>NW_004624794.1:3282542-3298382 GCF_000247695.1 Heterocephalus glaber
CAAATAGGGAAGGGTGGAGGGGGTGAAGGGAGGGCAAGGGCATGGGGAAGAAAATAAGAACCAAGATACTCATGTAATGGTACAAGATCCCAATGATGAATGTAACTGCATTTTATACCTAAAATGTACCAATAAAGTTAATGGGGGGAAAAAAAAGAAAACCCTGGCATCTGGGCTCAGCTCCTACCAGAATCTCCACAGTATTATCCTCGAGGCTCCGGGCCTCTAATGTGCCTCAGAAACCTGACATGGTCTGTTTATCTTTAGAATATGTATCCATTCATACCATTTTAGTCAACACCACAATCAAGATATAGAATATTTCCTTCCCTTACATCCCTTTTCACTCAATCCCTTACCTTTCAGATTCCCGGGGTCTAGACCACACCCATCTGCTTTCTGGCACGAGATTCTCACTTTTCCTAGATTTGAGCAGAGACAGGCCTTACCTGAGCTATGGTTTTCTTTCCTCTAAGTTTTCCCTCATTATCGTTAGTTGCTGTGCCAGATTTAGACCCTGTTCTCTAACATTTCAAATTTGTCTGTTCAGCTTTTGGGCCTCAAGTTGCACACAACTGGGGCGTACACTGTTTTAGGCACTCTGGTAGCTCTATCTTTCAGTAGCAGATCTCCCTCTGCTTTTTGCCTGCTTTTGTACCAGGCCTAGTTTCCCCATCATATATCTTGTTTAGCTGTCAGCCGGCTGTGTAGACGGTTTACGTGCTGGATTTGAGTCTCACTTTTTCTAGATTCTCATGCCAGCAGAATTTTCTCTTTAATCTCCCAACTGGTTGGCAGCCCTGAAGTCTGATGTCCGGTACCATTAGCTGACAAAACCATAGTTAAGCAGTGTCCTTGGGTCCCTCCTCCCCTTCACTCTTTCACAGCTTCCACACTTCTCCCAGCCCAGCCCAAGCTCTCTGTCTGAGGCTCTGGCTCTGAAGAGACAGTGGCTGGAAGCCCAAGCCAAGAAGATGCTAACTGGGCCTGGGGATTTAGCTCAGTGGTTCCATCGCCTGCCTCCCAAGCACAAGGCCCTGAGTTCGATCCCTGATACCAAAAAAAAAAAAAAAAAAAAAAAAAAGAAGAAGAAGAAGAAGAAGAAGAAGAAGAAGAAGAAGAAGATGCTAACATAGAGGGGGAATTTCTCCTGCTCTGGCTGCTGACACTAGTTCATCACTGCCCTGAAGGTTAGCAGATATGGAAACCATCACCTTGCCCCTGCCCCACCCCAGCTCAGCCTGCTGCTTTCTGAGGTAAAGGGCTGCTGGCACTGGTGACTGCTGAATAGACCTCCCTTTCCTCCAAAGCCCGAGTCTTCAGGAAATGTCTACTCTAGGATAGGCAAACTCATTTTGAGAGAAACTCAGGTTTAATTCTGGCTCTGCAAAGCCAGACCTCAGGTGTGTGACCTCAGGTGAAACTAACGATGTCTTATCATAAATAATACCTGCCAATCTGGGATTGTTCTGAGACTTAAAGACAAGTAAGAAAAACAGGGCACAGAGTAGTACGTTAAAAAATACAAGTTAGATGTTATTACAATTATTTTGAAGGTAAAGTTGCAGGGGTGAGTAGCATCAGGTTATGAAGTGCTGTCTTGCATCAAATCCAGCCTCCAATTTTTATTAGCTGAGCCAGCTTGGGCAAGGTATTTAACCACCCCAAGCCTCAGTTTCTTCATCTGAAAATAGGGATAGTAATATCTCCTTCCTACTGGGTTAAATGACATAATACATATCAAATACTCAACACGGGGCCACCGAGGACAGAGCCCAGTGCCAGCTTCTTATCCTCTCTTCTGTCCACTCTGCATGGCCTGCTCCAGTGAGGATGCTTAGACTTCTTCCCAGGAACAGGCGAAGGCTGATCCAGGCCGAGCTGGCTCTGCTACCTGTCCCCATTCTACAATGAAACCTCACTGCGAAGACATCGGCTCCTTCGCTTTTTAGTGGGTGCATCTTCAATCTGCATCAAAATACTAATTCTGAAATTAACTGGTATTTTGGAAGAAAAGATATACTCAGGATTCAAAGAAGTTGAGACAGGAAGATGGAATGTAGGAAGTGGCACCCAGGTGAGATGCCCATGCCTGGGAGGAAGCTACTGGGCTTGCGCTGGGGACAGAAGTGGGCAGGGTGAGGCCTGGAGAAACAGCCAGGTCCCTCACCTCCCCTTCTGTTTTAGGCTTTGTCCTTGAAAAGTCACCTTGTGTCCTTGGTGTTTAGTTTCAATGTCTTGCATGATTTTGCAAGGTGTGTTATTTTGTCAGGATCACCTCTGTGTCCCAGGTACCAAGAAGTCCTAGAAATTCCTGTTTGTTTAGGAACAGGCTTCTGTGGGGAAACTTACTGGGAGATGGAAGAGGAGAGGATGGCGACCCAGTCCAGCCATCATCTCATGGTCAGGCAGGGGCTGGGGAATTTGCTGGGCTCAGAGTGAGGGCACTGTGCGTGTGCACAGCGGGGACATTGTTCCCATGTCCTTCCTCTTTCTTACATGACAAGCCCACGCCGTGAGGAGACAGGCAGTTGCAAGCTCAAACGTGCAGGCTGGGTGTCAGCAGTTTAGAATTTATGTGCCCAGGTGCCCAGGGGAGTATTTGTAAGTTATTTGGCCTAGAGATCAGAGCTAGTGATCTCGGAGGAAGCTACATGTGGATGTGGACTCTCCACAAGAGAGTGGGGTAGGGGGACTCAAATTGAGTTTCAGGGCCACTTGTGTCCAGTTTTGCCCCGGCCCCCGAGGAGCCCTGGGAAAGGGTTGAGCATATTCACTGAGTTCTAGATGAAACCGTGGGCTCAAGTTTGAGAGAAATCCCAGAGCAGATGGCTCAAGTCCCTGTCCCAGTGCTAAACCTGCACTTGGTCTTTGATCTCAGAGGGCTGAGGCAGGCCAAGGGCAGGTGCAGACCTGGTTGGGTGAGGGCTGGGGAGAGGAGCATCCTCTGTATATGGCTCAGACCCAGCAGAATTTGGCTCCTTTGGTCCCTGGCCTGTGGGAAGGCCAAGTGGCAAGCAGACAAGAGGCAGGCACCCGGTGTGGAATCAACTCGGAGCCTCTGGTGCTTCATCTGCTGGGGACACGAGGAGGAATTCCCTGCCTGTCTGAGGGTGTGGCTCCCTCTTGTGAGCCCCATCTCTAAGGACATTCATCTCAGTCCCCATCCCTGCATGCCAAAGCTTTCAGACAGAAGGGGCCCCACACCTGCAAACCTGTATTTGCACCCGTCATTCGAAGGGTTCCTCCCCACCCTGGCCCTGTTTCCTCACCTCCCTGTGTGGGACTCTGGCCTTGCTGGGCGCTAGAGTCCAGTGAATGTGGACCTGGGACATCCCAGGCAGGGCAGGGCTGCACTGGCTTCCCCTTATTTCACCTGAAGGCAGCTGCCCGGTCCAGCCTCCTTCACCCTGAGGATGTTCGATTGCAACATCCCAGCCCCGAGGACCTAGCTGCTTCCAGGCTGCTTCTGCTTGGCCTCCGTGAGGGGCACAGACTTGGTTCCTGTCCCTCTCATCCTGTGGCCTCCTGGCCTCCTCTGCAGGCCACCTGCTGTCCTCCAGGATGCCTTCCTGCTTTATTTCCACACTGGATGCCCAGGGAGAGGCTTCTAGGGGTCTCTGCAGCGTAGCACATACACGCCTCACTGATTGGATTTCTGTTTATGTTTCCCAATCGCCCCGAGGTTCATGAATGACAAAAGTTTTGCTGCTGCTGTCTTTGTAACCCAAGGACTTGCTAGATTTGTCTAGTGGAGAATCGGGAGCGCCAGTTTGATTTTGGGCCACCAGGTGGCGGCAGTGTCCAGGAGCGGCCAAGGAGGCAGCTTCCGGCGGTTGGGAGCAGAAGTGCCCAGGGCGGCAGGTGGTGCCACCCGCGTCCTGGAGTCTCTCCCTAAGCAACCGCGCGAGATCGTTTTGATTTCCCTTTTCTCCTCCCTCCTGCCTCTCTGGTCGGGCGGAGACGTCCTCAGCTGGTGGGCGGGCAGTGCTTTCCCTCCTGCTCTCAGACCCACAGCACCGCCTCCTGGGTTGAAAGAAGCCTGGCTTCCCCTACCTGCTGTGTGGGGCCGGGGCGGGCGGGGGGGGGGGGTTCACCCAAATTTTCTGTGCCTCGGACTTGCAGGAGTCCAATGAGGACGTTATCTTATCAAACTGTGATAAGAATTATAATAAGTACATGTGCCACATTGTCCCCACTACTGGAGAGGATGAGGCAGGAGGATCCTTGGAGCCTGGGAGTTCAAGACCAGTACAGGCAACAGAGACTGTCTCAAAGAGAGAGGGGGAGAGAGGAGAATTAAATGAAATAAAACATAACTCACTGTCTAGCAGGAACGCTCAATAAATGGTCCCACTTACAAAGAATCTAACAGGTTTTAATTCAATTTTCAAAATATTCATGACACAAAATAAATTGTGCTGCATGCTTTTTGGCCGATGATTCCTAACGACAAAAATCATGTACTCCCCATGATCAAAAATGCAAACAAATATTCACTGCAACATGCAAAAGCTGCCCTTCAACTGCTCCCCACTGCCCCCGCTCTCTTATTTTCCTCTCTTGATAGCAAGCATGGCGCGTTCCACCGTCTTCATGTGACAGGAGAAAAACGGCACTTAACCGCTGCAGTCTCCCCAACCTACAGCCCCAGTTCAGTCCTGAGAGAAATGTCAGACAAGCCCCCAATGAGGGATATTCGAGGTCACTGAGGACAAGGAAAGCCTGAGACTGTCACAGTTAATGTGGCCTAAGAGACATGTACTGTGACACTCTGGATAGGATCCTAGGAGAGAAAAAGACATGGAGCATGAACTTTAGAAACATATCACTTCTGGCTCATTAATTATAATAAATATATCCTAATTACCACGTAAAGAGATGACTGGGGGAGGATTCACAATTTCCCCATAGATCTAAAACTGTCCTAGATAACAAAGTCTATTGGAAATTCATGAAAGCTTTAAAACATAAAGTTGAGAAATGATTTTCGAAATGAAATAAAGAAAAGGAGCTCGGATGCAGAACTGTGGGTGGACCCCGGATCTCGCGGGCCTGGCGGGGGGGGGGTGCTCAGCCTGGGGTGGGGGTTGCAGCAGTCCGGGGAGTCCTGGGCAGAGAGGCCAACTTCCACCAGGTCCTTTCCCCGTCCCTCATTCTCCTCCCTCCACTCAGCCAGCCTCCCTTACCAAGGCAATAGCTGTCGGCAGCAGCCCTCAGTATCCTGGCTGAAGATTCAGGTGATGCAGGTTTGGATCCAGGGAAGCCCTCAGTCGTCCACAGGCACCATGCACACAGGTCCTCGAGCCTGAACCCAGAGGCTGCCTGCAACAGGTGCGAATATCCATGACCTTAAGCTCCCAGGCTGGGATATCCGGGAATTACCCAGGGTCCCTCCTGAAATCACTGAAAAGTGAGACTCGGTCCTAATTCTAGAGCCCAGGCTTTCTCAGGGTGGCCTCTGCAGCACCGGCTCATCCACACGGGGTCAGCACCAGGGCACAGCTGCTCAGCGGGTGTCCGGGGCCACAGCCAACTGCCGGCAGGCAGGTGTTTCCGCGGGGACAGCAGCTTCAGGATGCGCCTGAGTGTGGAGAAACAGCGCCTCCACCTGAGCATCTCCGTGCCAGTGGCCAGCCAGCTGCTCTGCAGGAAGAGGAGCTCGAGAATGGAAAGCTTGGTTTGCAGATTAGACACTGGTATGCTCTATTATATACGTCTTTCATTATAATAATATATATATGCCATGTGATAATGGTAACATACAGAAATACATATTTTCAAAGTTATATAGAAATGTGCTATATATAAAATTATTACTATAAAATGTCTTTTATTATCGTCTTGGCGTTCTACTTAATAATTATCCTTAATTTTGTCAGGAGTATCTCAGCAGGACTCTGGCTTTTATTAAATATTGTGGACATTTAGAGGCTTAGACTTGAAGTGCAGAGGACACAACTGTGGATTTGGGGGGCCTCTCTCTCTGAGCGGGGGTCTTGGCTGAAATCAGCCAGTACCTCCAAAGAGGGGCTGAGGGCTGCAGGCGCCAGGAGGGGGATGTTTACCAGGGTCTGGAAAGGGGCCTGCGAGAGGGCTCATGAGAAAGGTGATCGGCAACAGTGTTTTTCATCGGAGTTTTTCTCACGGGGTAGAAACCGTTGTTACCCCCACTTTAGAAGGGAAGGGACTGAGGTTTACAGAGGAGTTGCACAATTTGCCTAAGTCGTTGGCAAAGGTGGGACCCGAACCTGGTTTTCAGGGTTACGGAATCATTTGGATCCATAATGATCGTGGTGTTGGCCGCTTTAATAACGATGATGCGAAGGAGAATTAGTTGTCCATGTTTGAGAGACTTCACTCATCCCTGTTTATGGGACTACACACAAGGACAAGAACTGCTGCTTGACTTTTAAACAGATTACAGGGCAGAAAATGAGTGAAGCGACGGGAGGTTAAGAGCTGTTCTGCAGGAGGAGACAGCACGCTCTTCAGCGCTTCACTCTCTACGTAGAAACTTCCGTGCCTGATGCAGAATGGGGCCCGGCCTCTCCCGGGCCGTGGAGTGAATGCTGTGTCCTCTGGTGCCACCGTGTGGTGGCAAGAAGGAATAGCAGCAGCGGGGATGGGCTCAGCCGTACCATCTCTGGGAAGAATTGCTGACCTCACCTTGGGGCTTCTGAAGGCTCTTGAGAATTTGAGCATCAAGGGGAGCGGAAGCCCAGAAATCCCAGAAAGCTCGCGCTCTCTGATAAGGAAGGTATGGCTGGAGTGATGAAACCGCTTAGATTCTCTGTAGCTTCTCTCCGCAGTGTAAATGGTGTCCTTCATAAAATAAGCAACCCCAAACCTTCTTTGGCCTGTCATTATCTTTACCTCTGTATTCTGTCACGGTTGTGACTTCAGGATTCTGCCTGGGAGTGGGGTTTATTCTGGGATACACAAGGGATCATCCTAGCATATCCTCCTCCCCCCACATACAAGGCTGCCCAAGAGATAGAGACACACACGTCTGGGGACTTTGAATCCAGCCTGAAAGTCTAATCTGGAACCTGTGAGTTTATAAAAAGAGAAAATTTAGTCAGGCATAGTGGTACAGGCCTGTCATCCCAGCACTGCAGGAGGCTGAGGCAGGAGAGTTACAAGTTCAAGCCCAGCCTGGGCAACTTAAGAGACTTAGTGAGACTCTGTCTCAAAATTTAAAAAAAAAAATTTTTTTTTAAGGGCAGAGGATGTAGCTTAGTGCAAAGGCCTTGGGTTCAATTCCTAGCACTGGGGTGGAGATGGAGGGAAAGAGAAATCAAATCACGTATTGTTAAACACAGAGACCCAGACATCTCTTGCTATTTCATGGAGCAAGCCAGTGTTCTCCAGCACCAGATTCGAAATTGCTTAGAGCTTACTTTGGCGAATTAAGACTATTCAGTCAGTTGGAGGAACAAAAAGGGGCTTCTGTGCATGGTGCCTGTGGCTATGAATAGCGATAGTTTGCATTCCTTCATTGCACCGCAGTACTCTGCTAGGTGCATAAACACAGTGCTTTGGCACCCTGCTCTCTGGGCATGGCTGTGTACTCCCTGCACAATGTCTCCCAAATGCTTAGGACCACTTGCTGGCCTCCTAAGGCATTTAGAATAAAACCTAAACTCTGACCCCAGCTTAAAAGGTTCTGGGCCCTTCCTGCTCCTCTGACCTCATTGCCTCTAGCTCTCCCTGTTCCCTTATTTCCCAGCTGCAGGATGGTCTCTTTTTCTCTTTCCTGCCCCAGGGCGTTTGCACTTGCGGGTCCCCCTGGAAAGTTCTTCTTTGCCTTCTCCTCCTTAACTCTACTCATCCTTAGGTCTCCATTCACATGTGTCTTTCTCAGAGAGGTTGATCTGGTTTTTCAATTAAAGTAGGCCTCTTCCTTCCTTCTCACTGGAACCATGATGCAGTTTTAGGGTTATCACGCTACGTTTTCTCACTCATCCATGCTTTGATTTGATTCCTCCATTACACTGCAAACCTCAGGAAGGCACAGTAGTTTCTTGTTGGTCCTTGTATTCCCTGAGGAGAAGCCAGTGTTTTCCTGGCACTTAGTGAGTGCTGTTCAGTCCGTGTATTTGGGGCCTGGTGTGGTGGTGCATGTCTGTAATCCCAGCACTCAGGAGGCTGAGGCAGGAGGATAGCCTCAAGTTCCAAGCCAGGCTAGGCTACATAGTGAGTTCAAGGCCAGCCTGAAACATAGCAAGACCCTGTCTCAAAAAAAAATCTGTGTTTGCTGAAGGAAGGCACGGACCATAAGTTCTCCTCTGGATGATCACCTCAGCTTCCTGGTGGCCCTCTTGCCTCAGAATATCACCCTTGTCTCATTCAAGGACGATTTTCCCAGGAAGCACTAGACCATGCCTCCGAGGCTCCTTGGCTTGCCATTCTAAGCCTTCCTGAAGGTACCTGCCTTCTGTCTCTGTCCAGTATGCTTTCCACAGAGCAGACCACCACGTCCCCAACCAGCCTGGCCCCTATCAACAGCCTAGCTCACCTTAGCGTGGTCCTGGACCGTGGACTACAACTCCCACAAGGCACCGCGCATCAACGTCATCTGATTGGCCGACTCTCTGGCGGCCAATAGAATGTGGTTTTGTTGGCTCGTGCCTCACACCTCTAGTCCTAGAGGTGCCTGGAATAGTACATTGGGCTCAGCCTCAGCCTGGTTACTCTGGATCCAGGTCGCTTGGCTACCAGCCAGCTGGTTCGCTCTCTTCCTAATCTGGGGAGCGTCGCCGATAGCTTGGGCTGCAATGTGTCCTTCGGAATGGACGAGCAGGAATAGGTCCGTGTGCTGCAGGGCGTTCAGGTGAACAGCACCGTCCCGGCCAGCGTGGGCCTGGAGGGCGCTGAGACCGCGAGGCAAGAGAGCGCCCTGCGCGTGAAGTCCTCTCACCTCATGAAGCGCCGTGGGGCTTGGCAGATGCTCGGATCTCAAGTCCAGGAAGACGCTACATCGGGCCCCGAACTTAGGGTTGCAGGCTTGATGCTTCACTTCGTCGGTTTCAGGGGAGAAGTGGGGAACGGGACAGGTGGGCAGGCCGCTAAGACTAGAGGGAAGCCTGGGCCCGCATGTCAGCCTCTGTTGCCCGATTTCACATCTTCTGAATGTGTTCCTCCAGTCCCCCAGAGCCCGCGTGTTGTATGAGATGCTTCCACTCCGGGTTGACTGCAGCAGCCTCTGGATGAGGGGCTCCCCACTTCCACTTTTGCCTGACAGTCTGTTCTCCATATTGCGGCCAGAGGGGGCGCTTTAAGAATTGTAGCTCTGATAATACCATTCCCCTTGCTTAAAATTAAAACTTTCTAGTAGATTCCTAACAGATTTGAACTGAGGAAATGCTTTACTGGTTTTAGAAAGCTGCCCTAGTGTTTGCTGATTTCTCTGACCACGTCTCAGGCTAGTTCTCACCTCCACCACCTACTCTTTAGCCTCAAGATCTCCTTGTTTTTCTTGGAAGATAGCAGCTCGCTCCAGGCCCAGAATTCTGCTTGCTGTCTGCAGCTCCCCTCCTCAGCTTTATACAGTATCTGGCTCTTACCTGTCCTCATTCTTGTAAGAGCTCAAATGGCATTCAGGAATCCTTCCCTGAACACTGAAAGTAGCTTCCCACCCCACTGTCACACAAGTACTATTTTCATGGCATTTGACGCAATTGAAATTTGTATTGATAATTGTATTTACTTGCATCTTGTATTTCCCCTTAAAAGTGTAAGCTTCTTGAAGCTGAGGTTCTTGTGTAATTCATGACTCTGTCCTCAGCACCTAGAAGAATAATGAAAGCAGCTCATATTTCAGTATGTAGAGGCAGCCATGTATTGTGCTAAACACATTATGGATATTATTTAATATTTTCAACAAAGCTATGAGATGTAGAATTCAGATAGCCCATTATATAGATTAAGAACAGGTGCTGATGTGCACCCCACGTCATACAGGTAACAAATGGGAGAGAAGTGGAATTGAAGTAGGTCAAGTCTGAGGTTGTTTGTTGACCTACTGTGCTACACTTCCTCCCACACCTGTGGTGTATAAGTGAGGGCTTTATCACCCACTTATTGGATGATTATATGAATGAACCAGGTGAAGTGTACTAAATCTAAACGAAATGCACATATTTGAGTGTAGGTGAATTGTTTAGTGGGGTAGTTCAGAAGACCAGGAAGTCTAACTTCTAGGCATATTAGCTGTGTATCCTTGAGTGAACAACTTTTCCTTTGAACCTCAGTTGCTGTGTTTTAAAAATTTGGGTTGCGTACATGAGATAAGGTGCTGTTAGGATAAGATGCAGAGGTGTACAAAAGTGTTTAGAAAACATGCAGACTGCTTTGTAAGGCTTCTTTTAGTCTAGCAAAGTGTGCGGCACATTTGGAATTCAATAGGTGGTGCATAGTTTATTACCCTGGCTTGTGGCAAGGATGAAGGGGGAGGAGTTGGCTTGTGTTGAAAGTTGGCTTGCTGAGGGGCAAGAACCTGAAGTAGAATTTAGTAAGACATCCTTGGTCAGGTGCTCTTCTGTACTTGTTACTTTCCTGCTTTGGGGAATGCTGGTTGAGTCTTCAAAGATTCTGGAGAGTAACTTTGAAGGTGACTCCAAGCTGACAGAGAAACACCTTTTTTGAGTATGAGACAGGTACAGTTTATTTCTAGTTTTCTTAATTCTGCAAAGTATAAACTCTTTAAAGATGGAGAATCAGGCTTAGAGAGGTTAGGGAATTTTCCCAAAGTGTTACCTGAGTAAAACTGTAGGGCTTTAATCTACATCTTTGGATGCAAAAAGTACCCTTTTCTAACTACTTCAAGCTTACTCCTACCACAATGGTGTATGTAAGGGCAGCCGAAAAATGTGTGACTTAGCTACACCTGATGGGACAGGAATGCTGGTGCCCCCCTTTTGGTGCCCCTTTTGTCAGATTATAACTAAAAGAACCTTGCTGATTGTTTGACTACTTCCTTTTCAGTTGGGCAACTAATCAGAGAGAATAAATGGCTCGTTCAGAGGTACACAGTGAAGCATACAGCTGCATGTTACAGCAACCATGTTCTTCCCTCCACTTGCACGCCTACCTAGTTTGAAGGAGAAAGATGGAAGAAAGAACATGATAATAATGAAGTGTTTTGATGTATGGCCTTTTCTTGCTAGCAAAGTTACTTGAGGATTGAGGAATTCACCTTATCTTTATGCAGGGAGGTAAAAATCTAAAAAAAATTTGTTAGATCAATACAATACTTACCAATATGAAAATTTGAGAAGTTAACTTAATAAGAGATAGATAGCAAAGAATAACTGCTTCACCTCCTTCAGAGAAAGTTAAATATTTTTGGATATACTTGTATTTAATCCCCAAAACCTGGACCTAAAGGGCTCTAGTCCCCTTAAAAGTCAGTGCTAGACCCTTTTTTCATTTGTATACTTACTTGCATAAATTTACATAGTGAGTTTAAGTCCCAGTTTTATAAATGTAAAATAAATGTAATTAATGCAAAATACTACAATTATATTCAACTGCAGTTTACAGAGCAAGCATGTACATAAAGAATATATCAACCAGTACATTAAACCTCACTATTCAGTAAGAAGCCACACAGGCAGTAATATCCTGTATATGTCTACTTTGCTGCTTCTACACCCCATGTAAGCAGCCATCTTGGTAATTCAACTGAAGTTGATTACTTGTTAATTTCCATACTCCTCACATTTCAACCTCTTCTGTTTTGGAACCATTCACCTGCCCTCTGCTCCACTCAGTTCAGGAACCTGTTTCCTCAGCCACATTCTCAAGCTCATCACCCTCCTGGGCTACATCAACTTCTACTTTTATTCACTGCACCTGTGAGGCTGGTTCTGGCCCGCTGAGGGGGGAAGGACCAAGAAGGATGTCGCCAGATACAGGAGGCAGTCTTTGAGACATGCTAGTGCCACAGAGGTGACATGCCAAAATGCTGCACCTGTGCTTCCAGGTATTTGTTACCAACACTGGGTCAGGCCTTGCAGAGACAATTAGAAGCAAAGCCGAGGTCCCTGCCGTTGTGGAGACCTCAGCCTGGAGGAGGAATGGACAAAAGGTAGGGAGGGAGGGGAAACAAAGGAATAAAGTCTCCAAGTGCCAGGAAGGAAATAAAAAGGGTGCAGAGACTAATGGGCCTTACCCACCTGAGGTGGCGTGGTTGGATAATGCCTCTTTGAGGAGAAGACATTGATGGTAATGACCTGGGCCAGCCTTGTGAAGGATATGCATGTTTCCTTGCTGAACACTGTGCCAGGTGTATTAAATGCATTATTTAAAGTATTCTACATGCTGGCTTTGTGGGATACCGTTATCCTCATTCTAAAGGTGAGATATTCCAATTTCAGAAGGAGACAAGTTCGGTAATGGGAAGTGACCTTGTGTCCCAGAACAAGTTAACACAAGACCTGGAACCTTAGGCTCTCTGACTCTACAGCCTGTGTGTTTGACAGCGATAAGTGGTTATGGGATTTGAGAAGGTTGGCCAGGTGATGAAGCCAGACTTGTAGGTCCTGCATAGTAGGGAGAGCTGTGAATACAATATCCTGGATGCCATATTGCCATTCTTTAATCAGAATCAGAGTTTTAAATGATTTTATTGGATAATGCCAATTTTTACTTCTTTTATTTAAAAGCAACATTATTGAAATGTATTTTATATATCATAACAATTGCCCCTTTCAGTATTTTTTAGTAAATGTAAGAACTGGGCAGCTGTCACCCCAGTGGTACTTTAGAACATTTGTAAGACCTAACAAGGAACATTGTGCCTAGTTTCAGTCACTCCCCTTCCCTATCCAAGTCAGCTAACCACTTAGTCTCCTGCCCCTGTAAATTTGCCTTTTCTGGATAGTTAATATAGACTGATTCATTTAGCTCTTATGTATGGCTTTTCTTAACTTTCGTTTGCTTGTTTTTCAGTGCTGGGGTGCAACCCTGAGCCTCTCAGTCTAGGCAAGCACTGTATCACTGAGCCACAGCCTCAGATCAGTGTAACGTTTTTATCTTGGTTCATTGATGTTGCGCCAGTGTCAGTAGTTTGTTCATTTTTATTACTGGATTGTATCCTGTTGTGTGGATTATAAACTGCTTTTTTGTTTATTTAGTCACTAGTTAATGGATATTTAAATTGTTGCCAATTCTTGGCAATTATGAATAATGCTGCTATGGACATTTTTTAACAGGAATTTTTTGTTTTGCTTTATTTGCTTTTGAAGTATGCTTTCATTTCTCATGGATATATATCTGAGTAGGTTTGCCGGGTCATTCTGTTTATGAATTTGGTGAATTATGAAGTTTAACTTTTTAAGAAACTGCTACATTGTTTTCTACAGTAGTTGTGTTGTGCCATTTTATATTTTTATGAGTAATATATGAGAGTTCTGGTTCTGATCCTTAACATTTATTTTTTATTATAGCAGTTATGGTAGCTGTTAAATGATATGCACTGTGATTTGAATTTGCATTTCCCCAGTAACTAATTACGTTGAGCAGCTTATCTTGTGCTCATTTGTTTTCCATAGATTTTCTTCAGTAAAATGTATATTCACATCTTTTGCCTGTTTCTGACTGGGTAACAAGATTTCCTTGTGCTGGATACAAACCGTTTGTTACATTGATTTGAGAATTTCTTTTACAATATGTGCCTTGTGTTTGCATTTTCATAATAATGTCTTTGAGTGAGATCCTTGAAAACCCCTCAAGATGTTTCTGTCTTTTACCCAAAATCTCTTACTCCCCACATTGTGTCTCTAGCTGATGAATGAGAAGGTGTGAAGAGGGGTCTAATTTGACCCAGTGTGCTTTTAGTAAATTAACCAGTGAGAAAGGAGGAAGTGTTGAAAAAGAGTAAAACTGCCTGAGTATGTTTCTGCTCTGGAAGCATTTGCTTCCATTTTGGTTTGGTAAGTTTCAGCAGTGTTAAGAGGAAAAATAGGAGTTTGTCTTTTGGTTTTAGTACTAACAAAATATTTTGTAGTTTAAATGATGGGTATGAGTTTTGAATTTCTGAACGCTAAAGAAGATTTAACATAAATGGACTGCCTTGAAATGAACTAACTTTAAGATATCTTTAATTTTTAAAACCGGTGTTTGCCTTTTAGTGATGAAACAAGATTAGAAAAAGAAGTTAAAATTAAACCCTCATCTCATCTCATTCCCCTAAATAAATGTCAGAGGGAATAAAAGATGTTAAGTGTAAGAATTGAAGCCATAAAAATAAAATGAATTTCTAAGCACCGCATCAAGTGAAGAAACCTTAAGTTAAACCTAAAAACTTGACTACATAAATTAGAGATGATTTGAAAAAAAATGAGGAATGGATGATAAACTAGAGAAAATATAACATTTGACAAATACTAGTAATCTTAGTATATAAAGAGTTCTTAAAGAGCTTTAAGAGAAACTCAATAGAGGATGTCCACAGATGCTCTCATGTTTGTATGACTAGACTCTCAACTTCAGTTAATAATTGACACATACATTAAGTAAATAATGCACATTACCAAGGGAACAAGGAAACTGGCTGGTCCTACAGGCAAAGAAAGAGTATAGATTCGTGTCACGTTCTCTACAGCGGGTAGATATATTGTTTTTGGAATTCTGAAATAGAAAACTTCCATCAAAAGCAAAAGTAAATACCACAAATTATACCTCAATGAAGCTCTTGTAAATGAATAAGAATAAGGAGCATTGATGTCAAAATAGAACCCCAGCAGTGGAGTAGGAACTTCTCAGTCTCCAGAGAACCTGGCTTGTACTAAGAAAGTGAGGTGTGCCCTCTGTAGGCTGGAGCTGTGCAGGTCCCAGGTGGACTTCTTTTGGAAGTGCTACCCTAAAGTGCACCTTGACAGGTCTGGGAGTGGAACAGTAAGTGCTCACACATTCCCTCACAGGGCCTGGTTCTTCTGTGATCATTTATGTACTTCTAGCTGCTATTGCATTAGAAATCAGCAATGGAGGTGTAGAACCTAAGAGAAGGCCACGGACACATGAAAGTGTTGAGGGTTGGCCAATAGAGTTCTGGAAGATGAATGCTTGGGAGAGGGAAGCAATAACAAAACTTTCAGTATCACCAAGTAGTGGAGATAGTAAAATGGATCTGCTCAGAAATTGCCAGATTCCCGATGATCAAAAGGTAGACTTCCTGTAATGACTTAACCCAGTAACACTAGAGGTGATAGCGGTCAAATTATAACTAGGTTTAATGTGGAGTGTTTGCTATACTCAGGATTAGAAATCTATAGTATAGCGTATTATTTTAATCTTTTCTGTTGCTATAACTGAATACTGTAGGTTAAGTAATTCATAAAGAAAAGAAATTATTTCTTACAGTTCTGGAGGCTGGGAACTCTGTCCAAAGGTGATAGGCTACACTTGTTAAGGGTCTTTTTGCAGTGGGGACTCTACAGAGTCCCCAGGCATCATAGTCCTACTAATACAGAGCGAGTGTGTTACCTCAGGTCTCTCTCACCCCCCTTTTAAGTCCACTGATGCCATCATGGGTCTTCACCGGCATGACCTCATCTAATCCTGTCTCGCCCCTGAAGCCCAACTCTTAATACTGTGAGAATGGCAATTATATCTTAATGTGAGTTGAAGGGGATAGACATCCAAACTACAGCAGGTATAAGGAGCTTTCTTTTTTTGTTGTTGTTAAATTCTTTTATTGGTACATTTTAGGTATACAACACAATTACATTTCTCAACGGGAATTGTACCTTTACATGATGCATCTTGGTTCTTATTTTTTCCCCATTCCTAGCCCTCCCTTCACGCCCTGCACCCTTCCCTATTTACAAAGAC
>NW_004624794.1:3303424-3327345 GCF_000247695.1 Heterocephalus glaber
TAGGTGATCTGGAAGTCTGGTTTTCAGACTTGTTTATGTGTTTTCTCATTTCGACTGGGGGGGGGTACTGTTGCCACCTGCACGGATTACCACCTCTGAGCTGGGAGAAGTGGGACAGGTGCCAGGAGCAGTGGTAGGGATGGTGGCCCAAAAGCCCTTTCCACTGGGCTGGGAGCAGCTGGAGGGATGGGAAACCCCTTCCTCTGGACCAGGAGCAGTGGGATGGTGGCTCAGAAGCCCCTACCTCTGGGCTGGGAGCGGCAGGACTGAGTCCCGTGGTCTGGTGGTCCGGTGTCCTCTGTGTCTTTGTAGTGTGGAACCAGGTGGCTGTACAGAGGAGTGGGGCAGTGGGTGGTGTCCAATGGATTATTGCCAGGGCACAGGCTGATTCATTGTGTTCCGCTCAACTTGTGACCTCAGTAGGGCATCATAAGGAGCTTTCTGTTCCCTCCCTCTTGCCCCCATGCCAAACAACCTGGGAGGCTGTCCTCATGAAGCAGAGTAATGGCTTTCCTCAGCCACGTCTGGCCTATATTTATGAGTGACCTAGATTCCAAATACTTGTCGAATGAGTAGGGATGGATTTAGAACACTGTGTTGAAGTGGCTTTGCCTACAGCCATCCCAGAAGACCTCTTAGGGGCTAGAGGAGGCTTACGATCATGAGGCTGGTTAAATCAAAAAATAGGTTCTTTATCTGCCTAGGGAGGCTTGTTGGCCTATCCATGGGGCACACTCCTTCACGGGGACATGTCTGTCTTATCTACAGAGTATGGTCTTCCATCCAAGGAAGCACATTCTACATGGGAGTGTGCTCCTGAGCCCCTCTTGGGTGATCAGCGTGCCTTCACTGATCTTAGGTGCTTCTGGCAGGTACTTTCTGCTCTTTCCTTTGAAGAATCCAAACTGCCCAGGCTGGAACCCACATGCCCACTCCCCAGTGCTGTACTTCATCTGAATTGTCTTTCCTCACAGGTGCCCTCCCCTTGCCAGAAGCCCTAGAAGTTTTGTCTCACATATCTTACCTCATTAGTGTTGAAGGGCAATCCTATGGTGTAAGTGACACTGGTCATGGTTTAAAGATAAACACCAAAAGAGGAATGGAGGAGTTAATTACAAAAAATGGGTTCTTAAAAATCTATTTTAAAAAGTTAGGACTAAATAGTCAAGTGGCTGGTCTTTCTGTATATATGTGTGTACCTGCAGACATGTTTTGAGAGATGAAGAATGTGGAGCCCTCACAGTTCTAACTGATAGACTGTCTCCACCATGTTGGATACTTCCTATCAGCCAGGCTATGATCCTGAGAGCCAGCCACGCCTGTGAAGTGGACCTACTTCTCCCCTCAGGACTGTAGAAAAGTGATTAAGAGGCCCCTGGAGTACAGACTGCCATCCTGATTCTGCGACCCACTAGTTTTTATCAGGGGAAATCACTGCATCTTAGAGAAGCTAACAAAACACTTCTTTAATTGGAGCTTTGTCATGATTAAATTAGTGAATTCATATGTGGTAATAAGCATAGTGCTTGGTACAGAATTCTCAATGACTGCTAACTATAGTTCTGTATTGACTTCTTCAGCATGCTTGGCCTCAATATGGTGAAAGAACTCACAGAGTTGGCATTTGGGGCCCAGTGTCGACCATGGTTGAGGCTTTGCCTCCCAAGTAGGTCAGTCATGCTGGATCTGTTCCACCCATAGCCTAAGACTTCACCATCCCTTGTCCTAAGAGGATCTTTTAAGAGGAACCTGAACTCTCCATCCATCCCTTTTGAGGGTACTTTTAAACATTTTTAAAATGTTAAAGTAATAAATGCTAATGAAGGATTTAGAAAATATTAAATTAAAAAAATCTCATACAGCCACTGTTAAATTTTTGTAGTGTCTTTCACATGCCTTCTTTCTCTTAGTTTAAGACTATATTTTTAAAGTCACATGTAATTTTATATCTTTCTATTTTCACTTAATGTTATGATTATTTTCCATTCACTATACCTGCTTTATAAACATTTTTATTGCTAAACATATTGTTTATTGGTACTTTATTTTAGATTCAACCTATAGATCAAGAGTACATTTTCCATTAGTGTTATGACACAGTATGCATTTTCTTTAACTTAATTTTGACAGTTGGACATTTGGGCTGCTTATATATTTTTAAAACTATAATAAACACTATAGCTAAGATCATCATAGTAATAATAATTTATTTTCTCTTTGTAAGATTATTTTGCTAGGCAGAATGCCCTGAAACTGGCCAAAGGGTAGAAGCATATTCAGGGTGAAGAATTAAATGTCAAAACGGAGGACTACTGAAACCTTCAGGCTCTTAAGTGGTGATGGGGAAAATGAGGCTTCCCACACTGCCCACCTCCTTTGAAGGACAGCCTCACATGGGATTGAGCCCCTGCCCTGAGACTCTTTCATTGAGTGTATGTGTGCCTGATTCCTCACCTAGTGGCCAGTTTTCCTGTTCCTGCTCTGTACTGAGTGTCACTTTCTCCTGGCCTTGGGAGCTATCATGGATGCCTGACTTCAAAGAGGAGAGATGATCCAGATATGTTTTCATAGCTTTCTAATTTCCTAGCTAACCAGTGGCCAGGCTCAGAGTTCTGTTGGCCCACAAGTCCCAGGCCCTACTGGGCCAGCTAAAGAGAACCTGACACTTTTTCTGCCTATGTTCTACCAGTCAGGCCTCTGTATCTCTTTCTCTTCCAGCCTACGTTCAAACAGGAGTAGGCATTAGCCCAGGACAAGCTGTTTCAGGTAGTGAAGATGGGAAGAGAGGCATCTGCCAAACACTAGAAAGTGTCTTTGCTTCAGGTGGAGGGTATAGATGACCACTAGAAGCCCAGTCAGGCTGGCTGGTGAGTGCTTATCTTCCTGGGCTGGCTTACTGTGCATGTGTAGTATACCAAGAAACACATGTCAGGCCCTGGAACTGGATGTAGCTGAGGCTGTAGTGGCTTAAACTGCCCCAGGGAATATACTCACCTTCACTTCTGTAGAAAGGATGTCTTTTTAGAAATAATAACTTGGGTTCTTCTAGCTCTTCAGTTGAGTACTGTGAAAGTAATCCCAGGGGACCAATTTCCTAAGCAAGGATCCCAGAAGCCCTCTTTTCAAATGAATACAGTTTTGCACCCTTTTAGCCTGTGAAAGGTGATTCTTGCTGATTCCTGAGATGACCCGAAGCCATCTTTTTTATTGTCCTGATGCAAAGTACTTTGCTTCTGTTTCATGCTAATCTTTTTGGCAACTATAGTGCTTTGTTTTGCCCTGAGTTGGCAGGCACTTCATTTCTGTCAAAACTGGAAACTTTTTGAATCATTCAACTTTGCTATTTGCTCCTGATTTACCATATATCTGGCTGAAGGAAGCCAGCAGTATGCATATCTCAGGCTGAACATTGGGCTGCTTTGAAAAATTCTGCTGCCAGATTAGCCTACCACCCTTAATCTCAGTCTTCCATAAAATCTCAGGACATGTGAAAAATGAAAATAAATTTTCTGTGAGAGTGTAACACACACCATCTCTAGTCCAGCTGCCAGTGGAGTCCTTGTTCCTAAATTAAATCTCCTGAGGCTGGTCTTTACTGTCTGCATTTCTATTAGGATTCTGTTCTGAGTTTGACAAGAATCTATAATCAAGCTCAGTTTACAGCATCCTGGGGCTTCTCTAGCTGACATTTCCAAAACTTTGCAAATTCCTCCTGCAAATCAGTTCTAAAAGCTTCTGAACCATATAGTCAGGTAGAGCAATGACCCCACTTCTCATCATTTTTTGTGTAGTCATTTTCTCATCACTGAGACACAGTGCCCATCATCCACAACTTAAAGGAAGAGAAATTTATTTTGGCTCACAGTTTCAGAAGTTGCCATCCACAGTTGGCAGCCTCTAAGGCAGAAAACAGCATGGTGGAGGGGCCTGGGCAGAGGAAAGCTACTCATCTCATGGCAACCAGGTAGCAGAGGGTGCAAGGAGGAGCCAGGAATAAGAATATGTACATCTTTCCAGGTCACACCCCCAGGGATCTACCTCCAATCTGGCCTCACATCCTAATGGCACATTTAGCCATTCAATCCATTAATGGATGACTCACCGAGGAGAATAGCACTGCCACGATCCAGTCACCTTCCACCTACATGAGAATTTGGGGGGACATTTTAGGTTTAAACCATAACACTAAATTAGGTGAATCATTGTTTCAGCATCAGCTTAGCACCAGATTAATAGTTTTTTTCAGCAGAAAAGTCAGAACCCAATGAAATAGATGGCTTGTGTTTGAGAACCATGGTGTAGGAAAAATACTAATCTTCAAACTAGGCTTTAACTTGTGCGTATGAGATATTTTCTAAGAGACAGAAATGGAGGCAATCTGTGGAAGATATCTCTTCTGCTTACAACTGCAATACCATGCCTGTGTTAGTTACTTTTCTCATTGCTGAGACAAAATCCTGACACCCAAAGTTAAGAGGAGGAAAGGTTTATTTAGCATGCAGTTTGTAGAGATTTCAGTCCATAATCAGTTGGCTCCAAGACAGGGTGACACATGACAGAGGGGCAACAATTCATGGTGGTGGAAGACAGAAAAAGCAACAAGGGGGAAGATAGCCTCTTTCTGTCTCTTATATTATATCCAGGCCACCAAGATTAGGCTGTTGCCAAGCCAATCAGTATACTGATTTAGTAATTACACATCCTTAATCCCAATATCACAACTCCAGATTTGTAGGGAACAGGGAAAGGGGACGTTACTAGAACCTCTGCAGTAAGTCCTAGTCTCCTGTGAGCCATGACAGCACAAGGCGAATTACAGGAAAGGTAGAAAAATGAGACTGAGAAGAAGCTGAGCTTTGGGTCTGATCAGTGCTGCTCTGGGCGGCAAACACGAAAGCCCCCAGTTTACCACACCTTTTATTCAGTACATTGGGAGAAACAAATGTAACAAATGACTTGCAGAGAGTTCAATACATCCACGTAAACAAGATGTAACAATCCAAGAACAATGAGGAACTGAGTAGATGTTTGTTCCTCCCAGGATGTTTTCGGCTCCCAGGATGTTTCTTGTCCTGGAGAATCACAGCATCACTGGATCATTGATGTCTCAGTTGTGACCGGGGGCCAAAATGGAGTTATGTCTTGGAATTCCGTAGCTGGGCTGTAGGCAGGAGAACTAGGCTAACCAAATGATTTTTCCCTAAAATTATGTAGCATTGCTCCCAATACAGATTCATCCACCTCTGAAAAAGCCCCGTCTAAGACTGCATGAGGCTTCTAGACACAAACCATACCATTCCACCCTTGGCCCTCCAAAGACTTATGTACATTCCTTTACACAAAAGGCATTTAGTCCATCTCTAAGGGTTGCCAATTCCTAACAGTTTCAGCACTGCTGAAAGGTCCAAGTCCCAAGTCTCCTCTGAGATTTAAGGCAAACTCTTAGTTGTGAGTCCCCATGCAAATGAAAAGAAAGTTAAACCCTTCCAACATACAATGGCACAACATAAACATTGCCATTCCAAAAGGTACAAATAGGAGGATACAAAGGAATGGGAGCAAAGCAAGTCCAAAATTCAGGAGGGAAAACATTAAGTCCTATAGTTCCATGTATAGCATCCAAGGTAGTCTGTGACAAGTTGTGAATTCCAAAGGGATTGGGTGGCTCCACCCCATGGCACTTCCAGTGGTGGTAGCTCCCATGGCTTCTCTCTGGTTGGCCAGCTTTGCTCTCTCCTTGGAGTTTTCCTCTGACAATCCACATTCCTGGCTTCTCCAAACTTCTGAGGTCTCCACTGCACCTTCAGCTTCACATTCACAGCTTCACACACTGCCCTCTCAGGAGCACACTGCATGGCCTGCCAGGCCTTCTGCTGAACTCTGGGTGGAAGCTTTCCTGACCCCACAACTCTTGCATTCTGCATGCACCTAAAACTAGTGCCATGTGGATAATGCCAAGGTCTGCTGCCAGGTAGAGCAGTAGTGAGGCTTCCTTCTCTCTTGGCTGCAGGGGTGCAGTGCCTGTTAACCAAATTCTAAGGAACAACTTCCCTAGGCCACTGCCATTCTGAAATATCGTGCTCTGGGGCTCTCTTCTCAAAGCAAAGTCTTTCATTTTTACAAGTTTGAGGCTGCAAAAGGTGGAGTCCTGCTGCTTCTTGTGATGCCCTCAGGCCATGTTTTCTATTCTCCTGTTCCTTCTCAGCAATAATGATCTCCTCAGCTCTATCTTTGCAGGCCACAACTTTACTGGAGCTTCCTTTCTGGCCAAACTCAAAACATTTAAATCATTCTGCTGGTCTCTTTGCTCTTGATTCTCAACACAAATCTGGCTAAAGAGCCCCCAACAGTAGCCATGGCACCACTTCAACATTAGACTGCCTTGAAATTTCTTCTGCCAGATTAATTAGTCTGCCACTCTTAATCTCAGTCTCAGGCAAAGTCTCTGGACTTGAGCAAAATGCAGACAAACTTTCTGCTAAGGCATAACACACATTGTCTGGAATCCAGCAGCCAGTGCAGTCCTTCTTCCCAGCAGAAACCTCCTAAGCCTGGTCTTTATTGCTTTTCTGGTCTTCTGAGCACTGACCAGAATCTCCCGTACAGTACAGCCTAAGGTGTTCTAGCTCTACTTTTTCAGCCAGTATCTGCAAATCTTTCCTAACTCTTCCCCTTTCCACAAGCCAGTTCCAAAGGCTCTTGAGCTACATGGCCAGGTAATGTCACATCAACAAACCCACTTCTCTGGTATCAAATTCTGTCTTAGCTACTTTTCTTATTGATGGGACAAAATACCTGACACCCAAAGTTAAAAGGAGGAAATGTTTCTTTAGCATATAGTTAGTAGACGTTTCAGCCCATAATCATCTGGCTGCAAGGCAAGAAACAATTCATAGTAGTGGAAGACAGTGAAAGTAACAAGGGGGAAGGTAACCTCTTATTGTCCCTTATATCTAGGCTACCAGAATTAGGGTGGTGCTGAGACAATCAGTGTACTGATTTAGCAATCACACACCCTTAATCCCAGGATCACATACTCCAGATTTATCCACCTCTGAAAAAGCCCCATCTAAGACTACATGAGGCTTTGGGAGGACATCTAGACACAAACTATTACAGTACCCTTCACCACTTTGCAAAGCTCAGCACTCTACATGTGACAGTCCTGCAGCAGGCGCACTAAGCTCATTTCCATGGTTTATTGAGAATGAACCATTCTCCATTTTCAAAATTACAAAATAAAATTGGTTTTAAGATTTTTGAAATATAAATCTCATTCCATATAATTCACTTAGTGATTTTTAGCACATTCATATACTTGTGCAACAGTCACCTCAATTTTACAGTGCTTTCATCTCCCCTAAAAAACAGCTCTGCCATTTACCAGTTACTCCCCATTTCTCACAATACTCCAAGCCCTAACAATCATCAATATACTTCCTGTCTATATGCTTTTGCCTAATCTGGATATATCAAGAATAGAATCGACAATATTTAGGCTTTGGGACTATCTTCTCACTTAGCCTACTGTTTTCAAGTTTTCATCTGTGTTGTAGCATACATCAGTATTTCACTCCTTTTTACTTATCCAAATATTAGCCCACTGTAGGGATAGAGGTACTTTATGTATCCAGCAATGAGTTGATGGGCATTTTGGTTAGAAAATAGCTCTTTTAGTAAATATTTTATACATGCCCTGTGTATTCCAATCTTACATTTCTCCATCAGGCCATACCTTCAAAAGTCAAATCTAGGTGAATTAATATCTTAAGTGTAATATACAGGTTTTTTTTAATATTCAGAAGAAAGTTTTTAAGACCTTTGTTTAAGAAGGTTTTCATAAATAAATCAACAGAAAAACAAAGAGTAAGAACAGGCAACTTAAGGAATATATGAATGGTAAATATATGAAAATATATTTTATTTATATATACCATTCATCCTGAATGGCAATTAAGAAAATGTCAAAGAGAACTACTGTATTATCTGATATTCTAAGACTAGTGATCTGAGTTAAACCAAATGTTGGTGAAGATCTGGAGAAATAAGCGACTTTATGAGCTCACAATGGAAGTGAGAATTCTTATACAACTTAAGGGGTGATTGAATGAGGTTGTTCATGCCACTCTTTGCAAGACATCTACTCTGATGGCTGGAAACACAGAGAGGCATGTAAAGAGTATTTGTGGCAGCACTCTTTGCCGTGGCATAAAACAAGAACAAAAACAAAACAGCCATCATGAGAATAAATGTTTGTATGTTCCTGCACTGGAGTACTGTATAGTAGTTAAAGTAAACAAACTTATGTCCTCACTGCCAAATCACACCTCACATTTTATTGAATGAAACAAGCAACTTGCAAGATTCAGTATACCAAGCATACATTGTTCAAATTATGCAAAATAAGCCTCTATATTGTTTAAGAGTGTTTCCCAATGTAATAGGGTCTGATTGGAAATACAAGAATAAACAACACTAAATTCAAGTTTGTGGTTAACTTCAGGGAAAAGTGGAGGGTGGATTGGAAAGGGCAACTTTAGGGCCCTGATAATGTTTTTAAGGTGGAAGATCAGCCTTGTTCATGATCTTTTCAGAAAGCTTACTGAATGTTTGAAATATTCGGTGGAAACAGTCATGGACAGTCTTACGGACATAAAGAAGGACATACCAAATCTTAGGAATGTGTAATACCCAATAATAGAATATTGGGTCATTTTTACTAATTTGTACCCATGTGCATTTTCTGGTGTTCTTCTAGAGTGCCCATTATTATCTGAAGCATGGTCACAGGGAGTGTTTAATTTCATGAATGTTTTCTCACAACAGACGTAGGGAGAGGCAAGTTATATTTTCTTATATGAACATTCTTTTCTCCATCTGTTCATGTTCTTATAATAGGATGTCAGATCCAAATAGTCACTCAGGTCTCAGCAATATCTAGTATACTTTGTAAACACTGCACTTTCCACCATACATTATTAACCTCCAAAGCTGTAGGGGATATTATTTTATTGGTCGATTGTGCAGTTTGAAGATCATATGGACTTGGGAAGATATTTCTATGCATTTCATAGGGTTTCCACTTCCCTATGCAGCAGTACAGGGCCCTGCATAGGACTGAGCAGGTACAGAAGTACCATCAGCATTCAGCATGCCTGCCAATGTCTCCTTGTTCTCCAGAGTATCTCTTCAGGAGAATGTCTTCTTTCTTTTTCTTTCTTTTCTTTCTTTCTTTCTTTCTTTCTTTCTTTCTTTCTTTCTTTCTTTCTTTCTTTCTTTCTGTCTGTCTGTCTTTTTATCTTTCCTTTCTTTCCCTTCCTTCCTTCCTTCCTTCCTTCCTTCCTTCCTTCCTTCCTTCCTTCCTTCCTTCCTTTCCTTCCTTTCTTTCTTTCTTAATTGAACTCAGGACCTTGCACCTATAAGGCAGGCAGCAGAACCACTGAGCTAAATCCCCAGCCCTGGATGTCTCCTTTCTTATGCCAGGCTGCATCCAGAAGAGGGCACAGGTGAGTCTTGCATTGCTAGCCAAGCAGTGAGTAGCACCAAGTCCTGTCTGGGCAAATGGAGGCTACAACCAAGAGCCCAGCACGTGAGCACTCATGCTTGGGAGAGGAAGAGGCAGAGGTTCCCCTCCCAGCCTTCTGGGCTTCAACAGGCATCTGTATCAGCATTTCTAGGTGCTGCTAGTTCATATTTGCTGGTGTGTATTTCCCCAAAATTATGAGGCGGTAAGAGATTCTCTAAATTGTTAAATCAGCAACTGTTTCATATATTGTATATATATGTGTGCACACACAAACAGAAAAAGGCTACACTTGTGGTATCATAAGACATCTAGCCACAGTAGCTGAACAGTGGATATGTGGCTAATCTGGACCCGGATGTGTTGTGAAGATAAATTACTAGCAGATTGTAATGATTTCATATAAAAATAAGAATGTAAGCCATCTCATTCATACATTTAAAAATATAGATTACATGTTAAAAGGATAATATTTTTAGCATATATCTTAAAATAAAGTCAATTTCACAAGTTTCCTTTTCTCAAAGTATTTTCTCATCAGATTTTCTTGTCATTTCATATGATGTTATCACATTTGTGGCCTTTGTTATGTTTCAGTTGCTGTCAATGGTCTAGAAGGAATTTGGGTGGGGGGTAACCAGGGGTTGAGCCCAGAGCCTTCACACTGAGCTGTATCCCCAGCTCTTTTATTTTTTATTTTTAGAAAGGGACTCTATGTTACCAAGTGCTCAGACTTGCCATCCTTCTGATTTAGCCTCCAGAGCACTGGGATTACAGGCACGCGGCACTATACTTGGTTTGCCATTTCCTCTTCTGAGAGTGAAACTTTCATATGTGAATTAAAATATGTTCACAAGGGAGCTCTGTGACTTGATTTAATCATGGTGAATTATCAGAGTATAAGTATGTATTCTTTTGAGAAGTACAGTCTGCTTTTTAAAAAAAAACTGGTGAAGGAATCTAGTCTAATAGGTATTAATAAACATGAGTGTACCGCTGCCTGCCTCATGAGTACAAAGACCCAAGTTCGATCCCCAGTACCAAAAAACAAACAAAAACATTAGTGTAACTTCATTTAAAGACATATATAAAAAATACTTATGGAATGAGTGAGATTTACACACTTCTCTTCACATGCATTTTGTCATTTTTCAATAGCCACTTCTCAACACCTTGGGAAAGACATTAACATTTGCCATATAAAGACAGGAAAAAGATAAGTCATTTGTCTGAGGAGCAATACGGAAAGGCAACCTCAAAGCCTTGCCCTTGTCACCTTTCCTAACAGGTCAAAGTCATGCATGTTTAGATGCCAGGCACCCCCTTTTCACAGAATCCCCAGGAAGCCTTACTAACCCTTGGCCATTTGCACTGCACTGCCCGGCCAGGCTGACCCCAGTCTACTTGTAATTCCAGTCTTCTCAACAGGTCTTTCCACAGGATATGCCCTCATTCTTCCCTGGAATAGAAAGAGCAGTCAGGCTTGGGTTGAGGAATGATCTCTGCTGGCTGCTTTTCAAAGCCCACAGCTCAAGTATTTGTCACCAGTACAGAAATAGGGAACAAAACAAAATGTCAATCAACTCCATTGGAATTTCTAACATTTTAAATCTATGCCATCACTACATACACTGCTTAAGCCAGCTAATGTTCATCACAGCAAATCTGTCAACAAATGAAGCAGCATGCTGATTGACATTCTCAAGCAAGCTCCTAGTGTGTCTTTTACAGTAATGAACAGTTCTCAGACCAATCACCTGTGGTAGCACTGGAGAACACTCCTGACACCTGCTGAAGAGAATCATAACAGCTTTTATTTGATAATAACAATAATAAGATCTTCATGAGAATGAACCTTAAAGTAAGGACTTGAAGTGATTATTGTAATTAAACAGCTCCTATTTATTGATCATAGTTCTGTGTACTTGTGTCCATTATCTCACTTAATCTTCTCAAGGAAGTATTTTTAAATAACTTGGTCTTGGTTTTACATAGTGAGGGCCTTGAAGCCCAAGAAGCTATAGGATGTCCCAATAAGCCTTGGCTGGGCTGTGCACACAGGCATATCCATATAATTCCAAACATGTACTTTCCACTAGACAAAAGTGAGCTTTTAAAAGCATCCATTATCTTTCCCTACTTAAAATATGAAACCTAAAATTGATTTTAATGACCCCTTCATACACAATAAAATTGTAACACCTAACCCTGAACCCCTAGGCCTTTATGATCTAACCCTAGTCCACCTTACCAGCCTCCTCTACCCACACTAGCTACACTGTCCTCATTCTGGACTTCAAAATGGCGCCCTTCTGCTAGGAGGTCCTGCCCCTCAGACCATCCAAGCTAACTACTGTGCATCCTTTTAGTTCTGTGGGAAAGTCCTCAGGAGGCCTTTCCTGACTCTCCAATCTACATTCAATCAAACACTCACCTTCTCTTTGGTTTCTCTCAGTTGTTTTAAAGTCTTTTTGACCACCAATTTTCAGGGCCTAGGATGACACAGAATTTTGTTCACCAGTATATCCTAATGTTTAATACCTAATAGATACTCAGTATTTGTGGGAGAGAGGAATGAGTGTACACCTGGACAAGTGAGTGAATGATCAGGTCACTTTAGCAAGAAAAAGCAAAGTACAGAATCCACTTCAACCTTAACAATGAGGTCCACCCACTATGACCCATGGCCGGTATGGTGCATCTCCAGTCAGGGCTGGTGTGTACACAGCACTTAAACACACCCCCAGAGTACTTCACTGCTGCACCTACAAGGACCCTGTGTATCAAGAAGAAAAGCTATTCTGTCACAGCACAATACCCGAAAAGAGGCAGGTGGTTAAATATGCAGGTGGGTGAGAAATCTGTTCACTGGGAAACCATATTTTACTGTGTATGTGTCCATCCACGTGTTTGTGTGTGTGATCTGTCTTACAGTTAGCCTGTTGGGTTTTCTTCAGGTTCATTAAAGCTTAAGGGGAGACTGGGAATATGACTCAGTGGTAGAGCATTTACCTAATGTTCATGAGGCCCTGGGTTCCATCCCTAGCAGTATTAAGAAAAGCTAAAAGGATAGGGGCCAAGGGTATAGCTGAGTGGTAGAGTGCTTGCCTAGTATATACCAGGCCCAGGGAGGGGGGTTAGGGAACAGCTAGGAACACGTAAAACCAACAAAAAGTTCCTATACATAATCTATGAAGAATTCCTACAGCCAGGCATGGTGGCACAAGTCTATAATCCTAGCATTCTGGGAGGCTGAGACAGGAAGATCACAAGTGTAAGCCAATCATGGGCAAGTTAGGGACTTAGGAAGATCCTGTCTAAAAAACAAACAAAACTACAAACTACTAAAACACACACACACACACATACACACACACACACACACACACATGCACACACCCCGACAAACCAATAGAATGACCCAAAAACTTGGATACCTCACAAAAGAAGGTAGCCAAATGGCCAATAAACATATGAACTAGTCCTCAACTAAATTAGTTAAATAAATCCAGCTGGGATACCACTTAACACTGACTAGAAGGCTAAAACCAAAAAAACCTAGAATACCCCATGCTAGCAAGGATGTAGAGCAATTGGAGCCTTTACACACTGCTGGTGGTAATGTAAACTGTTAAAACCACTTTGGAAAACTCATTAATTTCTAATAAAGCTGAGTGTGTGCCTACTCCATAACCCAGCAACCCTACGTCTAGGAATATACCCAATTTAAATGCATACATTTACCAAGAGACTTGCACAAATGTTCCCAGGTAAAGGTAGGTGTGGTGGTGCATGTCTGCAGTCTCAGCACTGGGGAAGCTGAGGCAGGAGGATCACTGCAAGTTTGAGGCCAACCTAGGCTACATAAAGTTCAAGGCCAGCCTGAACTACAGTGAGACTGATAGGTCTGATCTCTGTTTGGCCTTAGCCACCAGAGTTCCTTGCAGTGGCTGTGTAGAGCTGCCTGAGCTCCAGCAACAATCATAGCCCAACCCTCACCCAGCATACTCAGATATTCGATTTTTTGAGCTAATGTACAGTTGCCCCTTTCTTCTGGGCCCCATTTCCTCCACTCATTCCCTAAGAGATTACTCCCAGTCACTTCAGGCCATTTGAGCCTTCCTAAGAGCACAAGCTGACTCACTTCTTGCCTAGCCTTCACACTCACTGTTCCCCTCTCCTTCACCCCCTCACAGGTCCTGCTCAAAACCCTTAAAAAGGCCATTGTTCAACCAACATGGGAGGGACCCTACATGGTCCTCCTTGCCACTCCCATTCCCATTGCCCTTCCACCATGCTCTTATTACTACCCTTAAAACCCAAGAAGGTCGGGCTGTTCTGTGCCTCCTCCCCACAGGTTTCTCCCAGAAAGCTACCTGTCATTCTTATGAGTCTGTCACTCTCTAAACTCACTCACTTTACCTTTTCCCATGTACAAGAATTAATATCCTACCCCCAATCTTAACTTCACAAAAATAATCACTGACCTCTGGCTCCAGGATGGCTTCATCAAGTTCACTCTAGTTCAGATCACCTTTTGTGCCTCCACATTCTATTAGTCCAGCCAGCATGTTGCCCATAACAATGATGTCCTTGGGCTGTTCAGTCAATTCCCCTCCTGGCAGGAGTCAAAATAGCCACTACTGTTGGTTCTGGGCCAGCCAGAGTAAAAGTCCATTCACTGTTTCTCAGCACTCTCCAAGCAGGTAACCAAAAGTCTCAAATCTCCATCAAATTCTCCAAACTTCAAGACTAAATTAGCTCCCTGATAATGGTGGCAGCAATTATCCTCCAAAACCAAATGGGCCTTGCTAGGTTCAGTCCCAGCCCCATGCCCAATGGCTGCCCATGGCCGGGTCAGTTCTGACAATAACCTAAGTTCTCAACTAAGAACAAATAATTCACTGCTTTGCTGCACCAAGACAGTTATCTCCTGCTCAGGGTGTTCCCAGAACTTAATCCTCTACCTTGATTGCCCTGTTTCCTGCCTTGCCCAACTGAACTCCCCTTTATTTTCACCATTTCTCTACCCTCTCTAAGAAGGTATCAAGAAGTTTAAAACAGTTCTCTAATGAACTCACTAACCTGCAAGATCGTATCAGCAGGCTGCTGTGGTGTTCCAAAACCAGAGGCCTAGGCTTGCTGACCACAAAAAAAAAGTGGGCTCTTTGCCTTTCACCAGGAGAGCTGCTGTTTCATCACCAAGTCTAGAATCATATGAGCTGGCATTAAAAACCTTCATGTTCAAGCCACAAACCTATTGCATTTCCCTGAAAATAAGACCTAACTGGAAAATAAGCCCTAGTATGATTTTTTAGGACAATCATAATATAAGCCCCAGTCCATTTGGTATGGGAAAGAGGGCCTGCTGTCTCTGTGAATAGACCTCAGCAGTCCAAACCTTGGGGTCACTTCTCTAAGGAAGACTTTTACCACCTGCAGAGCCTGTTCTGACCTGGTAGGGAAGGCCTCCATCCATCCAGTAAAGGTGTCATTGCACACCAAGAGGAGTATATATCCCTTACACATAGGCATGTGGGTGAAGTCTATTTGCCAGTTTTCTTCAGTGGAAGACCCACACCTTTGTACTAGTTCAGGCAATGGGGAAGGACAAGTCTGTGGATTATGAAGGGCACAGAGAGGACATGCTTTACAAACCTGGTAACAATGTTGTGAACTACAGGCCCTATAAAGAGCCTATGTGTCATAGTGGTGGTGGTATCTTGCCTTAGGTGGAAGGCATCATGTAGGGACAATGACTTTCTACTGGACTCATTGTGGCAAGAGCAGTTGCCATCTCATATACTACCACTGACCCTTTTGAATTCTTTCCTCATTTTGAGTCATTTGAAACTCTTCTGTAGAGTATCCTAGTTCTAAGTCAAGATTCTGGGATGGGTAGAGCTAATGATGGGCCAGAATTATATTGGAGAGCAGCCTGTTTGGCTGTGAAACCTGCCTTAGAATTTCCCTGGGAGACAGAGTCCAAGGAGATTTGCTGTCCCTGGCAAAAGACAACTGCTACTTCACTTCAGAGATTTACTTCCTCAAGAAGATTGAAGATCTCTGGTCTATGTTTTATTGGAGACTAGTGACTAGCAAAAAGTCCTCTTTATTTACAGATGACTGCATGTGCATGTATGACCAGAAAGGCATATCTAGAGTGAGTATATTACCCTGGGCAAATTGGAGAGCCCAAGTGAGGGCAATAAATTCTGCCTTTTGGGTAGGAATCCCAGGGTGGAGTCTTCTTGCTTCAATGACCTGGGTGGAGCTGACTATGGCATCACCTGCCCTTTTAATGCCATCCTTTATGAAGCTGTTACCATCAGTGAACCATGTGTTAGCCATCCCTCTCAATGGCTGGTCCCTCAGATTAAAGTGGCTGGCATAATTCTGGGGAATGACTTGTTCACACTAATGTTCTATCTGTTGTTTAGGTGGGAGCAGGTTGGCTAGATTTAAAACAGTGCAACATTGAGGAGAGACATCTGGGTTTCCAATAAGAATGTCCTCATATATAGTGAGCCTTTCTTTAGTCATCCACACATGTCACTTTAATTCTAACAGCTTTAATATGATCTGGAGTTAGAACTAAGAGCTTCTGTCCCAAAATTATTTTAGAAGCTTCCTGGACTAAGTGCTATAGCAGCTATTGCTCTCAGGCAGTTAGGCCAACTCTATGACTCCATCTAGTTACTTGAAAAAGTAGGCAACTGATTGGTTTTCTTGGACTGGACACATAGTTAGCACTCCCATGGCTACTCCTTATTTTTCAGCCACTAAAAGAGAAAAAAGCTTAGGTAAGTTTGGGATTCCTAATGCTGGGGCCTACATCAGGGCCCATTTTGGGGCTTTAAAAGCCTCTTGAGTGGCTGCTATCCATTTAAACTGTTCAGTTTCTGGTCCTTGAGTTGCCTCATCTAGGAGTTTGGTTATTACTCCAAAATGAGGTATTCATGTTGGTAGAAACCCACCATTCCCAAGAAAGCCCTCAGCTGCTGTTAGACTCTGGAAGTCCCAGACAGCCTCTGTTCTCCTTCGGGACAGTTGTCTTTATCATGGAGTTAAAATGTATCCCATATATGGCACCTTTTGTTGAGAAATCTAGGTCTTTATGCTGGGACACCTTGTAACCCCCTTTTCCTAGAAAACTGAGTGTCTTAAGTGAGTTTCTAAATCATAGAACTCCTTAGTGGGACTGCATATGTGGAGGTCATCTACATACTGTAGCAGGCTTCTCTTTTAAAATTTTAAATCTCTCAGGTCTTGAGCTAAAGCTCATGCAAACATGCGGAGGCTAGCTCTAATACCCTGAGACAAGACAGTCAAAGTATACTGTTGGTGAAGTCCTGTTTGGGGATCTTCCTATTCAAAAGCAAACAAATATTGGGAGTTAGGATCCACAGGAATAGAAAAGAAGGGGTCTTTGAGATTAAGGACAAAGAATCATTTAGTGTCTCCTGGGACCTGTTCTAAAAGGGTATATGGGTCTGCTACTAATGGGTGAATAGGTAGCACTACATTATTGATGGCTTTGATATCTTGTACTAAGCAATACTCTCCCTGTGGCTTGACTATTGGTAAAATGGTTGTATTGCACAGGAACTGGAATGGTATCAATAAGCCTCTAGCCAAAAACTTATCAATAATGGGCTTTATCCATTCTAGCCTAACTTCTTTCTTAAGGTAATATTGTTTATTGTGAGGATATAGATTAGAGTTCTTGAGATGAATGAGTACTAGAGTGCCCTTGACATCCCTCCCTGGGGTGCCATCATATCATGTTTGGGGATCAACTCCAATCAGAGACATTGAGTCCCATGGAGGCAGGTTGCCCGAGTCCTTAGCAGCTAGGACACAGATTGACAGAGGTTTGCCTATTAGAATGGCCTTGAGTAGGAAAAGTACCTCTCCTTCAGTTACTGGTATGAGGCATTCCAGTATCACCATAAGGTAGCTTGGAAAATGAAATCTTCCAAATGACAGTTCAGAGTGTGAGTAGAGAAAGCTGTCCAGTTAACTCCTTCAAGCCCCACAACAACTTTAGAATGGGATGAAAGCTCATGCCAATAAGAAACTAGAATGGAATAACTCAGCCCAGTAGCACAGAGAACTATAACTCATTTGCCTACTACTTTGAGAGTCACCCAAAGTTCCTGTAAAGTGATGGGAATTCACTTGTATTGGAGCCATGCAAGCCACTCTGGGCACCATCATTCATTGTCCAGGACTTCTTCCTGAGCCACCATGGTGGTGGATGACCTCATCCCTCTCTAGGAATGATAGCAGTCCCTCTTCAAATGCCAAGGCTCTTCTGCCATGTTCTAACAGGCCTAACAAGAGTTAGGCAGTTTCTGAGGGCATTCTTCACCGAGTGGCCCTGTTGCTTGCACTTGAAACATTCTGATTTGCTTCCATTACTCTTTGGATTACCTCGATTTCCCTTAGCACTGAGGGCTTTGTCCATTAGGGTGAGCGTGTCTTCAGCTTGCCTCCTTTACCTATTGAACTCTCATTTGTCCCTACTTCATTGTGGTTACTAAAAGCTGAATAAGCCACATCAACCCATTGACTTTATCCTGGTTTCTGGATCCAATTGGATGTTCTAGAGTTTTTTCCTAATATCTGAAGCAGACTGACTGATAAAATATTGTCATAGGATACTCTGACCTTCTGTAGACTCAGAATCTAAATTGATGTATTTACAGCCTCCTCTGGAGGTGAAAAGCAGCTGGATTTTCACCAGAGCCTTGACTAATAGACCCGGGCTTATCATCGTTCACAGGTTTGGAGATCTCTTGCTGCATGCCCAATAAAATGGCCTTGATGAATAATTTTCATTTGGTTTCTCCACCTCCTGTGTTATAATCAGACTCAGGCCTCTCTTGGGGTCCAAATAACACAGCAATTGGCTGATTATCAGAAGGTGCAGCTGTGAAGGCTTCATCATTAGCCTGCTTTGCAGCCCTTATAATCCTATTTCATTCTACTGCTGAGCAACAAAAAACCAGGAAGAATTGGACATCTTACCAGGCCAGATTAAAAGCTGTTTTTAGGGTATGGAAATCGCCAGCAAACTTTTCAAGATCCTCAGAGAATTGATCCAGTTTTTTCCTTGCATTGCTGAATATCCATAACTGAAAAAGAGATTTACTGAGAAGTCATTTAAATAGGGAATCAGGTGAGATAGGCAAGAAATACCCCAAAATGGGTTTTGTGGACAGGAGGAGGTACAGGAAACCTTAACAGGCCTACCCCTGAGTAAATCTCCCACCCATTCTTTGGGGCTTGACAGAGCATCCCCTGACAGTTCCTGCACCTCTCAGTCCTAGGGCTGTGACCTGGTAGAGCTGAATTCCTTGGGATTAGGTCATAGAAGTCTCATAGAGCCTTTCCCTGAGTTAATTTCCACATGGGAACCTGACAGAGCATCCTCTAGAATACCTATAACCAATTTCAGCTTTTATCAAGGCACACCCCAATAAAGCTGAACTGCCTGGGGGTGGCCATCACCCTTGTGTGGGCAGGCACCGTTTTCTTTTTTGAACCTTAAAATCTTGATTCCCCATGTCCACAACTCATCTTTAGGTCAAAGAGTCCAAAACTGGGTTTTGCTGCTGCTCTTTTGCTGCTGCTGCTTGTCTTCTGCTGCCTCCTGCCTGCTCTGCCAGCCTCCTCTGCCATGCCAACCTGCCTTGGAACCAGCAGTTATGGACTGAAACCTCTATAAACTAGTTGAGAAAATTGAACACCAGGGAAGACAGTGGTTGACTGAGCAAAATTGGTACCAACAAAACACTGCTGGCCCCTGAGTGTGGGTTCACTCATGTGACTCTCAAAGCAGCCTATAAAAATGAAGACTGGATACAGAGCAGAGGGAGAGAGGATGAGAGTGTGAGGCATCCTGGTGTGCTAGTGTTCTGTGGAAGGTTAAAGCTAGTGTAACCCCTAAATGAATTTTAAGCAGAAATGGATCAAGACTACATTTGTTTAGGAAGATGATAGTGTGGAATTATAGGAGAAAGAAGACTTCCAGAAAACAGCATTCTTGCAGAATACCATCAGGATCATCCCCCCTGTTGTCTTCTCTGAGCATTTCTTCTGCTTCCCCTTTAAGTTTCTGAAATGATAGCTATGCTTTCTCTGTTCCCTGGCTATGAGGTAGATATCCTCCTCATATCTCCTGCTTTTCTAGCTTGCATTCTTCCTTTGTAAAAATGCCTGGCTTTGAATAAATATCGTATCTACTGACCATACTGCGCTCCAGCCCTTGTCTCACTTGCCTAAGCATCTCTTGGTCCCTGAACCTCATTTCTTGAAAACTTTTAGCCTCAGCACCTTGTCATTGTTGCGATGGTATTCTCATCATAATTCACACTTACTTTAATATTCACACACATCATCCTTCAGCAACCTAGATTCTTTATTCTTGAATTCCTCTCCTTCAATGATCTGGTCCTATGTCCTGCTCAGCCTCTCGCTCCTCTTCCCTTGATCTTGCCTTGAACAATGGGCCAAGTCCTTCCACTGTCTTCATTTCTAGTCTCTTAGTCTTTTGCACTTGGCAAAACTCCAAACTCTGTTTCTCTATTTCCTGCCAACTCTGCTGCTGTAACAGGACTGCGGAGTGTTGCTGGAAAAACACACTGGCCCTTGCTCACTGGACTTACTGTAACCACAGGCCTACTACCCTGAAGTGGGTCTTCAGGATTCTCTGACAACTCTACGAAAAAAAGAGGAAGAGGAAGTAGAGGAAGCAGAGGAAGCAGAAGAAGCAGAAGCAGCAAGGGCAGAAGAAACAGGAAGGAATTCCTATAAATCCCAACATTACCATCTTTTCAACCTCTGCCCTTTCCACTGTTATGTACTTCTCTGTTCATTCTTAGATGATTTGGGCATTAGATTCTGTACCCTCCCCTCTACTCAAAGTCATCTTGCTGTTTTCTGCCTGAGTTTGCTTTTCTTTCCGAAATTACCACTTTTTAATTTTTAAATAAATCTTTTAAAATCAGTATACAGGTACAAATATGCTATAATTTATTTCAATAAACAAAATTCTTGAGCTACAAAAAAAAAAAAATGAGTCCGAAACTGGGATGCCTTACTGGCTGGATGCCTCTTAGCCAATTTTGAAACCACCTAATGTCCTGTCTAGGGAGAGGTAGCAATTGCCCTACTCAACAGAACCCGAGAACCTTGACAATTTCCTCCCAGATGTGGCTTTCAGCCCTTGGCCAAGAAACAGACACTTCAACAGATGATATTCCCCTATCTGGCAGTCTAAGAACGGGGATAAAACATTTCTCCTGAAAAACAAAATCTCCTTTCACTAGATCAGCCACAGAACATATGATCTGGTGACAAACCTCAAAATAAAAGTCAAGCACAGTGTACATTCAGCCAGCAAATGCAGATTACATACCCCTTTAGATAGGGACATAACCTTGAGGCCACAGTTATTCCAATGAAATCAAAACCAACTAAAATGGAGAGAAAGAACTAGCATCAGAGAAGTGAACCTAGGAGGAGCCAGCTATAGATGGGCCTTAGGACCTGGGAGGAATCCGGTTGCCTCAGCCGGCTCTGCTGTTTCTCAGAGCACAGGTGCTGAGGCTGATATGATATATTATTTCTCTGGCTGTGAACTTTAAAATGTGCAGATTTTGCTGTCCTTTTTCTTGCACATGGGAAAGCATTGTACTTTTCAATTCTGTTTACTTGAGTTTCTCAGCACCAAAAAGCCAAATTATTGAAATACCGCAATAGATGAAAGCCTGCAGGGTGTGTGTGTGTGGAGGTGGTGGTTGGGGAGGGGGGTATGAACAGCAAAGTGCTAGGATAACTGGAAAGCAAAAAGCACTATACACACAACACACCACACTGCACACAGATAAATAAGGCTTTCAGATTTAAAGAATGTGCACCTCAGCCCAGGTGCCTCCCCTGAGTCTCTAGAAAGCTGAGATTATGAAAGTTTACCAACATTCCCAGGACTCTGGGTTCTCTGAATACTTCTTAAGAAAAAAGCTTATTTCCCTTTAGTTGGGCTTCCCATGATTACTCCATGTTCATTTTCCTTTTGAACTGTGTTTTGTTTTTGGAAGTGTTTAGTAGCATATAATATTTGTTAAAATATAAGAAACATAATCTTTATATTCAACTTTATTTGTATTTCCAAGGTTAGCAAATGTCAGTTGGATTTGTCACATTAGAAATGTGTGAAAGACTTTTCAAAATTCAGTTGCCTTTGCATTAATGCTTGTGTCCTCATAAAGAACAGATGAAATTCTTTATCATTAGTGCTCAGTTAATCTTTCTGAAATGAATAAAGTGTCTTGCCTGAGTAAGGATGTTGACAACTCATACTGGGAATTTATTTTAATGAAATAGAATATGGTCGGCTGTATAATTGTAGATTGGGCAAAGTAATTTAACTGTTGTTAGATGTATAAGATAGGTTGCTATAATGAATGAAAAACACCTTATTTTGAGGCTGAGTCCTGAGTGCCTCCTTTGTCAAACTTGTCATAGTTGGCATTCTTGTACTCCTTCATAATTGATATGAAGTAAGAGGCTTTCTTTTGGTAATGTGACAGTCTTTGACTTGGTTTAGTGTCAAGCTTTCTGAGCACTGTGGTATTGTACTCCACACTGCATGATCTGTACATAGACACTCTGATTGTTCATATATTTTGAATGCTTTCTGTATGTTTTTGTGTAAGATTGTGTGTTCCTTTCCTGTATACTAAAGCACACATAGTAGTTAGAAAGTGTGCCTTCCACATATGGAGAATTGGTTGTATATGTAGGCAGAGACCTTTAAGTATAGGATCTTTAGCTCTGACTACCCCAATAGGGGATGCATTCTCTTATCTATTTGCCCACTATTTTTCTACTGTATCAGAAAAATTCACAAAATCTGGATCACCCATTGTATTATATGCATTCAAAGGTATTTCATGAATTCTGTTCTGTTGTTTTCTTACAAAATTTTCTGGGAGAGTCATACCTTTTTCCCCATGGCTTTTAACATGTATTGCCATTTCCCTTGACTTACATGGGCTTAACAGTTTTCAGAATTGGCTAGTATGATCTACCAGCAGTATGCCTATACAGTAGCTCTTTTTGTATCATAGTAATAGTTATCATTTTATGAGTACATGCCTTGTGTCAGGTACTGATAAAATGTTACATGTATCATTTGATCATCCCAACAGCCCTAGCACTATACTATCCCATTTTTTTGCAGGTGAAACTTGTGGGGAAGAGACTGTAGATAATTTGCCCATGGTCGTACACATAGTATTAGACTGTTTTTATTTTTTAGTGCTGTGTCAAGCCCAAGCACATGCTAGCCAAGTGTTCTACCATTGTACCAAATCCTCAGCTCTGAATCTACTTTTAAATTTGAATCGGTCTTACGTTTGAGTCTGTGTTCTTCATCGACCCAGTATATTTCATACATATGATGTATGGAAATATATTTAAATATATCTCTGCTCATTACTAGGACAAGTTACACAACTTCTCTGAACCTCAGGATTGCTCATTTTTGAAGTAATGTTTATATCTGTCTAGGGTGGTTGTGTAGCTTGGAGAGACAAGACATATATAAAGTGCCTACTACCATAAAGCCTGGTGCACTGTATGTGTTCACAAAATGGTAGTAATGATAATTAGAGTTTCTGTTTACTTTTATAAATGATTACTCCTAATGTGGAAATAATACTCAAAAAATTTTTGAAACCAAATCCTAAACATAAAAGGAAAATATGTTGGAACTGGTGGAAATCAGTGGATTCACTTCACACTGCCACCTTTGGTATTTTCAGCTTACTGGATGGCTGTTCAGTATGAAGAAAATTCTAAAGTGCTAGGCTTAGTTTTAAATATATCATTAGTTTCTTTTTCTTGTGCTCACTACATGTGTGTTTTGTAGTATAGAAAATTTCAAACATATACAAAAATGGAAGTAGTGTTATCAGCTGGCTGTGTCTGAGATATTCTCAAAGCTGAAATAAGAAACTTAACCTCCTCTTTTGCAACAGGTTCACTGACTCCCATCACAGAAAAAGAATTTTCAGGATGCACCAGTAAGAGGGATGAGAAGGGTTTATTAGAGATTTAGGACACACTTGAGAGCATAGTGCAAACACTCAGAGAAATAAGGTGCATTACAATTTGGAACTAGGAGCATTTATACTTTTCTTGAGGGAGTGGAAAGTCCAGAAAAAAATGCTCCACCCCCAAGATACTAGCCCATTCCACGGGAAAGGGTGGTTTTTGTTTTGTTTTGTTTTATTGGATAGGTAATTTATATATTCTCTGGATCCCCTCAGCCTTCTTCTTTATCTTAGGGTGAGGCTCCTGTTCTCTTCCTCCCCCTCCCCCTCCC
>NW_004624794.1:3328116-3342330 GCF_000247695.1 Heterocephalus glaber
TTTTTTTTTTGGTACCAGGGATTGAACTCAGGCCCTTGTGCTTGCGAGGCAGGCAGTGGACCCACTGAGCTAAATCCCTGGCCCCTGTTCCCTTCTTTTTTAATTGAGCCAATTTATGGCCTTTTAGTGGTGGGTTTGGAAGGAGTCTAAATTTAACAAAAGAAATGTTGACATGAGTTGCCTTTTATCTTAGGGTCAGGATCCTTTTCCTTACTTTCTTAACTGAGCCAGTATATGGCCTTTTAAAAATGAAGAGAAGTGACTGGTTCAACAAAATATTTCAATTGTCAAACATAATAAAATATGTAATCTCACTGGTAATGACAACAAGGAACTCTTTTAAAAGTCAGACTGGCCAAGAGAAAACAGAAATAAGCCTCAGCAATGGCAATGATATGATAAGAATTTATTCTCATTTTATACAGGTAAGAATATGAATTACTACAATCTTTTTAGGAAACTGGCAACATATAACTGACATTAAATAATAATAATTCTACTTTTAAATAGAATAATAATTCTAAGAATTTATATTAAAGGAATAAGTAGAATCTTGATAAATCTTTGTGTATATAGACCATTCATTATGATATTGCACATTGTTTCTAAAGGAGTTCAATCCCTAGCACCAGGGAAAAACAAAAGAAATAAAGTTCTGATACATGTTACAATTTAGATGAATAATGTATGCTAAGTTTGATGAGACACATAAAAGAACTATACTTATATTTGACTCCACTTACATGACATACCTAGAATAGCCATTCATTTTCTTTTCTTTTCATTTTTCATTTCTTTCTTTCTTTCTTCCTTTTTTTCCCAGGCAGTACTGGGAATTGAATCCAAGGATCCTGAGCCACATCACAAACCCTTTTTAAACTTTATTTTGAGACAGATTCTTACAAAGTTGCCCAGGCTGTTCTCAAACTGTGATCCTCCTGCCTCGACTTCCAGAGTAGCTCAAATTACAGGTGTATACCACCACAGCAAGCATAATTGAATACTTTTGAAGGGTGAATTGCATGGTATGTGAATTTTATCTTAATAAATCTTATTTTTAAAAATGATTTTAGCACTGAGCCTTGAGGAATTCTATCATTTAATAGTCCAGTAAAGGAGAGTGGGTCTGCAAGCCAACTGAGGATGAGAAGCCAAACTGATGGGAGGAAAACTCAGAGAGAGACATTCACAGCAGTCAGCGAATAGGGTGCTTACATATGAGATTGACCAAGATGTCAAATGCTCCAGGGACAGGGAAAACCATAGTTTAAGCCTGATGTGGGGTCACATATCTGTAATCCCAGCTACTCAGGAGGCTGAAGCAGGAAGATCACAAGTTCAAGACCAGCATGGCCAACTTAGTGAGGCTCTGTTACAAAATAAAACAAAAAGACTGTGTATGCAGTTCAGTAGTAGCAAAGCTGCCCAGCATACACAGGACCCTGTGGTCAATCTCCAGTACCTCAAAAAAAAAAACCCACCGATTACATTGCATTCAACAAGATAGAGGTTACTGGTTTTGATGAGGCAAGGGAAGAATGCCTTATTTTAGGGAGTTGAGTGAGTGGAGAGGAGGAAGTGATAATACCAAGTATAGCCATACCTTATGCCTTCTCTCCCCTATGTTGGGACCAATAGCTGTGGCTTACACTGTGTTTCCTCATAATGGAGGTGAAAATCCAACCTCCCTGCTTGCTCCATGAGTTTTTGTTTAGGCTCTTTGAACTGATTCCTACCAGACTTCCTGATTACTGCCAATTTCAGGTTCCAGTGTATTTTGCTTAAAAGCCAATGATGTGCTTCCCCCATTGTTTATTTTTAAGAATTATTAGAAGTCACTCATTTTACAATAAGGGATAATTGAGAAATAAATGGTGAGAGAATAAGAGACTGTACAGTGGGTAGAAAGAGGCCTGGAATGGGATTTAGCTTTGAATCTTTCACTAGCTCTATGTGGCCTGGGGTAACAAGCACCACAAAGAGTATGAAAGGCAGCTGTCTGTAGTGATGATTCATCATGCTGAAATGCCAGGTGTCTCTCGGATATGGGAAGCAAATGATCCCCAAGTTACTTTGTGCTTCTCCTGTCTCTAACTTTCCACTGACCTCACCTCCCAGTCTAATTAGATGGTTTCCATATTGAACATCTCTTGTTTTGCGTGCCAAAACAAGATAATCATCTTTTGCTTTTCCTTTTGGAAACTGGTTTCTTCCCAGTCTCAGCAAACATGTGTCAAGAATGGTGATTAAATCTGTTGTGTCAATAAGAGTCAATTTGGGGTATTTGTGGAATCTATTAGGAAAGAGGAGCTTTTGTTCCTTTGAGATCATTATATCAGAGTGCTTTCTAGGACTGAGATAGGAGATAGTATGGGAAACATCCTGGTCTTAGCTTGCAACAACAGGAAGTCTTCTGGTTCTTGGAGCATATTGCTCTCACCATATTTCCTTAACATCCTGACAGGAGCCTGTGAAATATGGTCCTGCCCTCACCATATTTCTGTAAAATCTTGACATGAGTCTAAGAAAATGCTCTTGTCCCTATCATGGTTCCTTGACACCTAACATAAGCCCAAGGAGCATGTGCTCTAACTGCTTTAGAGTAACAGAGGGTAACCCCATGATCATTAGCATTGTTGTTTTGATCCCCTAGTTGGGTTTGGCAGCCATGCTATTTCTTTCTAGGCCCACAAAAGATTCCCTCTCCCAGTGTGGAGGTGGAGACTCACAGTTGATTGGAAGGAAGTCTATTTAGTTAGCCCCTTCAACCACTCCTCAAACTCTAAAAACAACCAAGCCAACCCTGGCACTCACTGCAGTTAGCAGCTCTAGCTTGCTTGCCCTCCACTCTTGGGGCTATACTTTCATTACCAGCACTTGCCATTATGTGTATAAAAAACTTGCTTGGAACTTCCTAAGTGTATTTTAACTTCAAATCTAAAATACATTGACTGTTTTGAGTCAAAATGATTTTTGAGTTTTCTCATCAACTTGCTCTCACTCTGTGGAGTGTACATTCCCTTTAGTAAATCTCTGATTTTTAAAAATACTTCTGTGTGCCCTGATCAACTTTTGTTTGGGATCCAGAGACTAGATATAGGGTGAGACTGAGACCAACCGTCAGGTAACAGGACCATCTGTGAAAAGGATATGAAAGCTGACATGTAAGAAATTAGAGCTGAGAGATACAGAAAAAGAGAGGAGATAGAGAAGAAACTGGTGCCATCATTTGAGCCCTGGGACGTACTGTGCCTAAAATCAATAGGTTCTTGATTTTTTTTTCAATTATGTGAAAAGTTGCTACTGTTCTTTTTTCCTAATCCACTTTGATTTGGATTTTTGTCACTTTACACAAAGAGAATCTTAATAGACGCTGTCTATTATAGCCCTCCTATACTGTTGTTTTAGGAATCTACATGTCCTTCACATTAGAGATACATCACTTTTTATTTTTTATTTTTACTTTATGAGGTTAAGATCTCACTAGAGGCTGGCCTTGGACTCCTGGGTTCAAGCAATCTTCCTGCTTTAGCCTCCTTAGAGACTGGAACTACATGCGGATGCCACCATGCCTAGTTTTAGATACAACTTTTAAGGGTTAGGTAAGATGGGTAAGGAGTAACTACGTCCCTAATACCTTCCAAGAAATGGGAGATGGGATTTTTAAAGTAGTAATAGATATATAATTTACAAATCATTAAATTAATCAATTTAAATCCATTGACTTATACAAGTCAATGACTTTTAGTAAATTTGTAGAGTTGTAAACTCCACTTTTAGAATATTTTCATCACCCAACAAAGATTTGCTGTGCCCATTTGCAATCTATCCTTGTTCCTACCTTCAGCCTGAGGCAATCACTAATCTGCTTTCTATCTATAGCTTTGCCTTGTCTAAGCATTTCATATAACTGTAACCATACAATATATGACTTTTTATATCTAGTTTCTTTTACTTTGCATAATGTTCTTGATGTTCATCCATCTTGTGACTTGTATCAATAGTTTATTCCTTTTTATTGCTGAGTATTCCATTGCACAGGTATGCCATATTTTATTTATCTCTTCACTAGTTCATGGATGTGTAGATTGTTTTCATTTTTGGGGGTGGCTATGGATGAATAAAGCTCTATGAACATTTGGATATAAGGATTTGTGTGACCATAACTTTTTATTTTTCTTAGGTAGATATCTATAAGAAGAATTTCTGGGGTATATGGTAAGTTTTGTGTTTAAAATTTTCAGAACCTTCCAAGCTGTATTTCTAGAGTAGGTACTCCAACAATACATGAGGATTATATTTTCTCGTACCCTCACCAGCACTTGTTACTGTCTGCTTTTTGATTACAGGTGTTTTGGAGGGTATGAAGTGGTATCTCATTGTGATTTTAATTTACCTTCCCATATAACCCGTGATTTTGAACATCTGGTCATATGCTTATTAATAACCATGTATTTTTTTAGGTGAAATATAGAGTAAATTTTTCACCCATTTTAAAAATTGAGTTATCTTCTTATTGAGTTGTAAGTGTTCTTTATATATTCTGCATATAAGTCTTCTATCAGATATATGAAAACATATTCAAGGTGGTATTTTAAGTCTAAAGCTAATGGTTTCTACCTATTTCTTCATACCAATGTGGGGCTTGGTATAATGGATAAAGTCTGATTTTGAGCCCTTTATTCTCATGTGCTTAGGTCATTCTTTTAAGCTTTCTTCCTTTTTCTCAGAACTAGAACCTTATGTTAGTCTCCTTGCCATAAGTGGTAGAAATCAACTCTGTTATATTAAGGGAGAGAAAGTTTTTGAAGAAATTCTGGAGCTCAAGCCAAGCTTAGGTCATTTGCTCAACTACTGAGTCTGCCAAGGTGGGAAAGAAAAAAATCCTGGTCAGAATAGCTTCCTCAGCACGACTTGGGGTCCTTGATTTACTCTCCCATCCAGACCCCACACAATGGAGGAGAGACTACTCCCTAAAGGAGATTAAGGTCCCTTTGAGTGGTGAAAATTAAGTTTCTACCCTACAGAGTCCTCATCAGAGAAGATTGGAATTTCCTAACAATAACTACGTTGGCTACTTCCTTTAAAGAATACTAACTCTAAGTTAAAATGAGGCCCCAATTCTGTAGAGTGAAGGTCCCCAACTCCTGGCCCAGTGTTATGGCTGTGTCTAGATTCTCTCCCAAAGCCTCATGTGGTCATAGATGGGGCTTTTTCAGAGGTGACTGGATCTAGACTGTGTGATGCTGGGATTGATTCATAATGCAATGCTAGGATCAAGGGTGCTGGATTAAAGGTGTTATTGTTACCTGCCCTACGTATCCTTGATAAGATATAAGGGATAGAAAGAGCTGTGGTTGTCCCTGTTGCTTTGCCTTTGTACCTTCTGCCCACCATGAACTGTTTCTCCTCTGTGATGCCACCCTGCCTTGGAGCCAGCTGGTTATGGACTGAAACCTCTACAAACTGTGAGCTAAATAAAGCTTTCCTTCTTTAACTTTGAGTTAAAAGGCCAGGGACTGATACCTGTCTGTGGCCTTTTAGGAATGGGCTCACACAGCAGGAGGTGAGTGGTGGGTGAAGATTCATGTGTATTTATGGCCACTGTCCATCACTCACATTACTGCCAGATCAGTGAGGCATTAGATTCAGATAGAAGTGCAAACTCTACTGTGAAGTGAACACAGGAGGGATCTAGGCTGTATGCTCCTTTAAATTATCCACAAACCATCATCTCCACCCCACTACATAAATGGAAAAATTGTCTTCCACAAAACCAAACTCTGGTGCCAAAAAGTTAGGGACTGCAGACCTAGGACAGATCTGTCTCATGCCAGGAATTTTGAAAATAATACATTTTTGTAGAATTTGGAGAAAACTATAAATAAAATGATGAGTAGAGATTAGAGGGGAGAAAATTTTCATTCACATTAGGATAGAGTTTTGATGGTTAGCACTTTCCAGACGTGAAATAGGCTCACCAGTGCTGTGAAAGTTGAGACTAGATGGTTTTAACACTGGAGTATTGCAGTGAGAATAGGAGTGTGTCCCCTTATGTTTTGTTTTTGTTTTTGTTCTTGTTTATGCAGCAACTTGGCTGGGCCATCAGTTGCCCAGATATTTGGTTACATGTTATTCTGGGAATGTCTGTGAGATTGTGTCTGTGTGAAATGAACATTTGAACTGGGAAACTGAGTGAAGCAGATCACCCTACCCTGTGCAGACAGAACTCATCCAGTCCATAAGAGGCCCAAGTAGAACAAAAGGCTGAGTTCCGAGGAGAAATTTCCTCTCCGCCTATTGCCTTTGAGCTGAAGCATCACTTTTTCCTTGCCTCCTGAGTCAGACTATGAGGGAACTTACAGCACTGGTTCTCCTGCCTCTTAGTCCTTTGAACTTGGGCTGGAAATGTATCATCAGTTCTCCTGGGTCTCCAGCCTGCTGACTGCAGACTTTGGGACATCTTGGCCTCCATAATCACTTATCCTAAATATCTCTATCACCTCTATATCTAACATTATATTGGTTGCTTCTCTGGAGAACCCTGACTAATAGAGCATCACAGACAAAATGGCAAGATGCCATCAGGGGTCTCTTCTGATTCTTCTGAGCCAGGAGGGAATTTGAATCTCAGCGCTGGCTTCACTTTAGTCATTTGGAGATAAGGGAGGAAATGGCAGTCTTTGACGTAGCAACCCAAGAGAGAATGAAGAGGCAGCAACAACCTTTGTTGATAAGGTAGGAAGGAAAAATGAAACTGTGGTTAAGAGACCAAGCTACTGTAGGCTTTAAAGAAGAAATGGTGGAGTGGCATCGATGAGACTGACACCAGCAATTACTACTTAAGAAGAAAAATAATTTAAATCACTTTCTAACTCTGATTAAATGCAAAGGTATTATTTTAGGTTATTATATCTGGTACTACAGGTAAATAAATCTGAGAATGAAATATACTGTGTAATTGTGCAAAATTTGTAAAAACTAAAGATGGGTAACTGATACATGGACAGTAACCAGTAAGTGCTTCCTTTTATGCTATATGCATTCCATCTGGACATTAGGTATATACAATAGTCAGTAAAATTTCAAACATTTCTGCTATTTATACTCAGTATCATTCAGGATGGGGAAAACCTGCAATTTGGATAATTCTCCCATTTAAAACCTGGTCTATGTCTATTTGCTTTAATCTAAATAAACATTTTGTTATTGAATAAAGAGATACATTTGTACACCTGACACTAAGTCTATTTGTGGTCATTAACACCAGTTCTTAAACTTGAAAGAGATCTAAAGCTGTTCTTTGATTTTTGTCAGTGCTTCTAAACTTTAAAGACCTGTTAAAAGCAAAATCACATGATTATAGCCATACTAGTGAGTCATAGATTCTAAATTTTGCTTCAAAACTAAAAGTTAAGTTGATATATAAAGTACTTCTGTTTGGCTGTGATGCTAATAACTGTTGACTTCTTTGTCTGTTAAAATGCATTTTTATTCTCCAAGCATACAATCTTTCTAAAATGCAAACTTAGGAAAACATTTTGCCATATTGGTATCTTCCAAACTAAAATTATTTATAACAATTAACTTTTTCAGGTCTGTGTTTTGTGTTCCTGATTGTATTATAAGTAGATGTGATAACCACTGCATTTCAGGAAGTTTCACTCCAATAACTAAAGAATTTAATATTAAGCACATCTGTGAGCAAGCAGATTCTACTTAAAAGTACTCTAATTCTGAGAAAACTAAGCTTATTGTTTCTTAAACTATTCTGTTAATCTGATTTATTTTGATGTTATTATCTTTTCCCTTTTCCTTGTGAAACTTTGTAACTGTTATCTGTTAACATTCTTCAGGAGTATGATTTCTAAAAGGCAACCTGAACAATATTTTAAAATGATAGAGAATCCTCTACAAAACAGATGGGATATGACACTGACTCCCATATCCAGGGGAAATTAGCATAGTTAGTATTAGGAACCATGGCTCTCTCATCAAGATTGGTATAACTGACCACCTGGGATGTTCAACATCTGAGGCTCAGAAACTAAAGCGAAGGAAGACAAAAAGGTGAAGAGGACAGCCAGTGCTCTGGTTCTTGTCTTCTAACATCATCCAGGACCCAGGCATGATGGGACCCTTCTAACGGAGCCTGGCAATTCTGATGAATCACCCAACCTCAAGCAGAGTAATTGCAGGGACACAAGAAGCCAGAGGGTGGCCTGGCCAATGTGTGTTCTGCAAAGTGGAGGCTCACTGGAGAGGGGAATGTCCCCAAAGGAAGCTGAATGAACAACAAAACAGACTTATCCTAGCAGATGACACAAGTGGTAGAGGAAAAGAGCTGAAAGAGCTCTCTTCACAAGGTCCAAAAAGGAACCACAGAGTAACCTTAATAGTAAAAAGGAAGTTAATTTTGATTATCTACTCGGTCTTAAACACCTAACAGGAAAGTATAAACAGAGAGTAAGATAGTTAATAATAACATAAAATAGTAAAGAGAAAAACCTTTGTCCATTTTCCTTACAATTAAATAGAGGGGAAATAGCATAGTTAAAGAGCACAACAGAGAAAATGGACAAAATCTGAGGCTCTTGAGTTTATTAAAAACACAATTTTTGTTTACTCCTGAAACAATCAAGAATGTAAAAGTGGTTTTTACTAAAGCCCATGAATCTTTGATTAGGTGAACAAATGCCCAATAGGTATGTAAAAGCAGAACAAAACTTGACTTTTATTTTGTAAAACTCTGGGTTGTTCTTCACAGCTCTGTATACAGGTATGTTAGTCTTTTAGGGAGTATCTATCTAAAAGTCAGCAAACCAAAGTTTGTTATCCCTAGACATACCTACCTATCTCCTCCCCCTTCAAATGGAGGACACCAAATACCAGGTGTACAAAAATACAGTGAATGTTTAACTTTTTAAAAATTTCCGAGGCATGCACGTCTGTCCCAACGCCCAGAACTTGCTCCAAAACAAAAAGCAGCATTCACAACACAAACACAGAGAACTCCAACGTGTCAGAAACATGCTCATGATCCCACCTTCAAGTGCCGCTCCCTGCTGCAGAGCACCCCAGAATGCAGGACAATCACCTAAAATTGTACCAATAAAATTAATTTTAAAAAGAAACCAAAAAAAAAAAGAAAAAGATTTACTAAGGAGATAGAACTATAGTATATGTGTTTTCTGCCAAAACTTAACTAAAAAGATACAAGTATATGTGTTTTTATTAAAAATTATTGTTATTTTTGGATTCCCCTGAAGACTACTTAAACTGAGCCCCAAAAGTACAGGTAATGTGATTGGAGAGAAACTAGCATGGGTAAGACATTCTACTTAAAAGACAAATTATTTTCATATATCATAAGTAAAAAGAAAAAATATTAGGCATTATGTCTCACTCAACAAATGGAATGTATATAAAAGTGTGGTTAACAAGCAATTGCCTCATAGTTATTTAAATCAGTTCATAAAAATCAAATCTATGAACAAAAAATTCTATATTCTTTACTATAGACTATAAGAATCAAGTATTACATCTAAATATAACTTCAAAACAATAAATTAAAATTAGCTTCTAGACAGTTCTGAAATGGTTAATTCTATCCAGGCTGGTAACAACTTTTTCCAAGCATTAAATGGCAACATAAGCAAAATGCATAGTTGAAAAATGAGGATCAGACCCATTCTTCTTCATACATCGTAAGACGATTGATATACTCAAAACCTGCAAATTCATATCCATCAGTCTCCCTCACGATGTCATTATCATCTGGGGTGAGCTGGACAGGTTCATCAGTAAATTGAGGATCAAAGTTGTCCAAACTGTATCCCTCAGAAATATTTGGTTTAAAGGGAGACACCATCTGCTTTTGCTCCATCATCTCCCAGTCAACATTTTGAAAAAAATGGGTGCTCCTGAACATCAGCACAACCCCTTCAAGAATGACAACCCAATCATTCCTTTGGGTCCCTGTTCAGAAATCTCTCAAGGATGCTTGCAGCTTCTTCAGACAGACAATGAGGTATGAAAATTTCTCTTTCCAAAATTACTTGTAAGAGATAATTGATTGAGTTTTCATAAGGGTTATCAAAGCTGTGACAAAGATGGAATGGAGACTGTCTGGTCATCATCTGATACATCAGTACTCTAAGATTCCACCAGTCCACACTGAAACTGTAATCTTCCCCTCTTATAATTTCTGGAGCCATGAAATTAGGAGTGCCACAGAAACTGCTAGTCGTATCTCCTGGCTGTAAGCCTGACTTACACACGCAATAGTCGGTGAGTTTAATGTGCCCTTCTGAGTCCAGTAATACATTTTCCAATTTCAAATTTCTGTAAAGTATCCCTCACTGATGAAGATAGTTGAATGATAAACTGATTTCTGCAGAGTAAAACCCGGCATGTTCTTCAGGAAGCATTCTTTGTTATTGCATATGAAACAGTAGATCTCCTGCATTTACATACTCTTGAACAAGGAGCAGTCTGCTTTCTGTCTGGAAGCAATAATGCAGTCCTACAAGAAAAGGATGATTAGATGCCTGCTGTAAAATGTGTTTCTCTCTCTCGGCATCCAATCAATGACACAGTTTTTTCACTGCTTTCATGGCATACATACGATCTGATTTTTTCAGTTGGACTAACAGTACTTTCCCATAACTTCCTCTGCCAAACACGCAGAGCAAATCAAAGTCCTCACGACCTAAAACAGATGAAGCTTTGCCTCTTTCCCTGGTGTTCCCTGCCTCAGTGGATGATGGATCCACTGGCACCATGGTCTCTGATGGTAAGGAATGTTGCCCACATTCAACTGTGACAAGTTTGTGGCACTTCTTGTGAACTGAGAGTTTACAGTTGGTGCACTTATATACCTGGTGGCCAAGTCCTCCTACATGGTCTGTGCAGACAGCACAGCGAGCTCACCTGCTGAAGCGTTTGGCTTGAAAAGCATGGTCATTCATATGATACAGCTTTCTCCAGTGGCCTGCAGCTCTGTGGTGGATGGATTTCTCTTCTCCTGGACAAGGCACTTTAGGATGTTCTGATATACAAGGTGATGCATGAATTAAGAGCTTAGGATCCTTCTTGAGCTCAGAAAGCCTAATGGCCTCTTCTAACTCCAACTGAGGTGACACAGTATAAGGGTCTCCTTCCTCCTCTACCAAATGTGTGGTGAAAAGGTGTTTATTGTCCAGATACCACACATCTCGATCTTTATCACACAGGCCCTCAAAAGAGATGGAATTCTCAAGAGACCTTGTCACGATGTCTCTTCCCAAAATCAGGGCTGATCGGGTAGAGGTGTGGGTTGTGGAGGTGCCCAGGAAGAAGGGACCATAGATGGGTTGGCTGCCTAAGAAAATGGGCAGGAAGGGCTTGGAGAATAAGAGCAGCCTGACTGCCTGCAGGGACCACACTGGCCAGAATTCTGCAAGGCTCTCTGTGAAGTTGTTTCCAATAGCAGCGGCCAGGCCTGGGTCGATGTACACCAGGGTCCTCCGTGTCTCTCAGGGGCTGGTGGCTGTGACTTTGGTCTCCTCCCTTAGACTTTGACACTCTAGGATTTTGTGCCCAGCTCTGGGGAGAGCTGCCCAGAGCTACTGGGTGTTTCTGGGCCTGGTGATACTTGCTCCGTGCTCTTCCCAGTTTCTGTGCGGTTGGTATTTGGGCTTAGGGAGACTTCACTGGGGTACCTTGATTGTGGTAGGTCACTGGTGCTCACTCCTGGGGAGACCTTCACTGGGGTGACTGTGGCAGTCATGCAGCTGCTGAAGTGTGGCCTGTGGTGTCTGGATGGAGGCAGCCATCTTCTTAATCTTTCACAGATACTTTCTCTGCCTGGTGTCCTGAGGCTGCAGCCTTTAAAAGTGGAGAAGCAGCTCAGCATGTTTGCTGTTGACCATCTCTGGCCAAGTGAGCCTGGGAGATGGCTGATACTAGATTATGATGCCTATTAGCAAGAGTTTCAAGTTCTGTTTGGAGATGTTGCCAAGGAAGTGACGTCATGTCTTGGGGTTCTACAACCGGAGTCTCCATGTGATAGAAAACCCTATGGCCCATTTTTTCTTCATACAAAATAAATCAGCAACCACTTATTTTGTTTTTATCTAAGTATCTATGAATGTTTTTATCTATTTATCATCTAGCTGTTAGTTTTTCATTTTTGAATTACTGCAGCTTGTATTCTGCATCTCCTCAGTGAACTATATCCTCATACATTTTATTTCAGATACCCACTAAAGGTCTCACTAACTCACCAAATTGCTCAGGTGGGACTCCACCATGTGATCTTCCTACCTCAGCTGCCCAGACTGCTGGGATTACAGTCCCAACACCATCTTGTCTAATTCAGTATGCTATTTAGAAACAGAAAAATTAGAAAAAATTTTGATATTTTAGCATTTAAAGCAACATGTGTGCACTGACAATTTGCATGTACTGAGCACAGTGGTCAGGGATCTTCTTCATATAAAATGCACTTTGTCTGAAGATACGAGGCTGAAAATTTTCACTTAGAGAGCTGTGAAAATTTAGGATACTTTTCTTTCCTGGATTGATTACATCATAATTTTTATTTAATTTGGGAGTACTGAGACTTTCTAGAAACTTCCAAAATTTTCCTTAAGAGGAAGAATGCTTATTTCAAAGTGCAACTCCTGAGGTAGTGGATCTATAACAGGTTGAAGCTTTGAGATGCACATAGTATTCAGGATAGTGACATACTATGTTTCCCTGAAAATAAGACCTAACTGAAGTACCTAATCAGAAGTAGCCCTAGCTGATCATAACCATGGTGAGGGCCAGTATCATGTAGAAGATTATACTTCACTATTCTCTTGCTCCATGGTTACTCTGTAAAGGCAGCTAAGGCAAGGATAGGCTCACTGGGGTCATCATTTTTTTCTGGTTTTGTCTTATTTTGGGGAAAACATAGTAGGGTGATGCAGTAGAGCATTTGGTGATTGCATGGGAGACAATTTTTGTAAACCCTAGAAAGCATCATCCCAGTGGTCATAATGAATATGTAAGGAAGTTTTCAGAATTTACAGGGACATCCAGTAGGCAGCCTTCACAACATTCAGTTCCAGATGGTTCCCTCTTGGAGAGATGCTTAAGAATCTCCAGCCATTGTCCTGAACCTGTAGTCACCTGGGCCTCAAGAAAAGAAGAACCTCATGACTGAGACTACTGAAAAGACAATAATTTCATGGAAACAGACTCACCCTGCCCCAGCCGTGAAGATTCCTTTAGAGCTGCAGAGCCAAGATTGACAGAATGATCATCCAGACCTCAGTCTACTGCAGTACCCTACAAAACAGATCAAGGCTTGTTTACAAGCTAGTGGAATCCTTTTCATAAAAGTGAGCCCCCTGCAGCTACTACTCAAGCTGGAGTCTTTTAAAAAATCTTCTCTTACTTTCCAATTAAAGCTTTTGCCTGTAAATTTATACTGTCATGTTAGTTTTAATTTCCATTACTCAAAAGCAAGGTCCCATGCTGACTTTAGTTTCTTCAAGTATAAAAGGGGTTAATGTAAAATATGGTTATACAATGAGTCACCTGAATAACTTTAAAAAAATACTGATGCCTAGTTCCCATCCCCAGACATTCTGACTTAATTAGTATGCAATTTTTAAAGTTTTCTGGTGATGCTAATGTTAAAAAAAATGACAAACCATTGTAAAAGAGGTTGGCTATGAGGATTACAGTTAAGCAGTTAGCATGACATATCAGCTGAAGCAAAGCTAGCTATTAGGAATAAAGTAATAATATCATGTTTGGCTCCTAGTGCAGATGAGGAGGCTTCTGGGCCAAAGTGCCACCACTCCCAATGCAGAGAAGAATGCTTCCAGGCAGATGTGCCACCGCTCCCAGGGCGGAGGAGGTGAGCTGCAAGGGCACCAGCAGCACCCTCCCTTAAAAGGAGAAGACATGTAAACAATCCTCAAAACTAGACTTCCAGATCACCTACAGCAACCCCAAAGGGAAGCAAGATGGAACATTCTGATACTCAACCACCTGGACTCCCTGAACTAGCAACAAAAAAGGATCTGGAAAAAATGAAATCAGAAATAATTTCTCACATAACCGCAGAGATTGTGCCCATAGTACAAGGCATGATTAATAAATCTAGAGAGGAGCTGAGGAACATGATGGAATTCCAACATAGGAAACAAATGGAATCCATAAAACAGATGCAAACAG
>NW_004624794.1:3358679-3413887 GCF_000247695.1 Heterocephalus glaber
CAACCACTGTGGAAATCAGTATGGAGATACTTCAAAGAACTAGGACTAGAAGTCCCATTTGACCCAGCTATTCCCCTGCTGGATATCTTCCCCAAAGAATGAAAAGGATCATACCACAGTGATATATGTAATATATATTGTAATAGCTAAAACTTGTAAACAGCCCAAATGCCCATCAACTGGAGAATGGATAAAGAAAATGATTTCTTTTTTTAATAAAATAGAGTATTACTCAGCCATAAAGAATGAGAAATTAGAGACATTTATAGCTAAATGGATGCACATTGAGGTGATATTCTTAAGTGAAATAAACAGGACAAACGTGTAAATACCGTTTAGTTTCTCTAGTGTGAGAAACTGAAAGTGTAAATAAGGACTAAAAGATATAATAGATAATGTGAAATAGGAAGAAAAGGGGCAAAGGGAAGGGTAAGAGGGAGGGGTAGGGGAAAGGAAAGAAGGGAATGAATTAATATGAGAAAATGAAAAAATGGAAAGTCTTGTAAATAGGGAGGGGTGGAGGGGTTGAAGGGAGGGCAAAGGAAGGGGGAAAAAATAAGAACCGAGAGAGATTATGTAAAGGTGCAAATTTCCAGTGATGATTGTCATTATATTGTATACTTAAAATGTACCAATAAAATAATTTTAAATAGATATCATGTTTGATACAAAGATTTCCCAAAGAGAGGGGCCATTGTTTTCATAGGAAAATGGTGGGTTTGTGGAAAGGTGTGGATTTCTCTTTGTCTCCATTCCAAACATGTCTTCTAGAGAGCACGTGCTGTTTCTGTATCAATCTCCAGCTCTCTGTGCATGGGTCCTAGATGTTCCCTCTAGCCTCTTTTCCCTAGGGAACAGCTAAACTTGGGCAGAACCCCATAAATAACCACACTTAGCAGCTCAAAGCCCTGCTTCAGATTTCTGAGTGGATCCTCAGGTGCCTTCTGCCTCCTTGTTTGGATCACTCTGGGCTCTGTTTTTCACATGACATTGTCTACGTGCAAAATAAATCTTCTTACCAGTTTTTAGAATAAACTCACTGACACCAGGCATTTTAGGGATTCAATAGATTTTACTAATGATTTGACAGTGAAAAAGAAGCAGCTCATTATGGCATCTGCCACCTTCCCAAGTCTCACAGAGTGCTCCTCTCCCATCTATCTATCACACAATCCTCACCCCAGGAAAGCAAATTCCTCTCTTGGGCTTGGACAAAAAAGCTCTGAGGAAATAGAGGCTTTCATATTTTCTTGATGGTATTAGATATTAGTAAAACATCTTTGGGAACATTTTGTAACATCTATTTAAATTTAAAATGTACTTACCCTTTGACCTAGCAATTGTACTTCTAAAACCTCCTGCATGTGCATGTGTAAAATGAAAATTGCCCGAAATTATTCAAAAGGTTAGAAACAATCCAAAATATTCAGCACTAGAGAAATTAAGTAAATTATGATACTTACATATAATGAAATAATGTTTGGCTATAGAAAGGATGAACTAACATTGAATGATTTTGAAGAGACACAAAATGAAAATAGCAAGGTACAGGCTATACCTCCACATATTTGCTGCAATATACATAAATTGTCTCAGGGAGAATATAATGTAGCAGTCATCGTCTGTGAGGAGGGGTGCTGGTTGTCTGTGGGGTAGGTATCCCAGGAGAAACATTTGCTGGCAGTACACTTACATTTTTACAATTTGGATCCCAATGGTTATTGAATCAAATATTAATAATTAGTAACAAAAAAGACAGTACAGTGCCTGGCACATATGTATTCAATATATGATAGTGTATTATAATTACTATTAGCTTAGAAAGACCTAGTCCAGTTTGGGATCAGATAGAGGAATTAAAGGCAATTATGATATAAGAATATTTTGGGGAAAAACATTGTTCTTTAAGGTTCCTATATTTGTTTGTTTTGTTGTTGTGTAGTACTGCGGACTGGGACTGAACTCAGTGCCTCTGCACTGGGCTACATCCCTAGCCCTCTATTTTTTTCATTTTTTAAAAAATTTTGAGATGGTCTCACTGAGTTGCTGAGTTGCCCAGGCTCCCAGAGTGCTAGGATTACAGCTGTGCACTACTATGCCTGGCTTGAGGTTGTTTGTTCTTTTAAAAGGGCAATTAGTCACACGCATTTTGGCTTTGGCACTTGGAGTGGCCATAATTTTTTAAAAATGCTTATTCTTAAGTCGTCTAGCATGGGCTTTGTCCATCATCGTGAAATGAGTGTCATGTGACTAACGATGCAGAGGAAAAGCAGCATAATACTGAGCACGAGTTAGAGTAAGCTGTGGTGGGGATAGAAGATTGCGATTTAATGGGGCTCAATATTTGATTACAACATACCCCTCAGTTTCTATGGAAACAAAACCACTTCTCACCAAAGACGTTGATGAGGCCAGAGATGCACATATCTTTTTTTAAAAGGACTAAATTAAAATGATAGTACAAATGGCAACAAATGCTCCTGAATCTATCTGGATGGATAAATACAAGAGGTGCACATATAACAGGTGGAGAAAATGCAATGCCTAACTCAATTCTGATTGAAGCAGACTCCAAACTGGAAAAAAAAATTTTCTTTTGAGCTTGCCTTTAGGGCTCTTTCTTTGTGATGAGATCACAGATGCTAGTTTCCTCTGGGACTGTGGATGAGTGGGCTATCTTATGGATTAAGGAATAGAGTACATCAGGAAAGGGTCTGAATAATATGGTGGAAGAGACAAAGAGGAAGAGAGGTAGAGAAAGAAACTAACAGACAGAAAGATAGGCAGAGCCAGAAAGACAGTTGGGAAGGGCAGGAGAGAGAGAGAAACAGGGAGACAGAGATAGAGACAGGTCTTATTGCTTACAGTTGAAAGCCTGCTTGGTCAGGGAGCCTGCCTTTCAGCAGGACCATCTGGCAAGCTGTACTGAGAACTTTGAAAAAGTTTTTTCTCAGTAATTCTAATTCCAGAAAACTCTGTGCTGAGATTTTCATTACAGATCCATTTATATTTGAAAAAAATTGAAGGAAAAACATCTCTAATAATACCAGTGAAAATTTAGAAACACTCAGAGCATTCCCTGTGCCAAGCATTTAACGTTCATCCTCTTTTTTAGTTCCCTGACAACCTAGGAGGGAGCTTCATGTTGCAGGTGGGGAAACCTACCTATAGAGTATAAGCAATGTGTTGGGTCAATAATTAAATGGTAGATCCAGGATTTGAATCCAGTTGCACCAGGGCAGTGACTCCAAAATCTTAACCAATGACATTTAATCAGTTATTATAATGTTATAAGATGGCATATTTATAAGAATTAAAACCATGTTTTGGAAAATTTTAGTGACATAAGGAAAATGTTTATAATAAAGTGAAAAAATCAGGTCAAACTTGTATTTGCATAATTTCAACCATGTAGATTTAAAAAGATACTACTGTCTGCTTTTCTGTAGTTTTTTGTTTGTTTATTTATTATTCATTGTACTGGGGATTAAACTCAGTGGTGTTACACTGAGCTACATCCCTGCTTTTTAGTTTTTTTTTATATTGAGACAAAATTTCAGTAAGTTGTTAAGTTTCTTGGGCTGGGCTGGAACATATGATTCTCATGCTTCAGTCCTGGAGAATGCTAAGATTAACAGGTGTGCACCACCAAACCCAGCTCATTAAAAAAAATAATAATTGTCAACTCTGTGGAACTGAGGCTGCAGGCATAGGTGATTTCAGAATATTTTATTGCCATGGTAGTTTCTCATGATCATACAAGCCAGGCACAGTGGTGCATGTCTCTAATCTCAGCTATTTGGAAGGTTTAGGCAGAAAGATTAAAAATTTGAGATCAACCTGGGAATTGTAGCAAGACCATATTTCAAAAAAGAAAAAGAGTTTGGAATGTAGCTCAGTATGAAGGTCTTGGTTTCAATTCCCAGTATCAAAACACCTAAATAAATAAATAAATAAATAAGCTAAAAAAATCTTCCAAAGACAGATTGGAGCAGAGATGTCTTCCAAAGGTGGTTGTCAGAGCCCAGGCTGGCCAGCAGGACTGTTTCCAGACAAAAATGGGGATCCCAGCCAGGAAACAGGACCAGGAAGGATCCATAGCTGAGCATAGATTTTTCTGCTCAGTCCAGTGGCATCTCCTGGTCTCCTTTCCCATTCTCCCTCATCTTCTTTACCCCTCCTTCTTCCTTCCTCTTTTTCTTCCTTCCGTTCTACCCCCAATCCTCTTCTTTTCTATTCAATCTATTGGACATATGAAATTTTGATTAATTGAGTATTAGTTTTTAAAAATTCTGTGACATATATTTCTTTCTAATAACAGTGCAACTTTAATATCTCTCTTTCTGTGTCTCTCTCTCTCCAACTCTGCTTTTGTATTACTTTGAATAATATAACCCTAATTTCTAAACTATGCAAATAGTGATTCATAGAAGAAACAAACGAATGTTTTTTTGGTACTGGGAGTTGAACTCAGGGCCTTACCCTTGCCAGGCAGGCTGCTATACTGCTGAGCTACATCCCTAACCCAAAACTTATTAATTGTTAATCAAAATGAATATTTTTCAAACTCTCTCTACCCATGGGAGCTGATGGTACTATCAGTCAGGTGTCAGCTTTCTGTCAGCAGCATGTGATCTGACCTAAGCTGGTCAAAATCTACTAGAAGTCTGAAATGGCTCGTTTGAGAGCAGAAATCCCCAAATGTATGTAGTATTCATTGGCTGCTTGACTTGAAACTTGAGCCATTTGGCTAATGATATCAGAATATTACATTGTATATGAAAGAAACAGTATTGCTTCAGGTTGCTCCTATAGTAAGCCAGGGTAAATAGCAGGTGCCAGCAATACAAAGAGGAAGATGGCCTAGCACTTGCCTTCAGAGAACTCACAAACACAGTGTACCAAATGAACCAAGTTTCCGATGTTTCAAAGTGGTGGTCTACAGACAATTTTTATTCGGCTGGTATGGTGTTTAAATCATTAAAAACTAGGTGTCAACATTTTAATATGAGGTATTTCTCATAAAAACTGGATTTCTGGTTTCTCCTAAAAGGCCAATGTGGAATAATTGGGTCAACACCCACCACTTCCTGCTGGATTTATACCAATGTCTACTTTTCTATTTTTCCCCTCCTCCTTCCTCCCCTCCCTTCTTTCCCCCCCTTCTTTTTTGTACTGGGGATCCAACCCAGGGCCTTGTGCATGTTAAGCAAGTGCTCTACCACTGAGATACATCTCTAGACCCCCTCTTTTAGTGCATATTAAATATAATAGTGGATTTTATTTAATGTGTAAGTGCATATGGCATACTTTGATATTTTTCATCCCTTAATATTCCCCCTCCCTTTTCCCCTCTTCCTTTTATTTCCTTCCATGTTGCTAATAATCTAATTTCTACTTTCATGTCAGTGTTTTTGTTTTGTTTTTATTCCACCTGATAAAAGATACTGGACAGTTTTCTTTGTGAGTCTGGCCTGTTTCACTTAACATGATGATGTCTGTTTTTATCCATTTTCTTGCCAACAACATGATTCCTCGGAGCTCTTGAAATTTTATTTTGAGAGAGGGTCTTGCTAAGTTGCCAGGGATGGCCTTGAACTTGTGATCCCCCTGCCTCAGACTCCTGAGTACTGAGATCACAGGCGTGCCCAGAAACCTGTCCCTTTTTTATTTCCTGCATGCCCTCTCTGGGCATGAAAATTTGAGATCCCTGTACTAAGAGCAGCAAGAGGAGACCAATTAACTCTGGAGATAGGGGTAGGATAATGCAAGCTTCTTAGCAGAATCACAGCAAAAATACTATCTCAGCAACCAAGTGGGAGATGTTGGTGGCCCATGTAGATGCACGGCTGGGAGGGTGGGAGGAGATGGGGGAGGTTACACTTGGGTTTAGCTTTGCAGCACAGCGAATGGGAATTACTGGCAGAATCTTAGGTCAAACTCTCAGCAGGAATATACAGGCTAAGGAGAACAGTCAGTTCTGAAGGCCTAGGAATCAAACATGAATGATGTCAATTGGATACTAGTGATCTTGCCAAAACAGTCCTCATCTAGAGTATGGGGTAGGAAAGAGGGCGATGCTGTAGTTTAACAAGCTCCTGGCCCCTGGATCAGACTTTGAGTATTGAGGGCTTAGGACAAAGTTACTATCCAGTGGGCCATGGGCCAGTTTGGCCTGGGAAATAAAGACTTTCTGGCTTCCATAAGTATTTACATTATTAAAAAATTAATTGCTAACGGTTTAACAACAGGTATTTTCACATAAAAATCTGAATTTGTCCTCCATCATTCTATATCACATTACTGAATTTTGTTTTATTTTTAATATTTTCCATTATTGATATTAGCTTGTTAGTTGATACTTTTACTTGTTTATTATGTATCGCCAGTAGGCTATGAGTTCTGCACAGCCAGGGACCTTGTCTGTCCTGCTTGCTCCGTTTCCTTTGAACTTAGAACAATGTCTGGAATACAGAATACACAGCATGTGTTTATTATTTGGCCAGTGAATTAACCAATTTGCTTTCCTGCACAGTCACAGTGATTACCACCGTCAGCATGTGGCCATCTTCAGGATGTATCCTTGGGAAGTACCCAGCTGTCAAGCATCTTCAAGAAGGAAGAGGGATAAGGGCAGAAGGAGTAGTCAGAAGATGAGAAAGACCTAGACAGTGAGTTCCAAGAGGCCATAGCAGGAAAGAATCCAGTAGTGGATGATCAGCAGAGTCCAGGCTGCTGGGGGTAGAAGGTGATGAGGAGCAGTGAGGGGAGGCCTCGGAGGGAGCTACTGGTGTGCCAGAAAGCAGGAGAAGAAAGGAGCAGTTTGGGGATATGAAGAAAGAAACCGTGAAGGCAGTATTTCAAGGTTGCAGTTCAGCTTTGGGAAGTTATTACTATTCTTGTGGCGTGCAGACAATTTTGAGCCCATGCATGGTGAGAAGGAGAATGAAAACATAAAAAGGTCGAGGAATAGTGGGTGACATCCCACCTTAGAGCAGTTAGAAGGTTGTGATAGGTTTACAGGTGGAAGGATTAAAAAAGAGGAAGGAGAAACCTACTTGATGGTGTAAGAGGCCGGGGGAGAAAGAATCACAAACTCTCCAGAAATGTGTGCTCCTAAAAGATCTTCACTTAGGGGAAGACTCTAAAACCCTTTGGTATAATCTGAATAAGTAATAAATAAATATCAACGTAAGTTTGGAAATGACAGCTGTGTATAGCAAATGTATCCATCTTAATAAATAATTTGTCCTTCGGGGAATTTGCAAAGTCTAAGTACTATGCTTTTTGACTTTCAATCCAGTATCTCCTTGATTAAGGCCCATTTGCAGGAATGGCTTGTTAGTTTTTCAGAAATCATCCCAAATTATGTACCAATTCAGCTTTGTCTAAATTGGTCACACTAAACCAAAGACTGGGAACTTGGAGAACATCAGTCCGCCCGGCCAATAGGCGGCGCTGTGGCTTTGTCGGGGGGCGGGGGGGGAGGCGGGACTCTGGGGTTCCCGCTTCGGCCGGACTATCCAATTAGAAGCGCCTTCCTCGTCGTGGTGCCTTGTGGGGTGGCCGCCCGCGGAAATTTGAAATGATCGCTTGCTGCCGTGTGGCAGTCTGGGGCCTGTGGGGATCGCACCAGGGCTCCCTGATTGAGAAGCCGAGGAGGAGAAAGGTAAGCCCTGGACACTCTTGGCGGAGCGTCTGGGTCGCTGGCCTTGCAAGTGGCGGCAGTGGTCTGGAAGTCAGAGTTGGGGAGTACCTGGGCCAATTGCCTCCACCCTCTCTGGCCTTCACTTCCGCTAGACTGGAGGGAGTTGGGAGTGGGCTGGGACCTCCCTCCCTGGACCGGTTACAGGGAGATTTTTGCTCATGTATCTGTTGGGCGAAGATTCATCTTTTTCAAATGAATCTCAAAGGAGATCGATAACCACATTTCCTTTTTTCAAAAAAGAAGGAAGTTTGAGCCTTTGGCCTCGATAGCTGTTCTGAGCATAGAACGCAAGTGACCTGCTAAATTGGGCCGGAGTCCAGAAATAGAACGCAGGTCTCCTAATTCTCCTTTCTACCTCTTCATGGAGATTCCATTATTGTTATTAATGTTGTTGTTGTTATTTTGCAGTGCACCACTGGGCCACATTTCTAGACCCCTAGTACCTTTTTTTCTCTGAAATTTTAATCTGATTTATGTTCTTTAACTCTTTCGGTTGTATTGTGTAGTGGGAAGAGTTCTGACAAAGTGAGAAAATTTAAGTATGACTTAATTCTACTCCTAACCTACTCTGAACTGGCAACAGTTGCTTAGATTCAGCTTTCTCCCTTGGAAAACAGAGCCAATGGTTCTATTTGTGATGACGATGAAGTGCAATAATGTGTGAAAAGTCACATTTTTGAAGTGGCCATAAAGAAAGACAAATACTGCATGTTATCACTTATATGTGGAATCTAAAAAAACTGAATTTAGAGAAACCAAGGGTAGATAGCAGTTATGTCTAGTGGAGGAAGTGAGGAGATGTCTGTCAAAGGCCACACAATTGAGATGAGTAAGTTCTGAGAGAGCATATGATTACAGTTAATTAGTATTGCATTGTATATTTGAAATTTGATAAGAGAGTGCATCATAAGTGTTCTCACCACAGAGAGAGAGAGAGAGAGAGAGAGAGAGAAGGAAAAAGCAAATGAAGGAGGTGAAAACAATGTTAACTTTATTGTGATAATCATTTCCTGATATATACATATCCCAAAACGTCATGTTGTACACCTTAAATACATACAATTTTTATTTGTCACTTACATCTCAGTAAACCTGGAAAAAACAAAAAGACAAAGTAGATTGGTAATGTTGAAGTAAGATGCTATTTTTTTAACAGATATACTATGAAATGAGTAGTGTTGTAAAAGGTTAAATGATTTATTGAGTTATTTTAATTGAAGTAGGAATACTATTTTTATCTTGTTAGGCAAAGAAACAGGCATAGATTGTTACACAGTAAGGTATTGCTGTCCTCGGAGGAATTTTTTTTGGGGGGGGGGCTGTGTTTTTTCTCTTGGCAGTCCTCTGAGGCTTATGTGCATCAGAGTTTGTGAGCAGTAGATTCTTTTTAAAATTTTATTTTATTGGTACATTTTAGGTATACAATATAATGACATTCATCATTGGAAATTTGCACCTTTACATAATCTTCTTGGTTCTTATTTTTCCCCCTTCCCCTGCCCCCCCTTCAACCCCTCCATCCCTCCCTATTTACAAAGACTTTGTTTCCATTTTTTCATTTTCTCATTAATTCCATTCCCTTCTTTCCTTTCCCCTATCCCTTCCACTTCCCCTTCCCCTTTGCCCCTTTTCTTCCTATTTCACCTTATCTATTATACCTTTTAGTCCTTATTTACACTTTCAGTTTCTCACACTAGAGAAACTATTCTGTATTTACATGTGTGTCCTATTTATTTCACTTAAGAGTATCGCCTAATGTGCATCCATTTAGCTATAAATGTCTCTAATTTGTCATTCTTTATGGCTGAGTAGTACTCCATTTTATAAAAAAAAACACATTTTCTTTATCCAGTCTCCAGTTGATGGGCAATTGGGCTGCTTCCAAGTTTTAGCTATTACAAACTGTGCCGCTGTGAACATGGGTGCGCATATATCACTGTGGTATGATTCTTGTAATTCTTTGGGGAAGATACCTAGCAGCGCTACGGCTGGGTCAAATGGGACTTCCAGTCCTAGTTCTTTGAGGTATCTGTGAGCAGTAGATTCTTCAGTATTCTTCAGTCATCTGTGGGGTCAGTGTAATTTTGATGGCCTGAACAGAGACAAACAAATGGAAGGAAGGTGAAAGAAAAGGAAAAGAGGAAAAAAGGAATGTGGGAGAAAAAAGGCTGCTACTGACAACAGTTTCATGCACCTTACCTGAAATTACCTCTGCAAATTACTCTACTAGTTTAAATGCCACTCTTTGCATCATTTATTAGTAGTCATTTTGTCTATTAAAACATCTTTTTACACAGAATTAGATATACCACTGGCCAAGTTATACCACATGAAACATTACATACAGACCAAATCTAAGGTGATTTGCATTTTCTGATCTTTTCCTTAGACAAAATCATTGAGATTAGGAGGAAACCAGTAGCTTATTGAGGTAAACCTTATGCATTATTAAGATTCTCTCATCCCTGTTAATTGAGAGGCCATTGACAGACTCACACTTTAGAAAATAAAGGGAGAGTAAAAGCAAATCAGCTCCATTTTTTAAAAAATGTAGCTTGGTGGATTTGTTTTTGGGGAAAAACAAACTAGAACATTGAACCATTATAGCTTTCTAATTATAGTAGCAAAAATAAAAGTCATAACTGTAATCCTTTGAAGGAGAACTTGAGTTGTTTGTAAAAAATAATTCTCTTCCTCTACTTCTCCTTAAAACTTCATAGAACAACATCATCAAAAACCTAACTGGTGAGAAATCTTAAGCTCATGCTGTTTTGAAGTAAAATTTGAGTTTTGAGGTATTTTTATGTTTTGAAAACTAGTTTCTTCTGAGAGAGATAAGTAGACCATTCATGCCCAACTCCTTATTTGTATTTTGTTTGGAATTCCTAAGCAAGGATGTGAAAATAGAGACACTGGAAGTATGTGGTAGCTGAGCCTGTTTGTTTTTGTTGCTCTTTAGGTTTGTCCCAAGATGAAGGTTCTTGCAGTGATTGTAACTATTGTGATAAGCGCATGTTCATTTGCAAAATTTTGAACCCTTTTCCTAGAAATTTTCCAAGCAAGTCAGCTTTTGTTTTGGGAATGAGTCAGAGACTACCAAGACTATATTTTAGGTGAGTAGTTTCTCTTTTTTGCTTCTTTTATCTTTTCAGTTTACAAAAATTAGATTTTACCTTAGTCCCAATTGCCAGTAGTTGGTTCTGAAAAAGTGAATTTCAATAGATTTATTAACTTCTCTGTGTTATGCTTTCTCAATTCTTATTGTGTTTAATTTGTTTGTAGCTGACTGCAAGGTCTCTGAAGTAAGGGGATTCATAGCGGAGTTCTTGGAGAAAGTCCTTGAACCATCTGGATGGCAGGCATTCTGGCACACTGATGTGCTTGAGGTACTGGTCCAGGTAAATTTAATTCTGTTGTTAAGACATTTGTCTCTCGCTGTAAGCACTTTACTTCAGACTGTGATGGCCAGATTACTTACTTTTAATTAAAGTTTATGAGCTGATTGAAAATAGCATGTTTTTCCCATCTAATTGCCACGGTGTGTGAAATGTTCTGCAAATTTTAAAGGCAACTGAGGAGCTACCAGGAAATTAAGGTGGTATAAGTGTCACTGTTCTTTGACAAGGGGAAATGGATTGTAAACCTGTGAAGTGAAGGAGGTATTTGAGATAAAAAATAAGGAGGTCTGCGGGCTGGAGATTTAGCTCAGTGGTTTCGCTGCCTGCTGCACAAGCACAAGGACCCGAGTTCAATCCCCAGTACCAAAAAGAAAAAAAAAAAATAAGGAGGCCTAATTATGAAGTCAGTGGAGTTTCAATTAATTTTTTACCTTAATTGTAGAACATTAAGTAGCTCAACTCAAAAATATTTAAAAACTTGTCCATTTTTTTGTCTAACAAATTTGTAGATATGTAGTTAACCTCTTGATAAAGTATCCCCTAGCAGAAAGTGAAAAAAAAAATCTTATTTTTCAACTGACTGGGCCTTTTACATTAAATTTGCACTCTAATTACTGCTGTGAATTTTTTTCAGTGTTTGTGAACTGGACCACAATAAAACCCTGTTAAGCTAAAATGTTAAACCAGGGAGTGTGACTACATGTTGTTGCTGTGGCTTCTTTAGAAAATGACATCATATACTGCAGTGATTATGTATGAAGCAGGGGATTGCAGCTGTTCCTTGTGCATTTTTAAAGTTTGGATTATGCTAATATCTTTAGCTGAAGTTCAGGTCTATTAATTTGCTTATGGTACTGCCCCTCTTCCGCACAGTTGATTTTCTAAAAGCAATCAAAATCATTGTTTTAAAAGAGTAGTGTGCCATTTCTCCACTTAAAACCCCTAATACATTGCATTTACCAAGGGGCTACTGCTGGCTTTACGGCTTTGTGTTGCAGGACAGAGCAGGAAATCAGAGCTCCTTCTCATGCTCTTCATGTCATGGTTTTCTTGCCTTTCTCTCCCACCTCATCTCTTGCTGCCTCTCCTCACCTCTAATCTCTCTTTGGTTCCTGCAAGAAGCAATGCCTTTCTGTTCCTTTCTGCTCCTCCAGGTATCAAGTCTCTCTGCCCCAGGGTCTTCTGTACCTTCTGTGCTCTTAGATGTTTGCTTCCTTTTCATTCTTCTCAGCTCTGAGGTGACTTACCATGACCATCCCAGCAAAACTGGATCACCACACCTCCCAGTTATTCTCTATTACATACTCACTATCATCTTGTTTCATTTTCTTCCTGATTACAATGTCTTACCATCAGATAAGAGCCAATCCAGTCTTATTTATCCTTTATATGGTGGAAGAAGGCTCCTTGTCTCCTTTTCATGCTTAAGAAAAATTAGGTTATCAACAGTGTTTATAAATGTGTCTTAATTCTGGTTTCCATGTGTTAAATTGAATCACATTATTTTAAAGTTCAGATTACAGATGTGGACTTTTCCCCTTGAAGGGAGCATTGAGGCTTGCCAAGCCATATGTCTGTGAATTTGAAGTGAGCACTTTTACCTTCAAGTATATAAAAGAGCTCCTCGATCTGAAGGAATATCAGCTGCCTCTGCAGGCAGTGTGGGTGACATTTGATGATGATTCGAGGGTGTTTGATCAGACAGCTCTTGTGATTGTTAGGTAGGAAGAGAAATTGATAAAACTAACCTTGTGCCAGAAACTTAACTGTGTCATTGCAATATTTCAAAATATTCAGATTTTTTGTGTGTGTGTGTGTTTTTATTTTGTTTTGTTTCATTTGTTTGTGTGTGTGTGTGTGTGTTTTAAATTTTGTTTTGTTTCATTTGTTTGTAGTGCTGGGTTTTGAACACAGGGCCTTGTTTATGCTAGGCAAGTGCTCTGCCAATGAGCTACATCCTCAGCTTCTAGGAAGATCTTTTTAAAATTTTAAAAATTTAACAAATTAAAATTTAGGACGTTTAAAAAATGTTGTAAACATTCATTTTGTGATCATTTAAAACTTACAGAAAGGTTGAACAAATAGTACATTCTTATTTATCCTTTACTCAGTTTTCTCAAATGTTAACAAAAGATTCTTCATCTGGTTAATATAGATTTAGAAATGGCCTTAAAACTTGTGTATGCCAAAGCTTATGGTTGGTGTATTTGAAAATATGAGGATAAAAAGAGGAAAGGAAAAGAAGTAAAAAACAAGTTGTATACCATAATCTGTACTGATAAGACTAATACACATTTTTTAAAGGATGTATCTTATCAAAGAAGGTATTTTCTCAGGATACTACTTGGGTCCTTAGGTATGCTTTTTAAAATATTTCAGATAAATCATCTCTTAAGTAACTTCTAATACAGATACTGTTCATCTTATGTGTGCATATATTAAAGAAAGTTGACTTGTACTTATTTAAGAAAAGGACATATATTCCTCTAAGAACTTAGAAGACTGGATAATGTAATGATCATATGTTAATAATGTTGCTTGTTTCTCTTGTACTTTAAAAAGTGTTCCAGTTTTTATACCATTACTGAATTAAACTGATTTTGCTGAGCTTAATTTGAATACTCTACAAAGACACAGAATATCTTGGACTCTGCTTTTCACATTCCATGGTAAATTCCTAATTGTATGCAAGAACATTTAACCCTAGGTGTTCAGTAATAGATCAAGCAATATAAATCTAAAGAACTGGTTTCTATCCAGAACCAAAATAGCTCCCTTATGTTTTCTTCATGTAAAGAAAAAAATTAGCAATTGAGGTAAAGAGATAATTGATGGATTTAAACAATTAGGAATCAGAGAGCCAATCTCTCTTTAGGGTTTTAAAAGTTGGTAGAAGAGTTCCTGGAATTGGTAGTCTTATTTGAAGAGAAACCTAGCTAAATTTAGTCTTCATTTGAGGGCCCAGAGTCTGATTAGTACCCAAAGTCAAATTGGGAAGATTTTCATTTGTTCATTAATACAATAAATATTTGAGTGTCAGTACCTCAGTTTGACTGTTGCATGAAAAGAAGCAATCAGCATCATCAGGGAACTGTCAGAGGCAGGTGATGAGCCTTGACGACATAATCAGACAAAGATATGCATGTGATTGGAACTGGCAGTGAATGCTGTGAAGAATAATAATGTGTTCTAAGACTGGGTCAGCTCGTCCTGTGGTTATTTCTTGAGGAAATGACATTTGAACTTGGGTGGGACAGATTGTTGAAGTGAAAGAGGTACCGGAGGTAGGAACAAATGCAGGAGCTCAGTGAGCTTTAGAGCTAAAAGGCCAGTGTGGTCAGAACACAGTACTGCAAGAGCCGTAAGAAACCAGGTAGAGAAGTTGGTGGGGGTCCATAGGTTCAGGGCTTTGTCAGCCACTTAATTTTTGTCTATAAGAGCAGCCGGAAGCCATTCAAGGGAATTCTTGGAAGAATATGATCAATTTTGTGTTTTAAAAGGTTAATTTGGCCTTCTATGTGAAAAAATGAATAGGGATAGAATAGGGAAGCCTGTTAAGAGGCAAAAGAGCTGGAATAATAATATGAGGAGAACAGATGGAGGATTTATTAAGAAAGTAAAGTGACTGGGACTTGGTAGTCGAGTAGATATGAGAGATGAGGAATAAGGAGATGAGCAATATGGAAGAAGTCAAGGCAGCTTCCAGGTTTCTGGCTTAAAAGAACAAACACCGAAGGAGGTACAGATGTAAGTGATGTAAATGCCTGGTGCCACGATGGTGAGGATAATATTTAAGCTGAGCTGTGCAATGTAAATATAAGTTTACCAGGTAGAGAGGAGGAAAGCTATTGACCAGCATGTTACATGGGAATTTGAAAGATCTTAGGAAATTGGTAATTTATATGTAAGGGCTCTGAGGCAGTAGAGGTGCTTGAGAGCCATAATATTAATACATATATTTATCACCACACTCAAGACTTCTTTCTGAGCACAATAGGAAGCCAGCAGGTTTTTTTCTTTTTCTTTTTTTTTTTTGAGTAGGGGCATGCTTAGATTCAATTTTTTTTTAAAGATGCATTCCAGAGGGTGAAGAAAGTCTCCAGTCCATAAGGATTCAGATAGCTTTATTTTCAGTGCTCCTTTTTCTTCCCAGAAGAATTTAGAGTCATACAGTCATAATCTGTACTCCTGGCATTCCAGTTATACTCTGCTTCACCACGATATTGTGCTTATGGTCACTAACAACTTCATGTTCTCATATCCGGTCAACGTGTCTCTGATCTTACCTTGCCTGACCGCCTGGCCACATTCTAGGCATTTGATCATTCCCGTCTTCTGAACACACTTTCCTCTCAGCTTCTGGGACACTGCTGTTCAGATGGTATCTCACTAGCTAATCTCTTCTTCCTGAAGTTACCTAGGGATCAGTCCTGTGACATTATCTTAGTTTGTTTTCTGTTGCTATAAAAATACCACAGACTGGATAATTTATAAAAAATAATGTATTCTGGGCCGAGGATTTAGCTCAGTGGTTCTGCTGCCTGCCCCGCAAGTGCAAGGACCCAAGTTTGATCCCTGGTTCCAAAAAAAAAAATAATAATGTTTTCTTTCTTTCTTTCCTTTTTTTTTTGTTTTGGCTCATTATTCTGGAGGCTGGAAGCCCAAGAACATGAGTCTGATCCCTTGGGAAGGGGACCAAGAGATGGGGGAGGGGACAGGGGCATAAACATGTTAAAGCTGTGTTATGTACATGTACCAGCTTCCCACAATGAATGTAATCCTTATGTACTGCAAGCAAGTAACAGTAAAAAAACTTTTAAAAAATACTGTTATAATGGCAATTTATATTTCAACAAGACTTTTGAAGGGGACAGTCAAACCATACCAGCCGTCTATGTTTCTACAGTGGACCCTCATGTTACTTCTGATCTGACATACAAACAACTTGGGTTAATTAGGTTAATGGAAGATTCATTTGCCTCTTTTTATCTGTAGTGTACCCAGGTACCCAGGTAGACATTCCAGATCTCAGTTGTATTGATGTACAACCAACTTGAGTTACAGTCAGCCCTCGGGAACTGATTGAGTTCGTCAGTCAAGGGACCACTGTATTTCCACTCAATCTTGGATGCACATTACAATTACCTGGAGTTTTTTTTTTAATGGAAGTATTCTAATTAATATGTGCAGAAGTAATGACAAAATTAGATTATCAGTATTTCATAACCACTAATGAAAGGTTTGAAGCATTGATCATCAGTGGCTGCTAAAGGATTAGGTAAAAAACTGACGGAAAACTTTGTAATAGGTCTGTTGAGCTGACAACACCTGAATCTTATCAATCAATCTTAGTTGTAAAAAGAGATGACCAGGCACTATGTGTCTCGTAGTCACTTTTCTCACTGCTGGAACAAAATACCCTACACCCACAACTTAAAGGAGAGAAGCTTTATTCTGGCTCACATTTTAGTCCATGTATGGTGAGCAGCGTGGTAGAAGGTCACAACAGAGGAAAGCTGCTCAGGTCACTACAGCCAGGAAGCAGAGAGAGAAACGAGAAGCTGGGAAGGGAGATGCACCCTTCCAGGTCATAAGCCCAGTGACCCCCTCTTCTGACCAAACTCCGTCTCCTAACAGCAAGTTACCTGTATCATCCAGTCATTTTCAAAAGTTGAGCCTCTGAGTACATGAGGCTTTTGAGGAACATCTAGATCTAAACCATTACAGTGTGTTCCCTAATAAAGCTATTTTATGCCTACCTCTCTTAAAGTATTCTTGTGAAAAAAATCTTTCCCAAAACCAACCAAGTCCCTAGATCTTACTATCAGTTTATTTGAGATAAAGGAAGCAGAAGAATGTGTTATTACCCCATGGGGATAAAATTAAAATTGAGTATGAAAAAAAATTTAAATAGGAAAACTATTAAATTGTAAGGGAATAAAAGAAGAAAGAATATAGAATAAAAATGATTTAAGAGATGTTCCAAGTAATGCAACAGTGGCCCTTATTTGAATCCTGATAAAATCTTGTAAAACAACAGCAAAAGAGACAATTAGGGCATTTGAACCTTCATTGGGTATTTGATACTATTAAGGAATTAAAACTTTTTGGTTGTAACTTTATTTTAGAGATATTCACTAAAATTTTATGAATGCTAGATATGTCTGAGATTTGGTTCAAATAATCCAGTGTTGGGGTGGAGGGGGAAGAGAAACTGGAGTATGTAGGTGGAGTAGAAATGAATAAAGATTAACTATGAATTGATAATTGCTGAAGTTGAGTGATGGATACATGATGTTCAAGATACTGTGTCTTTGTTATTGTATATGTTTGAAATTTTCCATAATAAAAAGTTGTTAAATCACCTGGGGAGCTTTAAAAAAATATAGATGCTGATCCCTCTCCCCCAGCAAGATTCTGAGTTATTGGTTGTTATGGCTTGTGTTTTGATGTCTTCACAAAGCCTCAAGCAGTCGTAGATGGGGCTTTTTCTGAGACAGGTGAATTTAGAGTATGTGATGCTAGGATTAAGGGAATGTGATTACTAAACCACTGAACTCGAGTGACTGATTTGGCACCTCCCTAACCCCAGTAATCTGAATAAGATAAAAGGAGCAGAAAGACACGTTAAAGTCTCTCTTGTTGCTTTTGCTGCTTCTGCTGCCATGAACTGTTACCCCTCTGCCACCCTTCCTTGGAGCTGGCTGATTATGAACTGAATCTCTACAAACTGTAAGCCAAATAAACCTTTTTCCCTTTAACTTTGAGTGTCGGGTATTTTGTCTCAGCAACGAGGGAAAAGTAACACACTCGTCTTAGTATAGAAAATCAATTTTTAAAAGTGTCGCAGGGAACTATAATATGTAGCCAGGGTTGTGACCTACTGCTTTATTTTGTCCCTAGATGATCTCATCTATTGCTATAATACTGTCAATATACTGACACCTACCAGATAACCTTTCCCCTAAGCTCTGGGGTTCTATAATCATCTGCATACTGGATGTTATCAACTTGGTTCAATAGGCAACTCAACTGGAACACTGTGGAAATGGACCTCATTTTCAACTCTGAACTTTTCTCTCCTGGTCTTTTCTATACAATAAATGACATCATCATTTGCCCAGGTACTGATGGTCAGTTCTGGCAAAAACAAAGTCCTAACAAAACCAGTATTGTGGACAAACTTCTCTAGCTGATCCTGTGGTCTTCATTTCATGTGACTAGTGATTGTCAACTGTAGCAGGTACACAACATTCATTTATCTTAGAGAATGTTGTGTATTTGCTATATAGTTGGTAGGTTATTTATTTATTTATTTATTTTGAGTCAGGGTCTTGCTATATAGTCCAGTCTGGCCTCAAACTTGCCGCAGTCCTGCTGCAACCTCCTGAGTGCTGGGATTACAGGTGTACACCATCATGCCCAGTGGTAGGATTTTAAAAATTTGCTTGTTAACTCTCACCCTTATAAAACTCACACTCTGAGCCAATAATTAAATTTGAATGACATGAAGCTCTCTCTGTTTTTTTTCTTTTGAGACAGGATCTTGCCATGTTACCCAGACTGGTGTCAAACTCGGCATTCAGGTAATTCTCCTCCCTCTGCCTCTCCAGTAACCAAGACTAAATGGGCTGTGCCACCAGTCCTGGTTTGGTACTAAGCTCTTTTTTTCAGGCTTTTTATAAGCAAAAACGTTTAGAGGAATTGAGATGAAGAAGATGAATATTTTGTCAGATGTGTTGAACTCCAACTAAGATTTTAAGTATTTTTTTTCTAACCTTGTAATGTTGGAAAAGTTATCCATGGATTAGTTTTACTTGTGTGATTCTCTCCCCCGACCCCTGACAGAAAACAGATTTATTTTCATATAGTACAATCCATGGACAAATTTTTAAATGAAACTTGTACAAAGGCAGAGGTGTGTATAGTGTTTATTAACTGAGTTGTAAAGCAGAGTTCAAGAACAACTAGTAGCCTACTATTTGAAAATATGAATAAAAACCATTTAATTGAACTCATGAGTGAAAAGCCCTCTGTTAAATCCAGTGATGGTTGAAAACTGGTAAAATTTTTTGAATTATAAAAGTATCTTTTCCTTTTATTTTTTTAAAAGAGTATATTTAAAGGCGTAAGGTTTTAATTTAAATTACTATTGTAAAACACACTAGGCTAAACAGACTTATCTGAGGATGTTTGGTTAAGCTCTTGCCTTATTTGACAAACAGATAAAAAGACTAGTTAATATTGGCAGTGAATAAAAATTTCCAAAATACTGAAACACATTTTTTCTAATTTATAATATTTTGGCAGGGAAAACCCCTTCTGTGCAAAAATACCAAGCTTAACTATGCCATCCAAATACATGTAGTTCTGCACTGTTAAATGTGGCACTTATTTATCTTTTCACTAGATGGTGCTCTAAGACCAGTACTTTTTTCCTCTATTCATGAACAATAATAATAAGCAATGCTGCAATAAGAATAAAATTAGAATTTGTGCCCCCCCAGAAGGATTGTATATGCTAATTTTTGCCCTTTGTGAAAGATGCTTGGACTGTACAAGATAAGGCAGCAAGCCTTCACATTTTTGTGGAACACAGTTTGATCTAGTAATTTTCTCTTGGTTTAAGTGTTAAATAATTAAAAATATGTGAAAACCTGGTTAATGGTTCCTGCTGGTTTAGAAATATGTATATCTGATTTAAACTTCATAAATTGGCTGTGATTTTTATTTAGACTTTCCAGTTTTTCTGTTGTGCCTATCCTATTATCCCATAGCACATTCAATAAAATGCCAAAATTTCAATAAGCCCGAGTATCTTCTGATAATAATAATCTTGATAATGCTTACTCTTAAACAGCAGTGATTGGTTTTGATTGAAGTGAAATGTAGTGGTAGGTGAACATCATGCCAATTTGGAAAATTCGGTCTTGGAGAAAAACTGTATTCTGATTTGACAGCTTTGTGTATGCTAACAAGAAGTGATTTACATACAACCTTGTACAGCGCTGGCAGATGGGAAAGCATAAGGGAGGAATTGTTTTGGTTATAGAGAAGAAACTGATACCTGACGGAGAAACTGAAATGTCATCAAATAGCACATCTAAGAAGGTTCCTGGACTAAGACAGGAATAGAGCTATCAACAGACAAAACTCCAAAGGAGTCAAACTGTTATAGTCAGGGTTTTGCAAGGGAATAGATTTAATATAGGACACATAATATATAGGATTATTTTGTAATAGTCACCCAAAAAGTCAAATACAGAGGAGTACAGGAGATTAGCTGCACCCTAGAGACCCAAAGAATTCAGCCAAGGGCTGTGGATCCCACAGCAGTGTCTCACATAAGTCCAGCTGACAGCCCAGAGTTCAAGCGACTGTCCTCCACAAGTCTAGTCAGAGACCTAAAACCCACGGCAATTTCTCATGCTTGTCCATTTTGAGGATCTGCACCTGGAAGGCCCAAAGGCCGGGGTGGAAGCCAGAAAGTCTGTGCCAGTATTGTGAAGGATTTATGCCACCAGGCTGAGGGATCCACATTGGAGCCATGAAATGATGCTCACAGTGAAGATCAGAGCTCCTCTGATGAGAACAGCAGCCATTCCCAGCAATAGCGAGGCCCTGAGCTCCTCCGAGATGAGAACAGCCAAGTTTGCATCGGGAAAACCAACTGCAACGTGCTTCTCCTAGAAAATCAGCAGCCCAAATCTTCCCCTCCAGTTCTCTTTTTATGGCTATTGGCAATAATCCTCATGTGGGTTTTCCATGCCCAGGCCATGTTGAATCAGTTCAGCTGTCAAACCATTAGTTAATCCACCACACAAACTGTACTATCTTGATTTTGGACTGTATGATAAATATTTTCTCGATGTAATTCAAAACACACTATTTCAAAACTTAGGGGCCTGAGACGTTTATGTTGGTTCATTGCTTTCAAACTATGACGTATCAATATAATGAAAAGAAATAAGCTGATCAGCATGGGTTTTAGGAATACTATGAAACATTCTAAAACTTGAGTCTTAATCTTCACAACATAATAGACTTGATCGAACAGTCATTGGTTTGCTCCCTAATTTCTTGCTTGCAAAGTGGATTTCCAGAATATCTTTAAATGAATATGGATTAACTAAAGCAGACAAAATCATTGTCTTTCAAGTGTCACCCAATTCATTTACTTGAAGAGTACAAAAAAATTTTTATTCATTTAAAATATTATTTGAGTGTCCACCATAATTTGATGTAAATTTGTTTAGGATGTGGTTCTGTTTGTCCATTTTATTCAGAGCATAACTAAGAAACACACACACACACACACACACACCATCTAAGGCAATGGTTCTTAATCTTGGCTACACATCAGCATCCCTAGGGAACTTAAAAAAAAAAAGTCTACTTCCCGAGACCAATTTATTTGGTCTGGATTGTGGCCTGAGCATCAGTATTTTTAAAAGCTCCCCAGGCGAATCTAATACAGTACAAAGCCAGGATTAGAAACTCAGGCCTGAGACACAGTTAGTCAGTAACCACCCTTGGTTCCTCTGCTCCTTCCTCAACCCCTCAGCTCAGCCCAGAGCCTAGTGTGCTTCATGCTAGGCAAAACTAGCACTGAGCTACATTCCAAGCCCAGCTTCCATCTTTTTGTGGTAGTAGCAATTGAACCCGGTTGACTTCATGCTGAGCTACGTAAGAAGCCCTTTTTATTTTTTTGAGACAGGGTCTTACTAAGTTGCCCAGGGATACTTGAACAAACTTGTGATCCCCCTGCCTCATCTAGAGTGCTGAGGTTGCAGACCTACACCACCAGGCATGGCTCCCAGCCCTTTTTAAATTTGAGACAAGATCTCCCTGAGTTGCCTAGACTGGCCTCAAATTTGTGATCCTTCTGCCTCAGTCCCCAAGTAGCTGGGATTGTGGGCATATGCCACTATACCAGTCATCAGTATACTTTTAACTGAAAAATAAAGCAATTATTCAAACACTTAAATATTGACAAAAATATTGTACTTTATTTTCAAATCCATTAATTTTATTTTTTTCATATTTCAAATCTGGTAACTTGATTGTGCATCTATAAATTATTACACCCCAAAATACTTTTTGATCTGTTTGGATATTTGAGAAAGTTTATAATTTAATAAATTTTAAGTGCCAATACGGTTTTCAGTACAAGGTTACTTTGTTTTAGTCATGTTCTAGTTAGTAATGACAGCTTTACTTTTTTTCTCACAGTCCCAAAGGCTTGTCTTTGAACTTCTTTAATAATCTTCTTATGGAATATTTAGCCTACTTTTGTGCTATATGCTTTATTTTTATTTTATTTTGTTTTGTTTTTGTTTTTTTGAGTCAGGTCTTACTATGTATTCCAGGCTGGCCTTGAACTCACAGCAGTCCTCCTGCCTCAGCTTCCTGAGTGTGCCATATGCTGTAGAAGCAAAGAAGGCCTAGATTATTTGAATCATTTCTAATTTTTGATCCTACAGATACGGTGATCTTCATTATTGTTGTGAAAAAATTAAAGATAATCCCCTCCCTACTGTTAGCAGACAGTGGGTCCCAGGGGAATTCTTTCCAGGTTCTTGGTGTCCTGAACAAAGATTGGACAAGATGCACAGAAAAGATAGTGGAACGTACATTTATTGAAGGTGGAAAAAAAGTACACTCTGCAGAGTGTAAGCGGGCTCATGAGCAGACTCACACCAGCCGGAGGATGAGGGAAAGGGGTGTTTTGTATCTGGGATTCTTGGACCGACTTCTCTGTCATGCAAATAAAGCTTGAGACAGTTGTCCTATCAGAAATTCACTTGGCTTGGTCCCCTATTGCAAGACTAACATGGCTTACACCAGATGTAAATGAAGAATTGAAAATAGCACTTATTTGATTGGTTTGCATACAGTGATCCGGAGCTGCGGCATCATCCCGCATCCTGTGTTCTGCTCACATCTCCTAGGTCTCCATGACTTTGACCCCACCGTGTGCTCAGTTGGACGGCCAGTCTGCCCCATCCCTAAGCTCTCAGTTTACTACCCCAACTCCCAAATTTCCCCCACTACCTACTTACTGATTTTGAATCTGATATATGAGGAGAAAGTAATTTCTTATGAAGTAACAATTATAATTGTGCAGCATGAATTAATGCTGTTTAAAAACACAAATGCTTGGATCTAAGGAAAAACATAATTCTTCAAAAGAAAAATTAATGACCTTAATCAAATGGTACTTCAAACTTCCAATAGCTTCCAAGGTGGGACAGAAGAAATAAAGATAGGTAGAAAGTGGGGAATCATGGTTATTTTACCATTGTTTTCTTTAAAGATGCATTGCGGTTGAGTGATGAGTCTGTAGTAGAACATTAACTTTCCACCTTGTAAGCTATGTACAAAAAGTATGCACATATCACTAGATGATCTAACTGCTGACGCAAAATACCATTCTTTTCTCTGTCCCAATATAATGTCAAAAGTCCTTTCAAATACAAACATATATTTCATTCTAGTCCCCTTGACTACTAAGATTAGTCATTCTTTATATATTGTATATATTATAATTAATTTCACCTGCAAAGACTGTGTGGACACACCAAGGATACTGGATCTGTTTTTTTTTTTTGGGTACTGGAGTCTCCATCTGATATAGGACCTCCATATGGATATAATGGACATAGTATAACTCCCAACCTGCTACATGTCAGATACAACAAGTTTGTGTTTCCCAAAATTGGAGAATGAATTCAAAGGAACAACGAAGGTTAAGAGTAGGAAATATTTATTGAGAAGGAGAAATTTTAGGGAACCCACTTCACAGGGAAGGTTTTATAGAGCAAAATCACGAAGTGGGTACAATGCGGCACAAATTATGATCACTAAGAGTACAAGTATAGCCACTTAGGTAATATTGATCCAGCAGAGATGCAAGTCACACAGCAAGTGTACATGGAAAGAACAAAGGACTTTTTAAGTAAAGGATGAATCCAGAGGTCTTGATCACCCACTGGGGTGAATGATGTCTATCTAGACTATTGGGCCAGGTATTACCACTTGTCTTATCCCTTGGAGAAGTATGTAGGCCTAGCCATTTCTTCTTTATCTTGAGGCCTGGCCTCCAACAGATGCACCTCCAGCCACAGTTGTAATGTGAACTGATTTCGTTGAGGGCCTAGCCCTGTCTGACTCCCTACAATATTTCTACCTAACTTGGCTGTCTGTAATACTTCTAGAGGTGGTTTCTAGGTTCTTTTTGACCTGAGCAAAGAATTTGCCAAGACAAGCTCCAGCAGTAGCAAGATTTTACATTTATTAAAGGTAAGAAAAGAACCAGGCTCTGTAGAGTAAATTTGGGCCAAGTAAAAGAAGTACACCATATAGCATGAGGGTGGATTGCTGTGAAAGAACAGTAGCAAAGAGCTCATTGTTGACTGTCGTTTTTGTATCACCCACTCCTCAGTTGGACCTCAGCTTCAGGCCATCCTGTTGAAAACCACCCGCTCAAGTTCTCATAAGTCCACATGCAGTGCTTTGGGAACTGTTCTGTGCATGTGTCCTGGGATTTTGTAATCAACAGATTACACTACCCACTTTCCCAGATAGTCTTCACCACAATCCTAATCTCCTCCTTCAGACCCAGTTGAAAAAACATTACTCAGTCTTCAAATAACATCTGGCTGTCCTAGAACTGAGATGGATGGACAATAGAACCACCATGATCTGCTGAAAGCATTCCTGAGATGATGTTTTCAGACTCCTTCTTATGATAAAATCAAATATAAAAATTTCAGCCTTTCACTGAATGGCACAGGCCTCTCTTGGACTTGCCCACTGCTCTCTTGCAGTGTATCAATAAACTCAACTTTTCTATAGTCCTTGACTACTGGTAATTTCCTTTACCACCTATAGCACCGACTCCTCACACACCATGCCTTGAGTGGCAGAAAAGAAACAAGGAAAATCATAATTTAAAAAATAAAAATTGCAACATCATAGAGATGGAGGGAGGGTTGTGGGTAGGGAGAGAAAGAGGAATAAAAAAGAATCAAGATGTGTTATGTACATATACCTACTCTCTAAGGCGAATGTAAACTTCATGTACTGCAAACATGTACTAATAAAATTAAAGATTAAAAACTACAACTTTAAGATGAAAACATAATTTAAATTTGTTTTTTTTCTCCCAAGACAGAATAAGGCTGGAGCTTTCCCTTTTACTCGCAAGTGGCCTTGCTTTGGTTCTTTTTTATTTGCAAAATGTGTTTTTCCCCTGTGGATAGCTACAGCTCCCATCATGGCTCTTGCCTGTGAATGGGCCATCATCCCTTGCCTTTTCAGAGAGGACCACTGCCTTTCATCTCTTTCCAAAGATATACAAGTTCCACAGATTCCCTCCAGAAGTCCCCATAAATGTACCCAGTTCAACGCCATTAGCACACCTATCTCCCTCTTGAGGACCCACATTTAATTTCTCTGTGTAATTTCAAAATTGTGCCTAATACAGTTATGCCTCTTACTGACACATCCTAAAAAATATTTATTTACTTTTGGTGATTGAAGTTAGCAAACCAACAACCTGTCCCACATTTGGGGTAAGTCAAGGTTTTCTGCTTTGGGGACTTCCATGGACTCTGGTAACAGCCTCCATTAATAATAGAGTGCTATTCAGAATGATTTAAAATGTACCTGAGTTTGATACCATAAAACACTTCTCTTACTGGATCTTTGAGGACTAAATGGGCTGTCTTAATGACAGGGAAATGTGCCTGAAAGGCAATGGATTTCAATTTGCTTTTAAATTTTCAAGTATTATGACATCCTTGAAGAATCATTTCCTTCAGGATATGTTGACTACCACAGTCTATTGCCTCAATGTGAGTAGAATTACAGGAAATTTTTAAATGCGAAAGACAGTTGTGATACCATGGGATGGATCCAGTGGATAGATTCCAGGCTTTTGTACAAGTAAGATGAGCAAAGAATTGCAAATGTATGTCCAATATTAAAAGAAAAGCAGCAACATTTACTAAAGATCATGAGAAGATGTGCTCAGGGCAAGTCCTTGCTGACAAAAAATTTGGCATGAACAGAAGAGTGGACATCAGAAAAACAAAAACACACAGATACCTCAGGCTTTTGGATTTCAAAGGAAGCACACCCCAGTCTGGATGCTTCTCCTTGGGTCTCTAGATAAGATTGACAGGAATGATTGACAGGGTACCGACTCATCTCAGGGGCTTCTATTGTGTTGGACTTTTCCAGAGTTCATACTGATTAAATTACAGGTATGAGATATAGTTCATATTTATGAACCTTGAATAAGGTTGAATGGGAGAAAAGGTTACTGAAGATCAGGAGATTTAACATGCATATGCTCTTGTGTAAAGCTTCAGAGACTTCTTAAGGCTTTGTTATTTTATTTTCTACCTGCCTCCCTTAGAACAAGAAGTATTAGCCTCAGTGTGTTGGCATACTCATGTGGGTGGAAGGGAGTGGTTTTTCTAGCCCCCATTGTGCTACCTGTACTAGTTGGTCAAATTATAATTCTGATTCTGAGCAGGAAAATACAGTATATTCATGGTGGAAGGGTTAAAATTTTATTTGGTCATTGAACCATTGAAACAAAAACTAAAACTCATTGAGAATTCTTTGTTGAAGTATATGTGTCTTTGTTATTCCAAACTAGGTAGCGCTTTTTTTAAATAGCTGTCTTATTGGTAGGACTCTGGGTGTTTTTGTTTTGTGTTTTGTTGTGTTTTGTGGTACTGGAGATTGAACCCAGGGCCTTCACACTGAGCTACATCCCTGGATCTTAAAAAAAAATTTTTTTTTGAGATAAGGTCTCACCAAATTGCCCAGGCTGGACTTGAACTTGGCAGTCCTCCTGCTTCAGCTTCCCAGAGTGCTGGGATTACCATGTATCTGTGCACCACCACACCTGTATTAATTTTGGTTTCTTTAAGATATATGTTTAGGGTTTAATTTTGGTTTCTTTAAGGTATATGTTTGGTTATCAGAAGATCTCAATACCCAAGGAAAGGGTGTCTGTCAAAATGGCCAGAAGGTCACCCAGGTGGTCTTCTCCACTGTGATAACTGGTTTACTGTGGCCTCTGCTTAGGGACAAGCTTTGTGAGGAAACTTTTAAGGAGGAAACAGTAATTCAGGTAAAAGAAGAATTTCTTGTACCAAGGGACTTCTGATTTATCCCAGGTTTTCATGAATTCTACAGAATGTTTACAGGAGCTTTCCAGAGCTGATTTTCAATAAAATTGGAAGTGGTGAGAGCATTGTCTGTCATCAGCAATAGTAACTTACCAAATGTTCATTGGGCTCAGTGCACTATCAGTGGAGATACTTAAATAGGCAATTTTTGCTCCATTTTCAAAAGAAGACATGAAGACCCTTAGAGTAACATGCAAATTGCCTTTGGAGGATGTATATTTGCATTACTGTATGTTATTTTCTTGTTCCATAGTGATCTGTGGTCTGGTATGAAGGTAACTGTTATTGTTTGTCCTGGCCATTATGTGGTACATGGCACATTCTTCATTGGTGACCTCATTGAATTAGAAGGTGAGTATGGAAGATCATACAACCAAACTGTCATGCATGACATGCTTAATAAACAGTAAATTGCTAATCTTGTTGAAGCTCCAAGAATGTGATTTTAGCTCATTGATTTCAAATGATTTGCCTTAACACATTAAAGGTATTTAAATCTTTCCGGAATTGACCCAGTACTTGAAGAACTTGAGTCATAAGTCTTTGCAGCACTATATATGTTGGAAAGATGTTTATAGGAATACGTAAAAACATTAGGAAGAAGTATATTTTTCCAAATTGTAGATGGTTTATAGAAAGGAAATTTAATTTTTAGAATAGAAAATTATTCCCAGGAATATATATTTTTTTGTTCAGTTGTTTTGTATTTATTCCTTGCACTTTATATATGCTGTAGTTATCCTGGTACCTGATCCTTTGTTTGTTTGTTTGTCTCAAATTTAGCTAATTTTTGTAAGATATTTTTGTGAAATGAATTTCTTGAATTGGCATAAAAATTATCTTAATTCTTTAAAAGCTTACTGAATGTCACAAATGCTACACTTTGTATCGTGGCCAAAGTATCCTTTTGAGGACATTAACTTTGGAAGATTGTGTTAAAAATAACATTTAAGCAGTTATATTTTTACTATACATTTAGAGTGATTCCTAAATTTAGGCTACTTTCCAATTGTTCATCTTGGTCCTGTATATTTCCATAATGTGTCAAATTTAGTTGCACCTGTTCAACTATTTACCAGAACAGCTTCAAGTTAGCAATAAAGCTTGTAATGCAAAAAATCATATATCATTTTGGGACTTGTGCAGCTGTTCACAAACTGCTTAAGCTGTGTTCTTTATCTTTATCTTGTCAAAACTTCTTAATGGAAACAAGGCTGAGAGTTTTATTTCCTGCTGTTCACTAGTACATTATCTCACCTCCTTTTTCTATTTTATGTGTGTAATTTTTGGTCTTTCCCCTCTCCAATGTTTGATTTATAATATATATATATATATATGTATAAATAACACATCTGCAGGATAAATCACTGTAATAAAAGCACTTTATTTTTTGGCAGAGTGAAAATAACATTGATATTATAGTATGGTGGATAAGAGTTCTTCCTAGATTGGTGAAGAAATTATAATGTAATTGCTACAGTATCATAAATAACCACATAGAATTCTGATAGTTAAGAGTAAAAATGATTATAAATTTCCTAACAGAGGGCATTTCTGAGAATTAGGGAATCGGGTGTTATCTCTAGCTTGGATATATGGAGTACTTGTTCATAAGTAAGATTAAAGCTTATTTAATAGTGATCTATAGCTACCACTTGTAACAAATGATACACATAAAACACCTACTATGTGCAAGATATTAACAGTACTTACAATAAGGCTTTTTTCTTCTTTATTTAAAAACTTCTTTTAATTTGGTGATTGATTGATTGATTGTTTGGTAGTATTGGAGGCTGAACCTAGGACTGTAGTACTGAGCTACATCCCTAGCCCATTTTATTCTATTTTGAGACAAGGCCTTGCTAAATTGTCTAGGCTGGGCTCAAATTTGCCATCCTTCTTCCACAGCATCTAGAGTGGTGGGATTACAGGTGTGTACCACCATGATCTGCTAGTTTTATGTTTCTAACTGCTAAGAATACATAATTTGTATAATAAACTCAGGTTTTTTACTCAACGTGACATTTAAAAATTTTCCTGAAGATAAACAATGGCGATTGTAGAAAATGTACAAAATATAGACAGACACATAATATATGTCCTTTTCTTTTGTTATAGAGAAAAACAAAATTACTTATAATCCAGTCATCCCATGCCCACCTTCCTCCCACGCTCAGCATTCTGTATATAGGCTCTGAGGCCCTCGCTAATGTTCCCGAAGGCTTGTCTACACCCTCCAAGTGACTCTGCCTATTTAATGCGGTTCACTGCTTTCATCCACTCAAACAAAGGCTCTTCTCTAGACAATGAGAGTTACTTCTTACTTATAGCTTGCTGGTTCTGCTTTATGATGAGAGCCAAACAAGTTCTCTACTTTTCTAATACACTTTTTGTTAGCTGATTTAGAGGTGTGGCATTATTGGTTTAATATTTAGCTGGGCTCAATATCATGTGCCTGAAATCACAGCCACCAGGCAGGCTGAGGCAGGAAGATTCCTAGAGGCCAGCCTAGGCAACATAATGAAACTCTGTCTCAAAATACAGAGTCAATTTTTTTATAAGTTAATAAAACAGACCAATTTTTTTCTAGTAGCTAAAACTGGTTGGAGTCAATTTGACAGATTTTTTGTCAGTCTGTTTAACAATATTAAAGTCAGAGAATCTTAAAAATGCTAGAGTCATAGAATTTTAGGGTTAGAAAAATAACTTAGAAAGGCTGAATGCCTTAAAATTTTTTTGATGAGCTGTGAGTCCTGAATGTTATTTATTTCTATAGCAGTTTTATGAAGAATTTAGTGCTAAGTCTGTCTAAGATGGTTGATAGGATAATCTTCGTGCTAAGAGGACATGTGTTAAAAATTGGATACCCTGGCTTAAATTAACTAAGGTCTATGGGGAGATAATTAGAGCAAATGGCTAGGTGACTAGGTTGATGGATCTCAAGTTATCATTTGGAATCACTTGATCTAGAGGAATGTGCCCTAGCATAATTGTGTTTAGACATTTCTCCTCACCCTTTCTAAGTGTTCTTGCTCTCTTCGTTAGGATATAGTCTACCAGATGATACTGTAATTAAAAAGGGAGGGAGCAAAAGAGATACTTCTGTGGATTACCCAAGTACGGATATTAAAATCTCAAGTATAAAATTTGTTCAGCATGATGCTGTAGAAGGAATCTGAATGTTTGGTGTATTATTTCTTCTATGATTTGAAAGAAAACTTTACTTTGTATGGAAGCTAGAATTTAATAAAATACCACTTTTGAATATAAAGAAGGCTGATCAATTCTTTATGTACATAACGTGTTGACTTAGGGAACTTACTGCAAAGTAAAAAAGATCATTCAGTCTGTTCTTGAAAACTTGTTAGTTTAATATTGTTTTCTTTTCTGTGGTTATTTTTTTTTCTCCTAAAACACTCCAATATTGTGGTTTGTATCCCCACTGCCCCAGTACTAGGGATTGAATCTGGGGCTTTCACACTGAGCTATATCCCCAGTCCTTTTTTAATTTTTTATCTGGAGACAAGGTCTTACAGTATTGCCCAGTCTTGGGTTGAACTTGTGTCCTCCAAGCTTCTCAAAGTTCTGGAATTACAAGCATGTGGCACCGTGCCCAGTATCTCAATTGCTTTTTTCTAATCTTTTAAATTTGAGATACTTGTAGATTTACCTGCTGTTACAAAAAATAATACAAAGAGATTCAGTATGTATACCCTTTACCAGCTTCCCCTAATGAATCATCTTGCAAAACTATAGTATAATAGCACAACCAGGATATTGACATTGATTCATTCAAGGTAAAGAATATGTTGCCCACACAAGAATTTCTCATGTTGTCATTTTATACCCAAACCCACTTAATTTGCCTCTCTGACCAGCCTCCTCCTTGACTGTTGGCAAACTCTCATCTGTTTTATATCTATTATTTCATTGTCTCAAGATGTAACATAAATGGAATTACATAGTGTATAATCTTGTGATATTGAGTTTTTTCATATTAAACAATTCTCTGGCACTTCATCCAGACTGTCATAGATACCAATAGTTTTATTATTATTATTATTATTGTAGATTAATTGTCCAATGTGTGGTTGTTCCACAGTTTGTTCAGCTATTTAAGAACATGTAAGTTTTTTCTTGTTTTTAAAAAATCTATTGTGAACTTCCTCAACTTGATAAATAATATCTACAAAAACTAGTTAAAATCATAATAATAAATCCTTCCTTATATCACTAACAAGGCAAGGATGTCTGCTCTTACCACCATTATTCAATATAGTGCTAGAAGTTCTAGCCACTGCAATAAGGAAAGAAAAGGAAACAAAAGGCATGCAGATCAGAAAGGAAGAAATAAAACTATCCTTATTTGCAGATGACATTATCTATACAGAAAATGTGCAAAATCTTCAAAAATACTCCTGGTTCTAAAGTATCTATTTGGTTCTTTATGTCTTCTATGTCTTTGCTCAAATTTTCACTTGTTAAGCATTGTTCATAACTGCTCACTGAAGCATTTTCATCATGGTTGCTTTAAAATTATTATCAACTGAACATATGAGATATCTTGGTTTTAGCATTATTGATTGTCTTATTTAGTTTGACGTCTTCCTGCTTGTTGGTGTGACAAATGATTTTCAGAGGAAACCTGGACATTTTGTGTAATCTTATGAGAGTCTGGGTTTTCTGTTTTTATTGGGCTTCTCCATCGTGCTACAGGAAAGGATAGAGTGGGGAGAGAGTACCACCTTGTGACTACCAGATGGAGGTAGAAGGCACAGATCACACTTGGCTGTTACTGCTGGATGGAGGTGGGAGTTCCAGCTTCCTTTGTGGTCTCCACTGACACTGTGGAACCTGAGAGTGCTCTTGTTACCACTGGGCAACAGTGCAAGTCCAGACACCACTGGGCCAGTTCTGATACCATTCCAGCAGGGAATGTGTGGCTGGCTCCTTGTTACTTCCACAAAGGGGACAAGTCTAGGATCCCCGTGTAGTATCCACTGACACTGCCTGGGGAGGGGATTTATTACTGACTGGTGGGGATGAAAGTTCTGGCTCCCTGCTTGGCCTTTTGGTGCCAGTCAGCTGGGGTGTTGCGTCACCTGGGCATTGAGAAGATGGAAGTTTATACTTTCCTCTTGACCTTTGCTAACATGAGTGGAGATGTGGCCACTCTTTTATCTCTGGTGTTTGGCTGGAATAAAGCTGTTATTGTCAAAAGTTTACTGTACATATAGATTCATGGTTCACTTCCTAATAGGTATTTATTATGAAAAATTTGTTGTTAGGTGATTTTGATATTTAGCAGATTAAAATTTTTCCAGAAGAGTTAGGTTAGTGTGTACATATGGTCCATCTATAAAAAGGTGAAAGTGATAGTGATAAATGTTTCCTTATGGTAATTACTATGCTTAGAAAAAGAACTCAACATACATGTAGTGGATGTGTCATAAATGACTAAGCAACTTTTCTTTTTGTATAATGTGGTAAATTAAGTGATTACAAAATGGTTTCTTAAATCACTATAGAGATTTGAGTGAATTGCTTTTGTTTTCCAACGTATCTAGCATAGCTTTAGGAAATAAATTATTCCTATTACTTTACTTTTTCACTGGTTCTATATGATACCATGAACAAATTGGATCATTCATGGGCCTTTCTGGTCACTTTATGTAAATAACACTTGAATTAACTGTGTTAATATGTTGTTGTAGTAAAGGTCACTGTTTAATTCATGGGAATGATTTGAAGTTACACTATCTTTGAGTATTTTAGACTGGCTTGTTTTTAAAAAACAGGGTCTTGTTTCTATTTTCAAATTACAGTATTTTACTAGACCCAAATACTGTTTTCCAACTAACTGAATATCTCTGAGAGAATGGTCATTTTGAATAAGTACATCTTTCAACAAAATTGTTGACTTTTTTGGAGCAGAATCATTTGTCTAGAATAAAAGAGTGGAACAAAAATCCAACCTGACATTCTTAGCCACTTCTTATTTGTGTATGAGTGCATGTGTGTGTGTGTGTGCGTGTGTGTGGTTTTAAAAGTGATAAATGATCAACAACTTGTTAGTCATGGAGCAAATGGAAATATTAATTAGAAATACCTACTAAAAGTTATCTGTATGGTGGGATGAGTGATCAAAGCATGTTATGTGCATGCACAAGTCTGAAAATTAAATTCATTAATTTGTATAGCTAATATGCACTAATAAAAAAGATGTGAGATGAGTTATCTGTAAAATACTTTGTGTTTGTACTTTCCATTTGTACTCTGTTAAAAGCTAAGAAGTGATTGTAAAGTCCTGCCTTTTTAAAACCAATTATCATCACCTCAAATTGTAATGTATAAGGTGTTGGACTAGAAATACTGGGAGTAAATGCAGCCTCAGTAACAATAAGACCATCACCGCAAGAAGGGGATCCTCATCAAGGAATATCCAAATGCTAGAATACTTTCACCTAAGAAATTATGTTTTATTAAACTCCTATGTTGGGTTCTGTTGTTTTCTACTATTTTTTTTTTTTTTTGCTGAAATTCTTCTATTGGTACATTTTAGGTATACAATACATTTACATTTATCATTGGGTGGTTGTACCTGTACAGGATATATCTTGGCTCTTATTTTTTCCCCATTACCTGTGTGCCCTTCAACCCCTTCACCCTTCCCTATTTACATAGACTTTGTTTCCATTTTTTTCTTTTCTTATAATTTCCCCTTCCCCTACCCCTTTGGACCTTTTTCTTCCTATTTCAAATTATAAATTATTCATTTTAATAATTTTAATCCTCATTTACACTTTCAGTTGCTCACACTAGAGAAACTATTCGGTATTTACACGTGTCCTATTTATTTCACTTAAGAGTATGGCCTCAATGTGCATCCATTTAGCTATAAATGTCTCTAGTTTGTCATTCTTTATGGCTGAGTAGTACTCCATTTTATAAAAAAACCACATCTTCTTTATCCAGTTTCCAGTTGATGGGCACTTGGGCTGTTTTCCAAGCTTTAGCTATTACAGACTGTGCCGCTATAAACATGGGTGCACATATATCGCTGTGGTATGATTCTTTTAATTCTTTGGGAAGCTACCCAGCAGAGGAATAGCTGGGTCAAATGGGACCTCTAGTCCTAGTTCTTTGAGGTATCTCCATACTGATTTCCACAGTGGTTGCATCAGTCTGTACTCCCACCAACAATGGAGAAGGCTATACTTTCAAGGATCATTTCTATGGTTTGTTTTCTAAACATTTTTGATGTTTCTAATTTTTTGTTAGTATATGTTTGTGATACATAATGAATACATTCATCATGGTGGTTGATCAAATTTTTAAAAATATTTTTTCTAGTTTAAAAAAACCAAAAAAAATATAAATTTTAATAATACCAGTATTTGGTGATTGAAAGTCTTTTGTGAGAATGTTTCACTGCCTTTAGATCTGCAGAAATGACAAGAATGCTGTGTGACTCAGAGCTGCAATGTATTAATAAGCATAGCTTTTCTATTTTATTTTTAGCAGTGTAAAAACAGAAAATTTTAAAGTAGGCAATACTGAATGTGACAGTTCCTTACAACATTTGTTTTCAGTGTTACAGGACTTCTTAAGTGAACATTGTGGCATTCCCAAAATACCCATGGTAAATAATATCATGTGTAATAACGAAGATTATGATGTTTTGGTGATACCTTCCATTTTCTCTTACCTGCAAGAAAATGCCCAAGATGAAATTGAAGGTATGCTATAGTTAGTAATGTTTTTCATATAAAAATCATATATAATTTACTTTATTTCAGCAGTAAACTCTGATTAGGATCTGAGTGTTTCTCCAATCCTTAAAAGTAATCCTGGAACATATTTGGCCATGGAGATAGAGAAACTAGGTAAAGGGATATTATAGAATCTCAGAGTGAAAGAAATTTTCAAGGTCAACTAGTTCAGCTGTTCATTCAAAACCTTGATGTCATGGATCTGTGGCCCAGCAATTCCCTTGTTTTCATTCTTGGCTTTCTATAAATGTAGAGTAAGGATTAATGTGTGATAGCAGTGGTGGTTCCTGCTGACATTTGTTAAGGATAGAAGTAGTAAAATGAATCGGCCAGGTAGAAGTCTGCATTTACTGAAAAGAATACTGGAGTTTGCCTCTATTTCTCATTGTAGAAGTAAGTGCCTCTCTGTCACTGGCCTTTCTTGGCAGCAAAGGTGAGCTTGCTCAGTGGAAATTCATGACTTTCAAGACATAATGGAGATGACTCTTAAGTCTCAGTCATAGAGAAGCTTTAAGCATTGATGTTGGCATGGAAAGTTTAAAGCATTTTAAAGTGTAGACCTTGTCATCTTTCAGGATCTGCTTCATTATATCCTTAGAAGTTTTTATCTCCACAGGTCTCATAGGGTAAAATCAAGGTGTCAGATAGTCAGGTCTTATCTGAAAGCTCTGCTGACTTTCCTTCCAAGCTCATTCATGTCATTCACTGGTAGAACCCATACCTTTTTAGATTGTAGGACAGCGATCTCCACATTTTCTTTTTGGCTGGGGATTATGCTTAGCTCATTGTCCATAGCCCTGTCTACCTCACCAATAAAGAATCTCCTTCAAGGAAAATCTCTGTGATCTTTTCTTCTGCAAGTAGCTGTAAAAATAAACTGATCAGTAATCTTAATTACATTGGAAAATTAGAATGCAAAATTCCTTTTATTATTTAAAAATCCTGAAAATACCATCAGCTGGCAGGAATCATGGGACCCATCTAGAATTAGCAGCTAGATGGGGAGTTCACATAAGAAAAGTAGCACTGTCTTATTAATATTTTGTATCCTAACTCCTGATGCAGTGCTTAGCAGGTAGAAAATATTCAAGAATTGTCTGCTGAATGATTGATGCTCTAGGATAAAGAGGGTAAACAAAGAATTCAAAATTCATGATCCTGTTTGAGGGTCAGGAATCCCTTGGTATTTAGAACAAGACAGCTACCTGTTGAAATTTTTATGGCAAAGAATTTGTAAAATCCAGTCAGATATAACAGGAATCTTTGTTGGAAATTTATAACTTGAAATTTCTAACAGAAATATATGTTATAAAATATATGTACTTGAGTTAGCTTATATATTTAACTTATTTGTTAGAATTTGTTTGTTTCTCCAGAAAATGAAGCAGTTAAAATTCAGGTAAGTAGAGAGGTAGATGCAGCTGAAACAGTGTGTCTAGAAGAGCTGATTCAGTGTGCAGCTGCCAAAATGGAGCTTTATGCTAGAGCTGACCTTTCTAAGCAAGTTGAAGGAAATTGTGAAATTGTAAATGAACTAGTTGCTGCCTCCACTCAAAAAGGTTGAGTGAACTGGGGAACACACAAGCAGATGATAACTTAATGTCACAGGAAATGTTTGTTGCAGTTGTGGGGAATCAATTTCAGTGAAATGAGAAAGAGAGTTTTGGCACATTTCTGATCACAATGGTGTAAATAGATAACAAAATAATGGATTTTTCATGCTGCCCTAAGAATCTCTGCTGCTCATCTAGTTTGCTTCATGTCTATTTTTTATATTTGATTGAGCTTCAGTGAAATGTAGATTTATTTCTATCTGTAAGTATTGCACATAAATGCTCCTTTGTAAGAAAGGTCATAAAAACATGCAAAATAGAACATAATTGGATATTCCTTATCTACAATAACTTGCTTTCTAAAATGCATAATTTTCTCATATTAAGCCTGCTCATAGCTTTCTTGTATAAATACATGTTAGCACTTTAAAGAGATGGAAGAAACGGAGAGAATGCAAGATGAGTATACAAAAAATGCAATAGATATCACATGTACAGTGTTCTTTTGGGTTGTTTTTTTTATCCAAATTATAGGGAGTCTGCTTTCCACACTGTGTTTGCATAATACTTGTCTTAAAAGCTTTTATGATTGGGAAGTTATCTGCCTAATGAGACTTATTATTGAGAATCTAAGTGGGATATATTTTTGTGTTGAACTGTGCAATCATCAAAACAGCAATGGGTAGCATAGCAGGTTTAAAACAGAAATGAAATAGTGTTGTTTGGAGCCAATGTGTGCATAAAACATTCCCACTATTGAATGTGAATGATTAAAAAGTATTTTTCTTTCATCATAACAGTATTCTGATCATATTTCTTACACAGTTAAAATGATTACCTATACAAGCTATATCAGCTATGTATTCTTGGAATCTCATATTATAAAGCATAGCTTTTAAACATATTTATATTTTTAAAAATCTATGTGATGTTAATATGCCTGATTAAAATTACAGTGATGAAGATTGAATCTTATTATGTTTTTCCAAACTTATTATGGGCCATCGTGCCAATGTAGCACAGCTATCAGATAATAGTTTGGTATATTATTAGTATTTCAGAAAGAATATTACATTTTCTGTTTGAGTGTTGTTATGTTTGTTTCTTAAATTTGAATAGATAATAACATTTTTCAAATTCTAAATATGAAAGGATTTGTGTTGGAATTATTGTTTAACCACTGAAGGTCATGTTTTTTACTTAAAAAATCCATTGCAGATGTTTAAAAAAAAATGCTGGTTATTTCTGGATCAGGTTCAGCCAAATACTGATTTGAAAACCATTTATTACACTTTTAAAATCAAATTGGTTTTCCAACTGAATTTCCACTTTATCTTGGAATTTTGATTTTGTATATTCTTTCATAACTTGCTGAGTGTTAAGAGATTATGTAGCTAGGTAAGTAAATACCTTTCTTATTCCTTTTTAGCATGATAGTTTTTAAGATTTTACTTTACTTCTTCTTGAGTTTAAAATCTAAACTTATATTAATTTTTATTCATGGTCTCAGTAGCTAGGGCTAATGTGGTCTTCTTTGAGTTAGGTAGAGTACTTTTTGCCTCAATCAATGAATAGTTAAGCAGCCCAGATGACTTAGTATAGGGAGTAGAGAGAAGCCCTGGGTGGTTATGGATGTTATATTTGAGATGAAAACATTGATGTGGACAAGAACAGTGGTTTATGTTGATTAAGTTACCAAGTGTCCTATCCTTATGGTCTATCAAACAATTCTTGATGGTTGTGTTATATTCTGTTGTCAAATACTTTCAGTTGTAAGTGACAGAAACTCAACTCAGACAGGCTGATGAGGCTTTCTGGATCTAGAGTCTAGGGATGGGAGCATATTTTATCCATGTTCATGTGGATCCATCCTTTTAGTTCTGCCTCCCTTAGTGCTGGCTTCATTCTCAGATTAGTTTTTTGGTTTTTTTTTTTTCATATGGTGGCAAAGGGGGCCTCAAGCAGCTCCAGTTTTTTTGGACTCAGGAGGAGGAAGAGAAACTTTCCTGCTAGTCTGTGGTCCTGCTTGTGTATGGCTATTGTTCTTTGACCATTCACTATCAAATAGGAATGGATCTACCTGTCCTCAATGAATAACACTTCTCCCTGTATAGAGACAAGGAAGTCTTACGGATGACTTGTCTTCCAAGGGATGGGCAGGCAGTTTTCAGAAGAAAAGGGGGCTCTGTTACCAGAAGAAAGTAGAAGGGGTCCTTTGCAGATAAAAACACAGAGACCTCAAATGTATAGATGGATCATAACCCATTCTCTTGTTCTAATGGGTATTCAGGTGTCTGGTTTTTCATTATTAAAAATAGATGCCTGAAAAGGATGCTCAGTGCAACACACTGTGACTTCTCTAAGGTTTTATACAGTTAGATAGCAGATGCAGAATTTTTGGGTTGAATGTTGTGGATTTAAACTCATATATATCATACTTATATGAGTATATGTATTTATAAGTATGAAATAATCCTTTTGGGCTGCTGAGCTTTTGAGTTTTGTTTATGGTTATTTTATTTTACTTAAGTTTTAATTGTCAGACCCATTCTTTTGTGTCTTGTGACTTGTTTATAGATGGATTTTAAAATATTTTATATTATGTTCTAGTACTATCATGATGTTTAAATTTACATTTCTAATCCATTTGCCATTTGGTTTTATGTACTGTATGATGTAGAAATGTTTTTTTTCCTCAAAGGCTAGAGAGTTTTGTTTACACTGTCTATTGAGTAGTCTGACTTAAGTACTCCTGGCTAGTAGTCTCCAGTGAAATTTATACTGTATTTCACTACAAGGATTCAAATCACTAGCACCTGATTGATTTTTTAATTTTTTAATTAATTAAGTTTACTGATACATTTTCATGAGCATATTCACCTTAGGGAATTTGTACCTGTACATGATACATTTTTTTCCCCCATCCTCCTCCCCTCCCTTCAACCCCTTTTCCCTTCTTTATTTCTAAAAATTTTGTTTCCATTTTTCTCCTTTTCTTGTTTTTTCTTTTTCCGTCCTTCCTTTCCCCACTTTAGTTCCCCTTCCCATTTGAACATTTCTCCTTATTTCACTATATCTATTACTTTTTGTTATTCACTTCTTTTATACAATTAAACACCAATGTTTGTGTTTTATGTTTTAATGTTTCACATAAACATATCCTCTGTACTTTACTATGTGATGGAATATCTATATTTTAAAATTTAAGCATACATATGCTGCAGCAAATGTAGCTGTCTTTGTTGCTGTTTATCATTGTCTAGTGGAGCCTGAGGCACCACTGACTTTTAGCTTGCTCAATTGAAGGAAGGTGTACTCAGTGAACTTGCTTACTGTTTATACTCTCCTTTTCTCTTATTTCTCTTTTCACAATATACCTGCCTACTCTGCTGCTTTGCATCCTAGAAAATAAAGTTCCATATAGCACTCAAAGATCAGTTTGAGAAATGAAGTAAACTGACCTGATCTTGGTGTTCAAAGGATGCTATTTGTTCGGCATAATAGATATTGTGAAATAGGAAGAAAAAGTCCAAAGGGAAAGGGGAAGTGGGAAGGGTAAGGGAAAGGAAAGAAGGGAATGGAATTAATATGAGAAAAGGAAAAAATGGAAACAAAGTCTTTGTAAATAGGGAGGGGTGGAGGGGTTGAACGGAGGGCAGGGGAATAAGGGAAAAAATAAGAACCAAGAGAGATTATGTAAAGGAACAAATTTCCAATGATGAATGTCATTATATTGTATACCTAAATTGTACCAATAAAATTAATTTTTAAAAAAGTCAATTTGTCCTAACAGGCCTTTTACTTCCTTATTTCTGGACACAAGTTTATTCTATTGATACTCATCTCCAACATTAGAGGGCTTTCCTAAAAGACTGCACAACCTGATCAAATTTTATCAGAACTACTTCCTACCCACCCTACATATAGCAATCTGTTTTTCCTAGTAGTGACTTCAGGAAAATCTAGGCTCATTCTAATTCCACCCAAAATTTTTTAAACATTTCTTGGCTTTTGAGCTGTCTTTCTTAAAAGCAGTTTTTACCACCTATTTTTGATACAATAAAAACAACAGCACCTGAGTCTTGACAAGTAAATTCCAACTATATAACCAGGCCCACAACATAATATCGACTATTTCCACCACCTCCAAAAGTTTCCTCATTTGCCTTTACATTCACTTTCTTCTCCTTACCCTTTCAGAATGTAAAACCAATTCCTAACTGAACTATAGAAAACTAGTCAGCAGGCTGGATTTAGCCTGTGTCCAGAGTTTTCTGACTCTTATTTTGATGTCTACAATATACACAAAGAATATTTTATCACCTTATACATAAGGTATAATTCCCACTTTCTATCCTTTGTGCTATTGTTATAATTGAGGTATCATTGAAAACTCTGAACATTTAAAGTTTTAAATTATTATTATTATTTTTTACAATAAGGGGCAAATTGTTATCTTTCTCAGAATACTCCTGCTTACTTTGAACATACTTATCCCATCATTCTTGCCACTTTCTGAAGGAGTTCTGGAAGTCCTCTTTTATGAGTGTCTTCATTTGTGTCCTGAATCAATTCAAATGTTTACTTTTCATGATCATTTTGATTTGGGGGCAGAACCAGATGTAAAACAGTGTCAGATCCAGTGAATAAGGTAGATGAGGAGAACTGTAATATTTTTACTAGAAGCCTGCCTCCCCCATTCACCTTTTTTGTTTTTTTTGGTACTGGGGATTGAACTTGGGACCTTGCGTTTGCAAGGCAGGCAGCAGCACCACTGAGCTAAATCCCCTGCCCTCACCATATTTTTGATCACATGTCAAAGACATGAAGGAGGATTTCTAGATCTGCCTCAGAAAGTGGAAAGAATGATGAGATAAGTGTGTTCAAACTGAAGGGGAGTATTTGAGAGGGATTAATGACAATGTGTCATTTGCTATAGTAAATTTTTAAAAGTTTTATTTTCATTGTGTATTTTGATTATCCCTTGTATTTTATTCTTATTTATGTTGTAAATCTTCTTATATGTTGCTGTTACTTTTGTTTTAAACTATTTGCCTTTAAAAATATTAAAATATGTCTTACTTAGTGATATCTTTAACATTTTTGTGCTCCTTATTATGTTTGGAATCATAGTCCTGTCAAATAACTTCATTTATTATTTCTCTTGGCACAAGTCAACTGACACTGGATTCTTCTGGCTTTCATTTGTCCAAAAATGTCTTCGTTTTTGCAACATGACTTCCTGGAACAGAATTTTAAATTGAAAATTTATTTCACTACTTTAAAGATGCTGTTCTACTGTCATTTCTCTTACATAATTTTTGATAAGTGAGCTGCTCTGTCATGAATCTTCTGGCTGTAAGATTTTCATTTCATCACAGATCAACAGTTTCATTGTATATGTGTGGTTTTCTTTATGTTTATTCTTCAATGAGTTCATTGTATGAGTTTATTTCTTCACATTATTTTCTATTCCACCTTCTCTCTTTTTTCTCCTTTCTTTGCTCTAAATACATGCATGTTATTTTGTTTGCTTTTGTCCCATAGCTGCTTTATTTTTCAACCTCTTTCTTTTTAGGGAAGTTCTATTGCTCTGTATTCAAGTTTGTGGATCTTTTTTTCTGCACTGTTTAAATATCTGTCCCACCCAGTGAAACTTTCACTTTCAGTTATTTGTTTTTTTATCCTGGATAGGTATATGGGGGTTATTTTTAATAGCCTTTCTTTATTTCTTCATGATCATATTGGGTTTTTTTCCTTTCTTGAACATACACAGAGTGTTTATAATAGTTATTTTAGTGGCCTTGCTAGCTTTACCATCTCTGTTGCTTCTTGTTCTGTTTTATTTATTTTGTCCCTTGGATATAGACCACATTTTTCTGTTTCTTTGCTGTCTGCCTATTTCTGATTGGATACTGGTCATTATGAATTTTATGTAACTGATATAGTTTGTCTGATTCTTTTACTTAGTAGTGGCTTTTGTTCTGGGATGCAGTTATAGTCATGCATTGCCTAATTATGGGGATACGTTCTGAGAAATTCATCATTAGGGAATTTAACTGTTGTGCAAATATCATAGACTGTGCTTACATAAATTAAAATGGCCATGATGTCAATGCCAATAAAGTATTATGGGATTACTATTATATTTGTGGTCTGTCATTGACTAAAACATGTGTTTCTCGACTTGGAATTAAGTGAATCCTTTCAATACTTGCTTTTAAATTTTGAGCATAATCAGAGCAACTTTTAGTGTAGGTCTCTGCACTTTCCTTTATTTTAAAGAATTCTTTCTTCTTCCCCATGTGTCTCGAGGTATTTTTGCTCTGACTGATTGGACTAAAATTATTACTCTCTTGTGGCTCTTTCCCTACCCTTGGGTTGTGTCTTCTTACATATGTGGGGATTGTGTTTATGCTCAAAGGGACTATCAGAGATTTCTGGTGCATTTTGTCTGTGTATATTCATCCTCACAGCACTCTGGGTTGGAAATTCTGGCTGTGTTGGGCTCTAAACTTTGACTATATCTTCTTAACTTGATGAATCAACTGTGCTCTGTTTTTCCTCCCTGTAGTGAGAACTGAAAAGCTGTAATTAGGTAGTAAGCTGGTAAAATTGTACAACTTACCTTTTTGTTTTCCTTCCAAGGTATCATAGTCCTGTGTTGCTTGTTGTCTCCTGTCTCATAAATCACTGCCTCATTTATTTTATTAAGTTTTCATGTATTCAATCAGGAAGGTAAAACTGATACCTATTACTCAGTCTTGGCTTAAAGCTCAAGTCTTCTTGAATGTTTCATGTTGGAGCCATTTCCAAAGGAATTTGGGGGATTCTATGCTAATAGCCACTTGGTAACCAGGTCATGTTTCTAAGAGTTTCTCTATCAAATTTCTATTGAAATCTGTATTAATATGGTTGGTGTTTGATCATGAAGACATTTGAGGACGTTTTAATAAAGGGGGCTCTGATTCTGGATAGAGTGGCAGCACAAGACATGAACTCTTTCAACAAAACACATTCATATACTAACTCTAATTCAGTTTGGTTCCATCCAAGATTAAGAGTTTTTTGCTCTCAGGCCTATTTGTGTGAGTGAGATCAAAGGTGGAGGACAAATAAAATCCTACCAAAAAACACATGTGGGCTCAAATGCCTCTGTATTTCTGGAGATTATCTTTTACTACTTGCAGGGCAGGTGACAATTTCCTTACCAAAATATTGAAAGTAATCTTAGTGGGCAGCAGCTCTTTAAAGGCCATTTTGGATAAAATTGGAACAATTTAACAAGTAGTTAAAAACTAATTACAATCTTTGCATTATTTTCATGGAAAGCATAATACATTATAGTTACTCATGAATATTCTTATAAAATCAAATATCCTTAAGTTATAGTTGGCCTTTAAGCTGGAGGCAAGTTTCTGCATGAGAGCTGGTGATATTTTCCATCCTCACTTTCAGGAACTCATGTACTGTTTTATTTTAGATCTCTCAAAAATTTCCTGAAGGTGTTAGGCATACTGCCATTGATGTGGCTTCTGGTACATTAATAAATTGCTCCTGCACTTAGGCTTTCTTCAGTACTTACAAGGCAGCAAATGAGCTGCAAGGAAGATAAGTAGACAGTTTTACACTTTCTAAAATAATATTAAGCTTTACAGCACTAGAAATCTATTCAATTCCTGTCACTGCCTCTAAAATGCATTTCAAATCTGTTGTCATTGGTAAAATGCTCAGAGTCATTGGAGAATTATTTTTGATTTGGTGTTTATATCTAAAATTTGCTAGTGAGACAAATCCTCTCAGGTCAGTGCTAGAGGAAATTACCGTTTTGGTTTTCAATGTAGTATTGATATTAGGTTAGAGCTTACAGTTCCCTGGGGTCTTTCAATCTTATGGGCTTAGAAAGTCTAACAAGATTTCCTACTTTTTGTTTTTAGGAAGTCACGTTGTCATGGTCACAGAGTTTTCCTCTAAATCCAATTATCTGTTCTTTTAAATAACCATTTTGTTAAGTCAAGTCACTATAATTCTGTATTACATAGATGTTCCTTAATTCAAAAAGCAGAATCAACAGTTGTAATTCTTTTTTAAATCAGTGTAAAGGCGCATGTCCAGGATGTAATTGATTATTCAGCAGTTGACGGAGGAGGGGAAGAGTTGCACTAGGCTCTGTGGAATGTAGTGACTAATTTGCTAATGGTGCTGTGCTTTGAAGGGGGAAGAATGCTGTCACCTAAAAGCTTTTCCTGAGGGGAGGTTGATATGAACTGGCAATATTAGACAAGCACTTGTACTATAAAATGAACTGTATAATGTCATCTGGATAGATCTGAGAATATTAAAACAAATATTAACAATAAAATACTTAGATCACTTTCCCAAGGTACTGTATAAATGTTGGCCTAGATGTATTTTTCTGTAGCATTTGTTACCCATCCGGAAAAAAATACTGGGTCTCTCCACATCCAGTTTTTGATGATACAGAGGATGTGGAAAATGGCAGGAATATAGGAGGCACTCAGAAGATATTGTTTTAGATGTGATGGAAATGTATAAATACTTTGTTTATCCAGGAGTTTTATTTCTAGAGATTCTAAGGATGATTTCCATAGAACATAAAGGTGGAAATGTTTGTTACTTCTAAAGCTAGTTGTGAGTCCGAGTCTTCTGTTGTTGTTTTGTCTAAAGGCTGATTGTGGGGACTTTATTTTAGCTTCTTTGTGTTTTTTCCATGCCAACTTTCTAAAATACCACAGGGCTAGAATAGTAGACAATGTTTTTCAGCACTTTCCTGCACATTAGAATTACTTCGTACACTTTTTTAAAAGAATTTTTATACTTATCCCCATTTGTCACTTCTCCCACATGGTTCTGAGTTAATTGGTCTATAGTTAGTCCAAGCATAGAAACATTTTTAAAATACCCTGATATGCTGCTAAGATTAACTACTACTATAAGACAAAGTGTGCAGTAGGAATAGTACCTCAGTATTCTTCAGAGAATAAGGGTTGTGGGCTGTGTCCTGCATTCTATTTCTCTCCTCTCCCCTCCCCTCCCCTCCCCTCCCCTTCCCCTCCCTTCTCCTCTCCCCCCTCCACTTCCCTCCCCTCTCTTTCTCTACATACCCTTCCCCAGCCCTTTTATAAATTTTATTTTGAGTCAGAATCTCACTAAGTTGCCCAGGGTGTTCTCAAACTTGTGATCCTCCTGCTTCCACCTTCCAAGTAACTGGGATTGTAGGCATTCACCACTGTGCCTGTCTTCTACATTATTTCTTAACACTACTTTTTGTGTTCTGCAAGAAGTGATGGTATCTAATTAACATTCAAGCCTAGAAACAGAATTGCTAAGTCTTGTTCTAACTTCTTCACAATTGTTACATTATTACCTGTTGGCCAGGGCTGCAGAAAGCCAAGAATTCCGACTATCTGACTTTATAGAAATATGGGAAAATCTTTTTTTTTCCTGAACACTACCACCTATTAGCTATGTGACACTGAACAGATTAATAAGTCATCTATGGATGTTTTCTTTTTTAAAAAATAATTTTATTGGTATATTTTAGGTATACAATATAATAAGATTCATCATTGGAGATTTGTACCTTTACATAATCTATCTTGGTTCTTATTTTTTTCCCCATTCCCCTGCTCTCCCTTCAACCCCTCCACCCCTTCTTATTTACAAAGACTTTGTTTCCATTTTTTCATTTTCCTTCTTTCCTTTCCCCAATCCCTCCCAAGTCCCCCTCCCCTTTGCACCTTTTCTTCCTATTTCACATTGTCTATTATACCTTTTGATCCTTATTTGTACTTTTAGTTTCTTGAAAAACTGTTTGGTATTTACACGTGTGTCCTATTTATTTCACTTAAGAGTATTGGTTCAATGTGCATCCATTTAGCTATAAATGACTCTAATTTCTCATTCTTTATGGCTGAGTAGTACTCCATTTTATATTTAAAAACACATTTTCTTTGTTCAGTCACCAGTTGACAGGCAACTGGGCTGTTCCCAAGTTTTAGCTATTACAGACTGTGCTGCCATGAACATGGGTGCACTTATATCACTGTATGATTCTTTTAATTCTTTGGGAAGATAACCAGTAGGGGAATAGCAGGGTCAAATAGGACCTCTAATCCTAATTCTTTGAGATATTTCTGTACTGATTAGAACTGGGACTAATACCACTTTGCTTACATCCTTAGAATTAACTTCTGAAGGGATCCTTAATGTTTAACTCTCTTAACTAAATATTTCTGTGATAATGATTTTCCCAGTGAAGTATCTGAGGAGTACTCTGTATATGGCTTTCTGGTGGGCATTGTGGGAGGGTGAAAGATCTATAATATCTAATTCCTGTTTTAAGGCATCTTCTTATATGGTGAGACACCTACATTAAAAGCTTGTACTATTGTATATTGTGTCATGTGATCAGTTAAGGTATACAGAGGAAGAGAGGGTACTATAGACAGGATAGGTGTTAACTCATCTTGGTTTGCCTGGGATTTTGTTAGCACCGAGAGTTCCATGTTCTGAGAAACCCTACAATGGTTAAGAAAGGCTTGGCAGTGACTAGAGGATGTGTTAGAGGGGCATTTTATTAGGTGATAAAAATAATAACTGCCTATTAAACATAAACATACACCTACCCTATGACCCAGGAATTTTACCCCTACCTATAGACCCACAAGGAAGGAATCCACTACGCTATTCATAATAGCTCCACACTGGGAACAACCCAAATGTCCATCAACAGGTGAATGGGTAAGTAATTGTGGTATATTCATAGACTGGGCTATTTCATGCAACAACATCGGTGAATTTCTTAGATTGTTTGTTGAGCAAAAGAAACCAGAACTAAAAAATATCAGAATCTATGTGTTATTTATAGGAAGGTAAAAATAGGTAAACTCAATCTATGTGGTAAAAGGAAAAATAAATGGGGACTAGTGCTTAGGAAGGGCTGGAGGGAGACATTTGGTATTCTAGAGTAGACCTTGATTTGAGTGGACATATATATATATTTTTTTCACTTAAGATTTGTGCAATTTATTGTGCTTAACATTATTTCAGTGATTGAACCCAGGACTTTTACACTCAGCTACATCCCCAACCTTTTTAATGTTTCTTTATTTTTAGACAGGATCTCACTAAGTTGCTAAGTTGCCCAGGATGGGCTTGCACTTGTGATCCTCCTGCCTCAGCCTCCCAGAGTGCTGAGCTTATAGCCATATGCCATCACACCTAGTTTCTAATTTCTTTTAGAAGTTAACAGTTATTAAACCTATATGCCCTGCACTGTGTTAGGCAAATTCATTCTCACAATCTTATGAGGTGTAGGTGTTTTGACCACTTAATATATTATGCACAGAAAAGGTCAGGGAATTTCTGCTGACCACTATGCAAATGGTTCTCAAAAACTTAAAGGAATAGCAGTTCTGCAGATGTTATGTGCAAAAAGGACCTTGTAGTTAAAATGTGCTTGGGGGCACTCTGAAAAAAGTGGCTGAAGAGGATATAAGAAAATGGAAAGACATCCCTTGTTCCTGGGTAGGAAGAAACAATATAGTGAAAATGGCCATACTTCCAAAACTGCTATATAGATACAGTGCAATCTCGATTGAAATCCCAACAGTATATTTCACAGAACGAGGGAAAACAATCCAAAAATTCATTTGGAACTAGAAGAGAGAGACCTAGAATAGCCAGAGCAATTCTAGGCAACAGAGACATGGCAAGGGGTATCACAATCCTCAACTTGAAACTATACTACAAAGCCACTGTGATAAAAACATTATGGCACTAGCAAAGAAACAAACCTGAGGATCAGTGGAATAGATTAGAAGATACAGAAACAACTCCAGACATACTCAGCTACCTCATCTTTGACAAAGGAGCCAACCATCCTCACTGAAGGAAAGATAGCCTCTTCAATAAATGGTGTTGGAAAAACTGGATTTCAACCTGCCAAAGATTAAAACTAGACCCCTATCTTTCACCATGCACTAAACTAAAATCGAAGTGGATTAGAGATCTAAATATTAAGACAGAAACACTAAACTTGCTGGAAGATAAGTTAGGTAGAACTCTCAAAGACATTGGCATAGGAAAAGACTTTGTGAAATCCTCAGTAGCATGGGAACTAGCACAAAGAACCAACAACTGGTATCTCATCTTTTTTAAAAAGTTCTTCACTGCAAGAGAAACCACCAACAGAGCTAAGAGACAATATACAATGTGGGAAAAATTTTTTACCAGCTGTTCCTCTATACTATCTAGAATATATAAAGAACTAAAAAAAAAATCAGCCCCCCAAATATAAAGACCCAATTCAAAAATGGGCATCTGAAATGAACAGACATTTCTCAGACAAAGAAGTAAAAACAGCAAATAAACATATGAAAAAATGTTCAACATCACTGGTCATTGGAGAGATGCAGATGAAAACAATGCTGAGATTCCATCTTACCCCAGAAAGAATGGCTGCTATCATGAAATCAACCAATAACATATGGTGGCAGGGTTGTGGGGAAAAAAGAACCCTTCTCCATGTTGGTGGGAGTGCAGACTGGTACAACCACTGTAGAAATCAGTATGGAGATACCTCAAAAAACTTAGAGGTCCCATTTGACCCAGCTATTCCCCTGCTGGGTATCTTCCCCCCAAAATTGAAAGCATCATATCACAGTGATATATATGTACCCATGTTCATAGCAGCACAATTTGTAATAGCTAAAACTTGGAAGCAGCCCAAGTGCCCATCAACTGGAGACTAGATAAAGAAGATTTTTTATATATAAAATAGAGTACTACTCAGCCATAATGAATGAGAAACTAGAGACATTTATAACTAAATGGATGGACATTGAGGCCATACTCTTAAGTGAAATAAATAGGACTCACATGTGTAAATACCAAATAGTTTCTCTGGTATGAAAAACTAAAAGTGTAAACAAGGATCAAAATGTATAATTGATAATGTGAAATAAGAAGAAAGGGTCTAAAGGAGTAGGGGAAGTGGGAGGAGTAGAGGAAAGGAAAGAAGGGAAAAAAATATGAGAAAAGAATAAAATGGAAACAAAGTCTGTGTAAACAGGGAAGGGTGGAGGGGGTGAAGGGAGGGCAGGGGAAGGGGGAAAAAATAAGAACCAAAGTACATCACATAAAGAAAGATACAGGATCCCAATGATAAATGTAACTATTGTATACCTAAAATGTACTAATAAACTTAATGAGAAAAAAAATATGCTTGGGGGATTGTGGAGTTAAAAGGGTTAAATGTAGTCTCCCCTCAATACTCAGTCTTGCTTTTTGTTATTTTGTTTACCCTCTGTTAAACTTGATTCACAAATATTAAATGGAAAATTTCCAAAACAAACCAACAATTCATATTTTGAATAAATTTAATTACAAGATATTGTTGTATTTTTTCTACTTTATTTATTATTTATTTTTTTGGTACTAGGGATCGAACTCGGGTCCTTGCACTTGCAAGGCGAGTGGCGGAACCACTGAGCTAAATCCCCAGCCCTTTTCTACTTTATTTTTAATAATTGTTGTTAATCTCTTCTTTTGCCTAATACATAAATTACTGTATGTATATATATACAAACATGTATATATGTATAGGAAAAAGTATATACATAGTTCTGTAGTATCTACTGTTTCAGGCACCCACTGGGGACCTTGGCATCTAACCCCTACAGACCAGGGGGGACTATTGTACCTCTTTACTGTGGGACTACCATCCCAATGTGCATTATGAATTCCCAAAATGTGGGCTAGAATCAGCAGTATTTCTTGGCTGGGGTTGTAGCTCAGTGGTAGAGCGCTTGTCTAACATGTGCAAGGCCCTGGTTTGATTTCCAGCATAGAGGTGGGGGTAGGAGGAACATTTCTCAAGTTTGTTTGACCATAGAATGTTTTTGGAAAGTGGTGAGACAGAAAGAACATTAGAAGACTTTCAGGAACACTTCATTCTGCCACGTAAGCGAAGGCCTTCCCTGTGAGGGTTGTCTGGCTGTGGTATAGGCTTATGTAGTGAGGCAGTAAGAGGCAAAGCTGAGAGTTACTTTGAGATTGATCTTTAGAAAGTTCTGATGCCAGGCCAAAGATGTTGAGCACAGGGTAATGATACTTTGGAGGACAGAGGAGTGGAGGCAAGGCTTTAATTAGGAGGCTTCTCTGAGATCTAGAGGTGAGTCACAAAGAACCCAAGCTGGAAGAGATAGCAGTAATGAGGACACAATCCAGCAATTACGGTAGTCAAAAATATCAGGTCAGAACTCACTTTTAAAGAAATGTTTCACTTTTAATCTCAAGTCATTCAGGGGCTGCCTACATTGAGGGTTTTTTTGCCTGTTTCTTTTTCTTTAAATTTGACTTTTTTCATTATTATTTAGCTCATTCTCAAAAATCACTAAATGTCCTTAATAAATGGCCCCATCTATTTGTTCCAGAGCACTCATCCCTTGGAAAGCACTCCAGTTTTAAATGTTGCAGGGTTTATGGAAAAGAGGTCAAATGATTTGGGAGAAAATCTTGTCTCACTGACAAAGAGTGAGAAACAGTGGAGTTTGGGTGGCCCTGGCATGGGGTACCCATGTGCATGTTTCATTTTCCTTTCCCAAAGTGACTCTATTAGTGAACATGTTTTCAGAACTCTTGGTTATAAAGCTGGTTCTCTGCAAGGTTAGGAAGCAGATAATTCAGTTTTTAATGGGAAGCCACTTCGACTGATGGATTTGGTGGCCAAAAACCTAGATTCCAGTCTTGGATTTTCTGCTGCTTACCTGGCCTTGGACAAACCCCTTCACATTTCCTGGACAGCTTCTCTTGCCTGTGGAATAGGAATAATGGTACCTGCCCTGGCACTTTCACACATTTATCTGAATAAGATGAGGCAATGTCTGTGCCAGTGCTTTCTAAATGGAAAGTAGCATGCAATTTTACATTATTGTTTTCCTCTTGATTGATTCTATGCCTTTTCTCTCTTCTCTTCTTCTTGTGGGCATTAATTGCCCATTAGTGTCCATTAGTTAGTTACTAATGATGCTAATATTAAGTCCTCAATAAATGTTGGTTGGCATTAATTGTGTTCCAGGAGAGGAACTAAAAGCTTCATTTATGCTATCTTTTTCACTTCGAACTACAGCTTGTAGGACAATTACTAGCTTCTGTACCTATGAAACTGGGCCAATGAGTCTCAAAAATGTTAGGCCACCTACCTGGGTCATGCAGCTGGAAGACAAACCCAGAGCAGGCAGACTACATCCTGAACTTTTAATACCTTTACTATCTTGCAGTTGGATTAGACCTGACTGTATTAAGACACTTGGGATCAGAGAAGGGACTAAAGCAGTGACCCCACACCTCCACTTGGGGACATAATGGACAAGCTAACAGAGACTCCTGTTTTACCACACCACTCCATTCTAAGTGAGCTTATCCTTGCCATCACATGTGTTCATGAGTCTGAGTTTTCTGCTGTGGGTGAAAGCTTAGAGGGTCAAGACTTAGAGGAGTGAAAACACTGCTTTGCCATATTTCATATTTAGGACATGTACCTGGTTCCTAAGGGTTGTTTTTGAGACCATAGGGTAGCCCTGCAATCCCTGGTAAGACAGAGCAAGACTTTGAGCCTGGTATGAAGGTTTAGATCAACAGGAATACCATGACAAGCTGGAAGTTGGTGAGCATACCTGGTGGGCTCTGAGGTCTGTTTTTGTATAAGAAACAGTAAAGAAATATTCCAGAGATGTCCTGGAGCTTCCTTCTGCTGATTAGGCCCTTGCACTGGGGTGAATGCCTCGCTGTCATAAATACATGAGTTTTTAAAAAGAATAAATAAAACTCTTTCCCGGGAGAAGCACTTTCTCAATTTAGATTTTGTGATAAAAAGGAAGGCTCTCAGTTGGGGTAGCAGATATTACGAGTGAATGGACTGACCCAATCTATTTTTTGCAAAGATGAAACTGACAGCACAACCCAATTTTCTTAGCTCAATTTCCATTTTTTTTTAATTAAAAAAGAGGATAGATATTAAAAAGGAAACAAAGAAAGCTAAACTAAACTAAAATCTGGAATTTACCAAATCCAAAAGCAATATAGAAGGTAAATTAACAATGGCTTCCAGCCTACAATGATCCAGTCTGGAGAGATGGAGGAGTATATTACAGTACAGACTAATGTCCAAAATAGTGAGGTATACAGACACCTCAGCCTGCTGTCTGCCTATTGCCCATTTCCTTTCACTGCTGCTTGAGATCTCCTTGTGCCTGTTGATGTGTAATGATATTATAATTATATTTCCTTTCCTCTTGGAGGGACAGTCTTGGTGGCATTGCTTAGGAACAGAGAGTGAGCTGAAAATATACTAGTACAGCATTTCTCAATTTGGTCTTCATAGCAGTCATATATTTTTCTTTATATAGATATTCTTTATAGCAAAAATATGTAAGCAAATTTATTTAATTCAGTGTTTCTCAAAGTTAAACTTATCTTCAGCACATTAAAGGCTCTGAGAGGTTTCACAGCCTTTTCAAACTCCCAAAGGAGTATGTAGGCAGCTTTTCCTGGAACTTCTGGCCTTTAATTCTTTCCCACAGAGTCTTCACCAGCTTTTCCCAAACACATCAGTATTATAAACAGCAGCAGAAAGGATGATGTCAGTGGCCAGTGTTATCGAGCACTTAGAATATGCATGCACTGTGCTGAGATTTTCCTCTGCTTTCTTAAATCATTGAGATACTGTGAGGATTTGTTTCTTTAACAAACTGAATATAACAGTAATCCCTACCTTCAGGATTAAGCAGTCTTCCCAAGAATGCACAGCTGATGAATAGTTTCTAACAAGATCTGGAACCCAGAAAACACTGCCTAGCATTTGGGCCACATTTCCTGCTCTGCCTCACTTCCACAGATGCCATACCCTTAACTGGTTCCTCATTACCTGAAGTCACTTAGGCAGGTGTCTGTTCCTTGCCACTCAAAAGAGCAGTTGTTGGTAATGACCTGGGGACTGATACAAGGCCCCTCAGACCAGTGGCCAAAACACAGGTCTTCACTGAGCTTCTGTTGTGTGCTGGAGGAGAACTGAGGCTCTGAACTCAAACATCCTCAGTAACAAGGAAACTTTCCCCTTTTCTGGCTTGCAGAAGATGTCCAAGAGGGGTGGGAACTTTGCTGGCCCAGTTAGAGCGTTGTCTGGGGCAGGTCTATGGTCAGAGGCCCACCAAGGTCAGAGGCCCCTTCAAAATGGCTGAGGGGATCAGCCAGGGAGAAAATAGCAACACCTTTGAAGCATGCTGAACTTGGCTCTAATTGAGCTCTTCCTGTTGATTAGAATCTATTTGCATTTATTTTCCAGCAGAAGGGTTTCTTGCTTCTTCAAATGGCACAGAACATTGCAGCAGAGCCACATGTGCCTCTGCTGATGCTGTTTGGGCAAAATTAGTCAAGGTGCATTAGGTGAAGGAAGAAAGACTCATAGGTCACCAGCTGTGTGAGTTACCTCCTTTCCTCTCCCTTTAGAGTGGACAGACTTGGTGGAGTTGCTCAAGACTAGCTGGATGCAGAGGGTAGGAGGAGAGAGACTATTTCTGCATCAGAGATGAAAGGCTGCTTTGTAGTGATGCAGCTGTTCCCATCAAAGCTCTCAGAAGCTTTTGAAAACATTAACTCATTAAGCCTCCCTGCTCTTGTCAACATGGGAAGAGAATATGGGACGTTTCTTTCCTAGACCTATTAGACACTTTAGATGTGAGTTGGGCATGATCTTTTATCAATGGTGGCTGGTGTATGCGTGCGTGCATGTGTGCATGGGTGTGTTGGGGAGAGGTGTGCCAGCTGTGTTCCTGACTGCGAAGATTTATTTGAAATTCCCATTCCCAAAGGTTTATTTTTAAGTTCAAGGGTGTTTCTGACTTCAAGCTGGTTGTTAATTTTTTCATTTGGCAGTCACTAGTGAGTTGTTTGAACATTTCACTGAACTTGGAGCTTAACCAAAACTCATTCCCTGCATGCTTGCTCTACATTTGATCTCCCCACTGTCTCTACATGGATTTGAGGAAATGGAAAGAAGGAGTCAGTCTGGACTTCCTGTTGTCATCTACTGAAAATGCTCTTTTGAATGAGTTGTCGTGTGAGTTTACACAATTTCCTTTCCTAGAATCAGTGCAGTTGTCTAGATGGGTAGTTGAGATAACCTAGTGAAGCATCCCATCCTGATTTTGCTAAGTGGAGATATCTCTCCTTCTCTCCCTGGATTCCATCTTGGGAGGATGGTCACTGAAGGCTTTCTGTTTTCTTTTAGCCAAGTCATAGACACGGGTTAAAACCTTAGGCTCTTAAATATAGCCTGGGATTTTTTTCTTGTAGCCTTTCAAATATTTTTATTTATTATTATACATTGCTTGTATATATATTTTTATATATTAAATGCACCTTTTCAATCAATGCAATTAAATATAAACTATAACAGAAATTATTGTTCATATATTTGCTACAATCCAATTTATCTAAAGATTATTAAAAAATTTGAAAGAGATCTTTAAAATTGTTTACTGGTT
>NW_004624794.1:3413987-3487012 GCF_000247695.1 Heterocephalus glaber
ATACAGATAAAGCTATAACTACATTTAAAAATCATTTCAAATTTATCAAATTAGGATGAAATTCTGGATGGTGAGCATAATTCAGTGTCTGATTCTAGGACCAAGTGTGGTAATAGGTCAATATGTAGAAAGCCATTAGAAACAAATAAATCTTAAAGTAAAATGAAGGTGTAAAATGAAGGTGTAAAATAAAGGAGTGCTTTTTCAGTATTCAAAGTTACATGTTTATTCCGGAAAAAACCCATAGCCCTTACATTGCAGAGGGGTCAGCCCTCTAAACAGCCTATGGCAATGTCCTTAGGGTTCATCCAGGCCAGGAGAGAAGTATTGCCCTTAACCTACTTCTTGGGTCGTAGAACAGGAGGATCCTGACAAGGATTCTGGTCCTGAAAAGCTATTTGGACACAGCCATTTAATTTTCTTCTGTAAAACTGGCTGATCTTTGGCCCCTTTCCTGTGATTAGGGAAAAGCTTCCTAGAGCTGTATCTATGGGTTACTACAGACATCATCTAAACTCTCTGGACCTTTGTTCCTGAGCTGAGTGACTGAAGATTGAACCGAGTGGTAGTTTGGTTATTCTAAGGGCAGAGCTTAATTCCTTTCTGCTCCTTTGTCCAGGGCTGCTCTTGTTCTCCCCTTTCAGACAGCTTTGCTTCAGTCAGCAATCGGAAAAGGGTTTACTGAAAGGTCGTATAGTAGAAGATCCCTAGGCACTCCATCCTTTCCTCTAGACCTTCTTTCTTGCTGCTTACATCTATTTGCGCAACTTCAAATATAATCTTCATGCAATGTTGACCTAAATAAAAAACAGATTCTCCAAAGATTAGTGAGTTTATTCGGGAGTAGCATGACAATGGGAATGTGTATGTGATAGTATACTATGTATATATTCAAGAGAGGTTGAGACAAGGGAAGTTTTTAAAGGCAAAATGAGGGGGATTATGTATAATAATCTTGGGCTATAAAGATTGCTAACAGGTGAATTCAGTCCCAGAATGGACAGGTGGTCATTGGACACATGTCCTTGCAGAAGTATTTTCTGTGTAAGGTCACGGTGGCCTTTGTGTAAGGTTGTGGTTTTGGTAGAGTCTTTTGTGAATAATTCATTATAAGCCTGAGATCCCCTCCAGCAACCTCCCAGCTTTGTTTATACTTTTGGTTATGGTTTGAGAAATGTGACTCTACTTTGATTTTGACAAATTTTGTAGAGCCACATTTCCAGCTCTGACCTCTTAGTTCTAAGCCTTTTGTTTTGATGGAGATACCCTCAGGCCAAACAGTCACCAGAAAGGCGAGTAACTACTAACTGTGGAAACATGACACAGGAGGCACAACCCTGCAGGGATGTGATGTTATTTCCCAGGAGAGAATCAAATTCACCCTTCCCTGATAGCTGACCCTCCCATGGTCCAAGCCTGCCTGCTATCAGTCCTTTCCTCCAGCTTCTGGGTTGCTAAATCCTACCCCTCTTGGGCCAGACAGTTCCCTGCAAGTCTCCTTTCCAGGCCCACTTTTGTCATCTCAGCTCGCCCCCCACCCCCACCCCATCTCTTGCTTGTTTCAGCGCCCTAATTTGTCCCTAATTTGTACTCTAGGCACAAAGTAATACAAACTCAAAAGCCTACAGGGACAAAAGAGAGAGAGAGGAGTAACCTAAAATAAACAGAAATAGCGAATAAGGCTTGGTGGGAATGATGGCTAATTGACTTTCTAGGCAGAGCTTTCTGTTTGCAGTTTCAAGGCGGTCTCCTCCAGTTCTACCACTGGACTACTCAGCTTTATCATCATACTTTTCATCTTGCTGCAAAGTCTTCAGGTGGTATACAAGATGCTTATTCTCTGGGATGAAGCTTGTCAAAGCCCCCACTGGAAGACCTGTGCAGCTAGAATATTGTGGGCTTGGTAGGATCTAACAGAGGTGCTTTGGGGAAGATAGATTTAGGTAATTTATTGTTCTCCTAATGTACCCTTCATGCTCTTGTCCCAGTGTCCAGACTTCTGGAACCAACTGGACATTCACCTTCCCAAAGGCTTCTTTTTTTTCCATTTAGGTAAATCCCTAAGCTTCTGTTTCCTCCTCCATAATAAAAACATAAAACTCATAGAGTTTTTGTGAGGATTAAAAAAAGGCAGCATATATTCAAGGATTTTATTTCTATCAAACACTATAAAAGTATGCCAGGTGTCAGTCAATGTCATGTCAGATTTAAGAGCAATTTGTCTTTGTTCCTTAGTACTTGGAAACCAGAGGGGCTGGATGGAGAAGGACTTGGTAATGTTCTCCAGGCACTTGATATAGGAAACTTTGTGGGGGACAGGTAGTGGAGTAGGCTGAGGGGCAAGAATTTGGGAGAGGGACACTAGCATGCTTGGCATGGTGACATCCAGTGTCTGCAATGGCTATCATCAATGGCTAACATCATTCTTTAGTGCCAGGCTGTTGGGCTGCTGAGGGGGAGTCATTCATGTCCTGCTCCAGGCAGCCTGGTTTCACAGCTGCTCTGGCTTCTCCGCATCGGAATCTAGGATAATGTAGGCTAGGGGTATCCAGATCATGATAATCTTCTAATTCTGTTCTAAGCACCCTTTCTAGGAACAGAGGCTGTAATCCTATTATCCAGTTGACTAGAGAGGAAAATTAATTTTGGGATGTAATTAATGTGACTTTCGGACAGAAGTTATATGGAGAAACCACCTTCGTCTTAAGAGGGGGCAACTTCCCCTAGAATTGTGTTAAAAAGTCACAAGACAAAGATAAGAAATTCAAGCCAAAGAAGCGAGAATAATTATTTGTCCTTCTGTTATGACAAGGAGAAGAAAGATTTGGAGTCAATACCAAATTTAATGTAAGGTGCTCAGATATTGTGTACTGCTGGCCTACAGATGTGCATTGTTTGGCCTACACAGTGTTGTTTGAAAAAACAAATCAAATCAGGGGGAAAATAATAGGAGTTATATAAAGATCAGAATTTCTGTTGTCTTCTTAAAAGCTGAAAGACATGACCACTGGGCCCCAAGTCTGGCACATCAGGAGTGGAGAGGCAGCGTGCTCTTCATTCTGTGTGGGCTCCCCCAGCCCTGCTGTTTCTTCAATTTGTGAGGAGGAAGGTGTGAGACATACTGGCCCTGTAGGAATTGAAATTCAGTCTCCCCACTTTAGGATCTCTGTGCCCAGCTGAGTCCTGACAGGCAGATTTGACATATGACCAGTTCAGGACTAACTTCTAGGAGACGTTCCTTGTTTAATTACTCCCAAAGTAGAAGTCATGGAAAACAAGTGACATGGAGGCAATAAAACAACATAAAAGAAACTATGGTGTCAAATGAAAAATTATACTTGAGTTTTCTCTTTGGTCCCAAAAGAAACTCAAAGAGAATGATTTTTTTGTTGCTTTTAAGAGCCCTTAAGAGAATCACACTTTCTAGTGGTTTGGGAATAGCAGGCTAATGGATTGTTCTTCCCTTAACCTTTTGATCATTGACAGGCTAGATTGTTTCTTTTCCCTAATGATGCCACTCCAGGGCACGGGCCAGTTAATGCCAATAGAAGGAGAGGTACTGGGTAGATACTGAACGAGCTGGTTCATTGTACCTTAAAACAAATACATCTTGGATTTCTGGGCCAACAGTGACCCAACAACTCTTGCAGTTGTGGTTGAGTGTAACTAATATTTGATTTTCCCAGATAGGTCTGGTTTTCTTTGGATAAGTCCTTTATTTCAGAGAGCTAAGTGGATTTAGACTTTAGAACAGCTAAAGCAGTTTAATGGAACCATCCAGCATGTCCAATTAGCAGTCTTCAGAACTGAACTATAAACAACATAATGAAAAACTTTTTTGAAGTGGAAATGGCTTCCTTGTTTCTTAAGAATTTTTATTTTTCTGATTAGAAGAGGAACTTATGGTTGCTGTAAAAAAAAATTCGGGCAACATACAGAAGAAGTGAAAAATCATGTGCACCATCATCATCTAATAAGAACCACTTTTAACTCTTTGATGTATATCTTTCCCAGCTTTCCTTTGCATATATTACATATGGATATAGTTCTCAATGAAGATCCAGGCATTTCAAATACATGGTTTACAGTCTGTTTTTTTTCTACTTATTGATAAAGTGCAATGTCCGTGATATATGAAGCACAGAACTTCCTCTTGAATGCCTGAAATTTAATGAATATATACATTCATCCATCCAAGATTTACAGAGCACCTGCTATATGCTCAGCACTCCTTTGGGAACCACAGCTGCATGAACAAAGGCATATAAACAAACCTTGGACAAAAAACAGGTCAGCTTTGGGTGCCATTGACATAAGTGGTGTATAGTGTCATTGTGTCTGGTTACTGATTATATTTATTAACAATGTTTAGGGATCTAATGTGTTTGGTAGACATTTAGGCAAACTATTAGATAAAATTGTAATTGTAAACAGGCTAAAACATACATCTTTGCCCATATATCCCTGTAGTTTTCTGATTATTTCCTTAGAACAGGGTTTCTCAACTTTGGTACTCTTGACACTTTGGGCTGGACAAGTTCTTGTTGTAGGGAGCTGTCCTGTTCATTGTAAAGTATTTAGCAGCGGCTCTGATGTCTATCCCCTAGGCAGCAGTAGCAGTGTGACAACCAGAAATATCTCCAGACTTTACCAAATATTTCCTTTGGTTGAGAGCCACTGCCTTGGAAGATATTCTGGTACGTAATTAGGAATTTTAGATCAAAGGGAAGGCATAACTTTAAGGTTTTGCTTATTTTCCCCAAATTAAAGCCTGTGGGAAATTACAACTCTAGCATTGGTGAGGGTGTGGGGAATAGGTATGCCCCTATACTTGTAGAAGTATAATTTCTTTAAAATTGGGATAAAATTCATGTAACATACAATTACTAATTTAAAGTGTTCACTTCAATGGAATTTAGTGAAGTCATAAAGTTGTGCAACCACAAGTTCTATCTAGTTTTAAAACCTTTTCATTGCTGCAGAAAAATGCCCTGTCCTCCCTAAGTAATCATTTTCTGTTCTCCCCCTCCCATCCTACTAATCCTCTTTCAGTTTCTAAGGGTTCACCTGTTCTTCACATGGCATATAAATAGGATTATACAATATGTGCTCTTTTGTGCCCAAATTCTCCCACATTTCCATGTGTCAGTTCTGTATTTCTTTTTATGACTGAATAACATTCCATTGTATAGGTTTTTCCAAGTTAAAACATGTATCAGTTCTTTATTTATTTTTATGTTGAATAATTCTGTTGTGTATATATACTACAATTTATTCATTCATCTGTTCATCTTTTGATGGACACATGGGTTATTTTCACCACCAAAAAAAAAATACTTTGATTGTCACAAGATTAATTCCTTTTACTGTGGCCAATAAATTTGTTCAAGCATTTTCAGATTCCTTGATGTGGACAATAGAAGCCCTTTGATGTTTGTCATCAAATAAGGAATCTAGAAATAGCTACTGGATAGTTTGTGTCTGGTTCAGTGTTAAGTGTGGTGGATGTTGAGATTTTTGAAAAGAAACATAGAACTCTTTATTTTTTTTATCCTACCCATTACCCCTTTCCTGAAGCATTTATTCTATAGAAATGCATGGAGGACAAGAATACTGAGGTTGATTTGTAACTAAGCTATTGATTATGTGGCTTTTGTTTTTTTTTGGGGGGGGGGTACCGGGGATCGAACTCGGGTCCTTGTGCTTGTGCAGCAGGCAGCGAAACCACTGAGCTAAATCCCCGGCCCTAGCTCTTGGTTTTAAACATCTATCACAAGCCAAATAATACTTCTGTGGATTGTCACAGTGGTTGAATTTCCACAAAATTCCTTTCTTCAAAATTGTTTTGCAGAATAGACTATGGCCATCTCATTTGCAGATTTCTAGGCAGCCAGATTTCCAGTGTTCACCTTCCATGCCTCAGTGACATTTATAAGCTCCTTCCTAAAGATGCATTTTAATTTTTAAAAAAGAATTTCAGTTTTACCTTTGTGGACGAAAAATCCATACAGTTGAATGTTGCATTAAGGTTTTTGCTACTTTACTATCATATATTTCAGCATATGATAAGTACATCTTCAAGAGAGTTGGCTACTAAGTTTATTGCATTAACACTTTCAACATTACTTTTCTAGAATGAAATACCACAGACTGGATGGTTATGCACAGAAATTTATTTTCTAATAGTCCTAGGGGTTGAAAGTCCAAGATCAAGGTGTTAGCTAAGTTGTTTCTTCTAAGATGTCTCTCATTGGTTTGTAGATGACTGTCTGCTCCATGCATCCCATGGTCTTTTCTATGGGCCTTTGTGTGTTCTAATCTCTTCTTACAAGGACACTAGTTATATTGGATTAGGGTCCATCTCTATGGGTCCATCTCCTTTTGCCTCAATAACCTCTATATTAATAGCCCTACCTCCAAATAGATTCTTATGATGAGGTACTGGGTACTTCAATTTAGAACACATATTTAGCTCAAACACTTTCTGGTTATTTGAAAGCAGAATTTATTTAAAAGTTAATATTGGGCTGGGGATTTAGCTCAGTGGTTCCATTGCCTGCCTTGCAAGCACAAGGATCCAAGTTCGATCCCTGGTACCAAAAAAAAAGTTAATATTACAAAATGTTCAAAAATTTATGCATTTTAAAATTATATTTGGGTCTATGTAGTTAACTTCAAACTATCTGTTTCACAGGGTTGTAATTTGGGGATATTTTATTTCTGATTACCGAATTGTTTGTATTTAAGATGAGAAAAGAAATCTGTCAAATAGGTTAACCACTCCTAGCCTTGTGTATTCTTTGTATTGAAAAGATTCACATATCATAAAATTCACTTTGTTGTTTTTAGTGTATTTACAAAGTTGTCCAGGCACTAGCACTAACTTCTGAACATGTTTTTCACTCCAAGAAGAAACTTTGTGGCTGATAGCAGTCAGTGTCTCTCCTCCCTCTTTCTTCCAGATCTGGCAGTGACTAATCTGTGTGTGTCTATGGATTTGCCTGCATGGCCATTTTGTATAAATGGAATCATAAAATATGTGATCCTGTCATTTAACATAATATTTTCAAACTTTATCCAGGTTGCAGCATGTATCAGTGCTTCATTCCATCATATGCACATGCCACATTTTGTTTATCCATTCATCTGTTAGTGGACATTTGAATTCTTTCCCCCTTTTTTACTGCCATGAATAATACTTCTATGTGCATTCATGTAAAAGCTTTTGTATGGGCATGTTTTTGGTTCTCTTGGGTACATATCTAGGAGTGGAATGCTGGGATCATGAGGGAGATCTATGTTTAGCATTATGAGAAAATGCCAAAGAATTTTCAAAGTGGTAATTTTGCATTTGCACCATCAATGTATGAGGATTCTAATTTCTCCACATCCTTATTAACATCTGTTATTGACCATCTTTTAAATTATAGCCACCTAGCCCTCAGGAAGCTGAGGCAGGAGGATTGCCTCAAGTTCAAGGTGAGCATGAACTACATAGTGAGATCCTATCTGAAAAAAAAAAAAATGATAGCCACCCTGGTGAGTCTACCATTAGTTTTGATTTAGCAAACTTTATTCATAGGTAAGGTAGAGGTTAGTACCTGGCTTTTGATGCGAAGGTTCTGTCAGTTTTGTCTTGTTTCCCTGGAGGACTTCACTTCATTGTCTCTTTCTTCCATTTGCCACTTTTCCTTTGTGAGTTTGGGTTTCCAGCAAACAATTTAGCTCCTGCTCTTGAGGCTAGCGAGAGTCCATGCAGGGTCCACTGCTCATCTGGGATTTGGCAAGTTAACACTCCTGCCACGTACACTTTTCCAGAGTTTTTGCCCTGCCCTGTAAATCATTAAGTGTGGACTTAAATGAAGGTATTTTGACTCTTTTTTTGTTGCATTTTTTTCTGAATCAATAAGGAATTTACCCCCTTCTTCTTCCTCACCCCTTTCCCAATTACATGGCTTAACATTGATTTTTTCCTCCTCCTAGGCATATAAAGTATCTGTAGATCTCATTTTAATGACAAATCAATTCCAGCACCTTAATGGTACAGAGTTGGAAGAGCAGGTTCAAGTTTTACTCTGTTTGCTGCCCCCTAATCTTTCTGTTTAAAAAGCTTGAGTCATCCATGATTGATGGAGGACATTAGTGAGAGAAGTTAGCATCATTTTGATTTATTTTGTTTACTTTGAAAATAGTTTTCTCACTTGTCAAATGGATTAATTATGAAAAACGAATTGTGGATTGGGTGGGGATGAAGGTGAGGAAAAACCAAGGTTCAGTGTCCCCATCTGGACTAAGGATGGCCATGTGGCTGCAGGAGAGGAGCCCCCTTTCCTCTCTCTGCAACTTTGTGCTCTGCTGAGCCATGTGTGGGTCTCTAAGTCGTGGAGTGTATTAGTGTCAGGAAGGGGTAGGCAATTTTTTTGTAGTGTTTCAACTACAGTTGCCTCAACTCAGGCTCTTTGCATATGCTGTCTCCTCACAGAACAATGAGCTTTGCCTTTGTAGCATTTAAGTATCAAATATAGATGCTCCTTGACTTAAATAGAAGTTACACATCCATAAACCCATGATAGGTCAAAAATGCATTTAATACATCTAACCTATCAAACATCAAAGCTTAGATCAGCATAGCTTAGACATGCTAACAGCATGACTAGCCTACAGTTTGACAAAGTCATCAAACACAGAGCCTATTTTGTAATAAAGTGTTGAATATCTCATACCACTCCCTGGGAGTTGCCCAGCATTACCAGAGAATATTGAACTGCATTTCACTAGCTCCGAAAAGAGATCAAAATTCAAAATACTGCTGAGTCGGTATTACTTTTATACCACTGTAAAGTCAAAAATTGTAAGTCAGGATTACTTTTTTGTAATAAAATAGCTATTATATCAAGATCTCTTCCCTTCCAGATTGTAAGCTCTAGGAAGGCCTGGACTGTTCCTTTCTGAATCATGGCTGGATCTCCAGTGCCTAGCTCTGTGTTTCTTACTAGTTGATGCTAAATAATATTGAGTAAATTAAAGATGGAGTAAATGTCATGAAGGTAAAAATAGAGGACATGGAGGTCAGCTAATGTAACAGGAGAATGGGTGAGATGTGGGGTGGTATGTGGATGTGTGAAGAAATGGATGAACAAGAGTCACCTGCATGAAGAGTTGGAGGAAGGAGAATTCTAGCAATTGTGGAAACTCAGAGAATTACTGAATAAAATCACAATAGAATACATTACGTATAAGAAACGAGAGCTTCAGGGACCAAGGCCTCTGCCATTTCACTTTTTGTAATTATTTTCTGCAGGATAATAAATCAGGTTGTATCTTATCCTATGAGCTCATGTGACAATAGGGAATTCTAGAATTTGGGTGCTAGCCGAGAGTCTGCAGCCCCAAAGCCAGGAGATGGATGGACAGCTCCAGAAGCTAGTGGCAGTCTCTACAGTTGAGCTTGTGAGTCAGACTGCAGAAGGCAGCTCCTCTTCACTGTCCCAGCTAAGCCCGGGCATGGAAAGCACCGACTCCTGTCTACCCTAAAATCATTTTACTATAATTCCAGGGCTTGCCCTTGCTCGAGCAGAAATAAGGCAAGGCAGGGTTAGAGCTGATGCAGCTCTGGGGTCAAATTCCTTGCATTGTCTAGCAGCACTCCTTGTCTAATGCCCCCTTTCTAGTGGGCTGTGAGTGCAGGTAGCTTTCTCTGCTTCCCAGGGAGGGGGCTCCCAAGAAAGACCCTGGCTTTTCTCGGTGTTTGAGGGCTGCTGGCTGTCACTTTCTGTTGCCGTCTTCAACACTTGGCTTCATATTGCCTGTCCTCTGTGCCTTTCCCAATTTGTCATTATTATTTTAGTGATATAGGCCACTGAGAGTGGAGGCAGCCGGCACCAGCTTTTACAGTTGATGAAATGCCTAAAGAACTAAGGGAGATGTGGGCTGGCTTGCCCTTTGCTCACCTGTAGCTTGTTACATGTCATCTTGCCTTTCATTTCTTCTCTGGGTCTTGGTAGCCAGAATCCACCTTGCTTACATCACAGACTTATTCTAATTAGAGGACATGGTTTAACATTTCCCATGGTGTAAACATTTTTAAAGCAGACATTTTGAAAGTATGTAATTTCTTGGGCTTATGTTGGCTCACAGTCTGTTAACTTCTTATCTCCGAGGGAGGAGTGTTTTGTTTTCTAAGATATGAGGTCTTGCTATGTTGCCCAGGCTGACCATAAACCCCTAAGCTCAAGGAACCTTCCTGCCTCAGCCTCTTCAGTAGCTATGACTTTAGGCATATTCCAGTATGCCTGTCTCTGAAAGAGGTTTTAAAGATGCCCATGACTAGAATGAAGGTTAAATGTGGGCAAGGAAGAAAGAGGATGTTCTGGTTGAAGTGTGGGAAGTTTTTGATAAGTGAAACTTAATCTTTAGTTTGGTTGTCTCACATGAGACATAATAACATGCATTTAAACCTACCTACTAGAAAACGACTGCTTTGGTAGGGATGGAATTTACACCCAGCATCTCATAGAGACATACAGGAGAGGCCACCCCCTTGCTGAACATTTCCACCTTGCTCTATAGTGGAAGCTCATTTGCTGGGTGTTTCTTGGGCTACTTGTGTTCTCTGTCTTAGCCTGAGATTGATTGTTTTGTAACAGAAATGCAGTGCTCTTAAATCTAGCATTTTTCCTTATGTATAACTTACTTTTTTGGTAAAACTTTTTCAATCATTCATAATTTGCTCATGTTTCCCTAGTGCATCTAAATAATTGAAGTTTGACTGTATTTGCCATAATTCACAATTGTATAGCAATTTAGAAGATAAGCAGTTCTGAGGTTATGCCTTCTTCATCATATGGAATGGTCCAGATGACAAAGCTAAGAATGCAGTAAATTTTAATTATAGTGTAGAACAGGCACTTGGTCTCTGGGGATGTCGAGGCATGGCCAGGCAGATTGTCACAGTTAGTATGGGCAAGGGGGACACTTGGGGCATTTGTTTTATAGCAGCAGGAATAAGAATGAGACCATTTAGCTACATTTGCATTCAAGCAGCGTTGAGAACTTTCTAGCCAGCTTTTGATGTCCATGGAAGAGAAGAAAGTCCTCACGGGCAAGACAGAAACTTCTGAAAGAATTAGATGAAAAAGAATTACAGAAAGGGCCCCCACAGACTTCAGGTAGGGGAACTCTTGTTTTACACAGATGTAGATGGGCATGGTGGTGCCACTGGTGAAGGGAACATCGAAAGTAGTGGAAATTCTGCCGTTCGCACTGGCACAATGAGATGAGTATGTCCTGAGTCACAAGGGTGACCTGGGAGATGCAGAGGGAGTAGGAAAAGCAAGGGAATAGCTACAAGGAAGGACAGAAGTATAGGGAATGGGAAAGAGGGTGTTACCAGAACCCCTGCAGTGGGCTCTAGTCTCCCTGTGAGCCATGACAGCACAAGGCTAACTAGAGAATAAAGACAGGAAATGAGACTTAGAGAAAAGGATGGGTTTTGGGCCTGATCAGTGCTACTCTAGACAGCAAAGACAAAGGCACTCTGAGCTTGCCACTATTTATTGGGTTCATAGGGAGTTCTAGATGTCTCAGAGGGCAGTGATAATCCTAAATTGACAAAGAAATTATAATCAGAGGAAGTATCAGATGACTTGGAGGATGGTGGTAATCGTGTGATGATGAGGATCTTATGCTGAGGAGGATCTTAGGTTGATGAAGAGTTTATGTTGATTAGGACAGTAAGATAAGGAAAAGAAAATTCCTACAACAATAGGTGGGATGAGTTAAGCTGATAAGGAATGTGTCCCTCCCCAAGTGAAAACTTTCTCTTTTTGTATTACTACTTGGTTCTCAAAGGACCAGGCTGTCTTCGCTGATGTAATCTTTCCCTTGAGCATCACAGCATCATGGAGCCACTGAGGCCTCAGCTGTGACTGGAGGCAAAATGGGGTTATGTTTCTGCATGCTATAGCTGATCCATAAGCAAGAAGACTAGGCCTCATATACCCCTAATCATAATTTAATTGTGAAATGATTTTTTCTCCAAAATTATGTAGAATGGCTCCCGACACAGAAGTATCTGGATACGAGGAAAGACATGGCAGAACGGGTCCCCAGAGCCTGGCAGGTGGACTGCAGTGGCTTCAGAGCCATCTGTGCTGCAGTAGGTAGATGGAAAGGCACAGGACAGGGCCACGTAAGCTACCCTGATAGGTGCAGGTATCAGCCTTCAGGAGGTGGAATACTGTAGTGGTGTTAAGAATGCTGAGGGCTGAGATGCTCAATATAGACCATCAAATGTTCATTTTGAGAATCAGGCACTGGGGACAGAGGTAGAAAAACTAAAGCTTTTGCTTTTAAGGACCTTGGGATCAGAAAAATGGATACACATGATGCAGGATCACAGTTTAAATATACATTTGTGGATAGTCATAAGCTGCCTAGAGATTTAAGATTTAACCTACTGGGACAGAGCCCAGCCCCCATCTGTGTGCTCAAGGCCAGGGGGATGTCTGTCCTGATCCTGAACTCAACATCCTTGCCCGACTCCACAACCTACTCATTTAGGTGACTTTGTCACTCAACTGACTCATCTCTTCCATGGCTGTAGTTAATTTCTAAAATGGGTATAAGTTTAATGTGGTGAATTTCTTTATTTTCAGGTTTTGTTTTTTTTAAGATCAAAAGTTCAAATCCTTTTGTCTGTCCTCAAAATCATGCCCTAAGTGACTTCCAAACTTTATATTTTATGAACCCCTGGCCCACAAAATTGTATGTCTATGTGGATCTTTGGAAGGAAATGGAAACTCTGATGAAAGCTTTGGAGTAAATGTGGGTTTGGGAGGGGACCCTCAAGGGCCCAGTGAGGTGAGGCAAAGGGAGAGGGAACATACAAACAATATGAAAGACAGGAATGGTTTTCAGAAGGCTTGTTTTTCTGCTTGGAAACACATTGGTGGCAGATGTGAGAAGGGTTACTCTTGGAGGAGAAACAATCTTCCTTCTTTCTCCAGCCACGGTTTAGGAATCACACAGGCAGGGGAAGGGGTGGGTGGACTGGGATGTCCTCCCAACGTGGAGGGTGAGCCAGGGAGGAAGGTACAGGGAGTGGTGTGGAGGAGGCCAGTTGCCCTTGTGACTGCCCCACCCTCACACATGGCCTGTGGACAATTCACTGTCTGATAGGTCTGGGGCTCCCTGAACACTGGGTAGAGAAGAGCTTTGGCTAAGGGGAAGCAGAACAGAATGACTGGTTCTTCTATGAGTACAGGCAGGGTTGGGGGCTGCATAGCCACATTTGCCTGCACTCTGAGCAGCATCTGTGCTTTTTTCTAAGGGCTCCACTGTGGGTTAAGGACATAAATTAACACCCCAGGTGACCTTGGACCCTTGGATGAAGGATAGCGAGTTGGATAAGACATGGGCTACTCACTGGTGCTGGGCAAGCCAATTACTACCTGCTTTGGTGTGGGAGGTGCATTTAGAAGATAGGGTTACTGTCCTTTGTTTAAAAATTAACTTTAGTTTTTTGTTTATTGGGTTTGTTTTTTTTTTTTTTTTGGTACTGGGGATCAAACTTTGGGACCTTGTGCTTTTGAGGCAGGCGGTGGCATCACTGAGCTAAATCCCCAGCCCTTTAAAATTAACTTTAAAAATCATCCAAATAATATGTGTTTAAAAAGCAAGAACACATTGTTGAGAAAATTAAAATGTCCCATAAATTCAATCCAGCAGGTATGATCACTAAACATTTTGGGATTTAAATGTCTGGAATTGTTTGTGTTTTAAATGTCTGGAATTGTTTGTGTTTATAGATACAAAAAAATCAATAACAATAGGAGCATTTTGGCACAAACTGTTTCATTTGACAGCATCGTCTAGATTGCAGGCCATGTCACTTCCTTATGGGATGGTGCATTAATGGCCCCTCAGATGGATAAGTCATAATTCCCTGATGTTGGGCAGTTAAATTGTTATCATCCTTTCCCTGTTTGTTTGTGTTGTTACTAGGCACTTTGTGGACACTAGGCAAGTGTTCTACCACTGTGCTACACTGCCCAACTCTTTTTAATTGTATTTTTGACACAGGGTGTTGTTAACTTGCTCAAGGTAGCCTTGAACTTATGATCCTTTTGTCTCAGCCTCCTGAGTAGCTGGGATTATAGGTATGCATCATTGTCCCTGGCCATCCTTTCACTTTTGAGAATGACATCACAATGTGCCTCATTGCAGCTAAATTCCATTTCCAGGAATTTATTTTAAGGAAATAATTAAAAGCATAGACAGATAAAAGTTCTGTTTTTAAGTCTTTGGATTCATATCACTAAATTAACTGGACAGCCGTTTGACATCCCACTTCTTCCAGCAAATATATGCAAGCGAAAGTATGTCTGGGACCTCACAGGAAGATGCCTGGGGGTCTTAGCTTCCAGGAAACTATTCATCATAGTTCTTCAGGAGATTGAAGCCTGCTCTATCTGGTACAACAGAAACAAAAACAAAACAGCAGAAGCTGTGATAAAAACAACTGAAAATTGGATGTTTAACTAAATCAAATTTTCCTTTGGTTTGCTGGTGATGAAGATCTGCTTTATTGGGGGTTAAAATCTTCACTGGAGGAACAGAGGTATTAATTAGATGTTGGCAATGGTGTTAACGTATACAATTAGCCTTTCTGATCTTGAAAATGTTGTTGCCAGAGGAGGATGGGGGTCCAGGCTGCTGAGCCCCTCGGGTGAGAGCATGCTTCCTATCTACACCCACGTAGGGCTTTCTCAGAACCTTGCCTAATTAACCAAACTAAGAGCCAGCTACCCCAGCAAGTTTACAACAGGCTTCTAATTGTTTTCTTACACATCCCAGTCAGCAGAAGTTCTGCTGTCGTCCATAGAAAAGAAAAATTAGTTTAGATTGACATTCTAGCCCCAGCATCTAGAACCCTGCTTGATACAATGCCATCAATACTTTGTGGAAAAAACGAATAAAAACTCATTCATTATGATGTATGTTTGGTCTTTGTGAAGTTTCTTTCTATGTCCTGGATGGAGTGGCTGGAGTATATTGAGGATGCTGACATACACCAGTGTCTTTTTTGTAACAGGTGTGAAAATAAATCTGAGAGAAATTCCCAAGATGATGTAAAATTTCCTTTTCCTTTTTCAAAGGTGTTACATTGGGCTGTGCTCTCTGGGTGTGACTTTTTGAGGTCTACTTGTTTTCCAGCTTTACTCAACCCCAGCATCTCAGAGGCCCTGTGCAGGTTTGTGCAACAAGGTAGAGAAGGTGAAGAAGTGGAGGAGAGGGTGAAGAAGCTGTAGATTGGGCTGTGGACGTACCTGCAGGACAGTTGTGCCCTGTAGCAGAACACAGCGGTGCTTTGATAATTCGTCATCTCAGCTGAGGAAAGATTCCAAGTGCTGTGAGGGCTGGCATACTCTGTTAACATGAACAGGGACCTTCCCAAGGGCTGACAGAGAGACTGAGCAAAGATGAGTTTGTCTTCATCAGGTGACTCAGACTATAGGGAACCAGGTTAATCCTGTCTGGGTCAAACTCCAAAGGTGGAGTGGTAATTGCTGTCTTAGCTCGTGGGTTCAGATGATAAAACCCAAATGGAGTGGAGATGGAGAGAAGAAGTGGAAATAGCTCAACACTGTGATGGAGAATTGCATATTGATCATGTGGAGGCAAATACAGTTTTAATGAGAAGAAATAATCACTCAGCAAGTCAAATGTCTGACTTTCCTGAAGATTCAAGCCAGAACCCAAAACAGCTGGCAAACATTTTAATCAAGGGAGGGCAGCTGCTCTGCCTCCCAAAGAGGGAACTCTTCAATCAAGCCCTGTTGCCTTATTTATCAGTGGAAGTAAGAAACAATTGATTTGGACACCATGATGGAAACCAGCTTCAGAAACCCAGCTGTGTGTGAAGAGACCGGTGTGCCTGAGAAGGGATGAGATGCCACCAAAACCAACAGATGTAATTAGGACAAAGACAGCAGGGAGCTGGGTGGATGGGTAGGCCAGCAGAGGTGAGGGCCTATGCTGTGAGAGGCACAGGTGGCGGAGGGCATGGGCTGTGCATTTCCCACATGGAATGCAGTGCCAATGAGTGTGCACTGTAGGTGCATAATAAGGAAGGAACTTGATCCAGAAGGTTGCTGAGGGTTCTTCCAGGACTGAGTTACACTAGTAACCGCCCTTTTTAGCCACACAGAACATCAATGATTTGTTAAGGTAGTGGGAATTATCCTAATCTTATTTCTCATTTGTCTTTTTCCTCCTTTTTGAAATTATAACAGGGGGGCATTGCTCAATCAAGGTTTAGCAGCTGAAAGAGTTAGAGACCATGCAGTACAAGCAGATGCGATTTCCTGCAGAGGGGAACATGGCAAGCTCATTCCATGTGGGTCTTTCCCTACCCCCAGAAATGCCTCCCTTGAAGCTTTTCCATTTCCTTTGGGATCCTCCTGGTTCTCATGACCCCTCAATTCTTCCTTCCTTTATAAGACCATTGGTTCATTCACTTGTCGCTTTGTTTCTTTGGTGTGTATTTACTGGCTGGGGATTTTCATGTACTCACCATGTACCTTTCCACCCATCTGATAAGCACTGGAGGAGAGCTGCTTCTGAGAGGGCTCTGTACCCAGCAGCAGCACCATCCTTTAGATAAAACATCACCTCACATTCCGCATTTGTTTTTCCTCCCAAGAAACTCAAGATTACTTGCTTAAGTACATTCTCATTTAAAACCTCTACCTTTTCCAGAAAACGTATTAAAGATATGATTAAAGAAATAAACACTGAAATTTGCTTATTGATGAAACAAGATTTCTTCTTCTGATTCTGAATGCAAGAATTAAATGCCACAATGACTGCAGGTTTCTTATTAGAGGTCAGGAAGACCTTTGAAGACTGTTCATTGGGCACCTGCCATGGAGGTCAGGAACAGTGTTCAGGACTCAAGGGTGGGTTGTGATCATGTACACACAGGATCATGGTTTTTGTTTCTGCACATCCTTGTCTTAGGAAGGATGATGCTTGTGGAAATGACATCAGAGTATCTGCAGAAAGCCCCTAGATGAGGGAAAAGTCAATGTGGTCCAATCCTGAACCAGCTTAGGGCACTCCTGTAGTGGTTGTGGAGGTGGAGATGACTTCACTGTGTCTCCAGAAACATGTAGTTATGAGCTGGAAGATAAAAGCTTCCCCCTACCCCTGCCCCATGCTGGGGATAATACCTAGGGCTTCATGCATGCTAGGCAAGCACTCTACCACTAAGCTAAATCTCCAGCCAAGATGAAGAATTTTGAATCCATCTTTCCCCTCTGTGCTGACACACTGTGATAGCTGATGTGAATGACTGTGGCTCAGGAACTAGCCAGGCACAGGGGATAGCAGATGCACACTCAGGTAAGAATAGAAATAAAAAGTAATTTGGAGAAGTAGATACTTGAGCCCCTGAGGGTTTTTTGAAGGATCCCAGCCCAAATCAGGTCAGGTATTTCCCAAGGGAGGTTGACTTCTGCCACCCTGCATTCCACTTCTGGTTGAATGTGCGTGATGGTGCTGGGGACATGGTGGAGCATAGAGACTTGCTACATTCATTCTGACACCAATGTGATATCGACACCCATCTCATCTGAGACACAGTTGTATTTTGTATGAAAGAAAAGCTCATTCTCAAAAAATGAAATTACTTATAAATAGTTCATGTCATCTGCTCTTGAAATTTTAGCAGCGGGACTTAATGCTGCTGGTTACCACGGTAACAGGCTAAGTTAGTGATTTTTGAATTTTAGTGTATTATTCTGTGGTGGAAAAGTTCATTTCTTTATGCATGTGTGTGAAGGATCACATTGCATAGAGGGGAGAATTTATTTTATTTTATTTTTGTTTTGTTTTACAGACCATAGTGTCAGAAAAGTTAGGAGGTAAGACTGTCACCTTTGTTCAGGTAAACATATTGCAAGAATCGAGCCTAGTACAAAGGTTTCTGTTTCCTGGTCATATCCTTTCTTTCCTGCACCCTCCTTCCTTCAGCTTTATTAACGCATAATCAGCAAATAAAATTGTCATTACTATGCACAATGTGAAGTTTTGATATATGTATTCATTAAGAAATTATTAAATCAAGTTAATTAACATCAAGCACCTCCCATACTTATTTTTGTGAGTGTGATAAGGACACTTAATATCTATCCCTGCTACAGTTTGATCCATTCTTGTTTATTTTTTGCTTTTGTTTCCTTTCATTTTGAGGTGAAATCTAACGAAATCAGTTCTCAGACTAAAGTGCATGCATTGGGAGGTTAAATCCCAGAGTGACAATGTGAGGAGGTGGGGGGTCCCCTAAGAGGTGATCAGCTCACAAGGGCTCTGCCTTCATAAGTGGATTAATGTTGCTGTGAATTGGTATTGGTATTTGGGAGTGGGTTAGTTATTGCAAGAGTGGCTTTGTTAGAAAAGCAAGTTCAGCATCCTCTTGCTCACTTGCCTTTGTGTTTTCTTGCCTTTCTGTCTTCTGCCATGGCATGATATAGCACGAAGGCCCCTACCAGATAATGGTGGATATCTCTTTGACATACTGATTTAATTTCCTTTGGAGTATATATGCAGAAGTAAAATTGTTAGATCGTGTGGTGGTTCTATTTTTATTTATTTATTTATTTTTTGCTACTAGGGATCGAACTCGGGAGCTTTTGCTTGCGAGGCAGGCACCAGAACCACTGAGCCAAATCCCCAGCCCCTATTTTTAATTTTTTGAGGAATCTCTATACTGTTTTCTATAATGGCTGTACTAATTTCCATTCCTATAAACAGTATACAAAGGTTTCCATTTCTCTACGTCTTTACTGACACTTATGTTTTATTTTTTTGTAATTTATAATTGTCATTCTAACAGGCATGAAGTGATATTATATTATGGTATAAATTTGGATTTTCTTGATGACTAAAAATGTGAGCATTTTTTCATATACCTGATGATTGTTCATGTGTCTTCTACTGAGAAATGTCTGTTAGGGTCTTCATCCATTTTAAAATCATTTATTTTCTCATTATTGAACTATGTGAGTTTGTTATATATTTTAGATGTTAAGCTCAAATATCATATGTATCAGATGTATGGGTTGCAAATATTTTTTTCCATTCCATGAATTTTTCTTCTCATTCCACTAATAGCTGTGCAAAATCTTTTAAATTTAATGAAATCACATTTGTTTATTGTTTGCCCTTGCTTCCTATCTTTCTGGGGTTAAATCCAATAATAATAATAATAATAATAATAATAATAATAATAAATTGCCTGGGCCAATGTCAAGTTTTTATCCTAGTGTCAGGTCTTCTGTTTTAGTCTTTAATCCATTTTGAATTATTACTGCATATGATATGAAATAAGGATCCAATTTAATGGAGTTTCCTTAACTCCATTAATTGAAAAGACAATCCTTCCTCTAAGGTGTGTTCTTGGCATCTTTGTTACTGATCAGTTGGACATAAATATATGGATTTATTTCTGGGGTTTCTATCCTGTTTCATTGGTTAATATGTCTTTTTTTATGTCAGTACCATGCAGTTTTTTTTACTATAGTTTTGTATTATATTTTATATCAGTGTGATGATTCAAGCTTTGTTCTTCTTATATAAGATTGCTTTATTGTATGCTTTTGGTTCACATCCCTAGTGACCTACCTTTAACCCATCTCCACCTCTTAACAGCATATTCAACCAGTGAATTCATAATTAGATGAATCCACTGATGAGTATAGTGCTCCCATGATCCAGTCTCCTTCCCCAAATCCTACTTCTGAAAATGAGACTTTTGGGAGATATTTTAGATCTAAACCATAACATATACCTAATTATTTGCCATTTTAATTTTAAAAAACCACTTAGTTTTGTTGAGCTTTTCTAGTTTCTACTCCATTTATTTGTGTTCAACATTTATTATTTCCTTCTTTCTGCTAACTTTGGGTTTGGTTTATTCTTTTTCTAGATCCTTAAGGTCTAAATTTATGTTGTATATTTAGAATTTTTTAAATTAACATAGGCACTTTTTGCCATAAATTTCCCTTTCAGAAATGATTTTTCTATGCACTACAGGCTTTAATTTTTTGTGTTGTCACTTTCATTTGCATCTATGTTTTTAGTTTCCATTTTGATTTCTCCTGTTACCCATTGGCTGCACAAGATTGTGTTAATTTCCCCATAATGTGAATTTTCCAATTTTTCTTTTCTAATTAATTTCTAGTTTCATAACATTGTGGTTGGAAAATATACTTGATATAATTTCAGACGCCTTAAATTTGTTAAAAATTGCTTTGTGGCCTAGTATAGATCCTAACCTGAAGAATGTTCCCTGTGTGCTTGAAAATAATTTGTATTATGTTGCTGTTGGATGAAATGTTCTGTATATATCTATAAGGTCCATTTGGTCTACAGTGTTGTTCATGTCCAAAGTTTCCTTATTGATTTTCTGTCTAGATGATATGTCTCCTGTTGAAAGTAGGATATTAAGGCCCCCAAGTATTCTTGTATTGCTGTTTCTACCTTAATACTTGCCTTAGATACTAATTTTTCAGTGTTGTTCAATGATATAATTTTATCTTCTTGATCAATTGACCTCTTTATTATTCTATAATGGTATCTCTCTCTTGTGAGATTTATTAACTTAAAGTCTATTTTGCCTGCTGTAATTGTAGCTGCCCTAGTTCTCTTTTATTTACATTTTAAAAATAAAATATATTCTATCCCTTCACTTTCAGTCTATATTTTTTTAAACTGAATGCTTTCTTGTAGGGAGCATTTAGTTTGATCTTATTTTTTAAAATATAAATTTAGCTACACTATATTTTTATTGGAAATTTTAATTCATTTACATTTAAATTAATTTTTGACAAGGGAAGACTTACTTTTACCATTTTGTTAATGTTTTTCTATTTCTATATCTTCATTCCATTCTTCTCTTGCTCTCTTCCTTTGTTATTTGATAATTTTTTAGAATAGCATGGTTTAATTCCTTTCTATTTACCTTTCATGCATCTACTTCACATTTTTTCTGTGTGGTTATCATGAGGCTTATATAATGCATCTTATAGTTACAACGTTCTATTTTAAACATTCTATTTTTAAAATTTTAAGTTAGTTTTGACTGCATACAAAACTCTACATTTTAGTTTCTCCCCTGATATTTTATAATACTAATGTAATAATTACATATCTTAAATTTCATATATTCATTAAATTATTAAGTTAAGGTAATTTTTAATGCTTTTTGTCTAACTTTTTTTTTTTGAAATCTGGTCTTGCTATATTGCCTTCTATGGTCTCAAATTCTCTTGGACCCCACCTAATTTCTTGCCTCAGCCCCCTGAATGCTGGGACTAAAAGTGTACATCAGTGCAGTCAGCCAGCTCTAAACTTTTATACTAGAGTTAAATTGATTTATGCATCATCATTGAAGTATTAGAGTATTCTGAATCTGACAATATTCTTAGCTTTACAGTGAGTTTTATACTTTCCCTTGTTTTTATGTTGTTAGTGCTTTTTACTTCTCCCTCTGCTTCCTACCTTATAGATACCAGTTTCTAGACTATATATAATTTACAAAATTCCTTTCATCTTATTCTAGAACCTCCCTTCTCTTTTTTCTTGCTTTGTAAAATGCTAATAGCATACTCTAGACTTCTGAATTGTACTCAATTACTCTTTCTCAAGTCTCTGCTCATTATAGACAAGCTTTTGCTATGTCCTAGAACTCTCAAAGCAGCCTTCCATCTTAGAGGTTCTTTTTCTATTGTAGTTGCTTTACCCAACATATGTATATAAATCCCAGGGAAAGATTCAGACTGCTCCTGGTTGAAACATATGTCCCTTTTTGAACCACTCACTCTGCCCTGAGTAATGCATCAATTAGGTCTGGATCGTATGTCCAGCTACTGAAAGGGGCTGGGGCTGGGAAGTCCCAAGCAGTAGGTATCATAATCAACAACAGCAGTGATTGGAAGACTGTGGGAACTTTCTTTTTCTTTCAGAGGGAAAGTATGTGGTTCGTGTCAGGAGATTAAAAGAAAAGTAAGGCTTTCTCTGTTTTCCTGGTAGATTTAGGACTAAGATTTCTTGGCGTTTGAAAGCCAGTTTAAATTATAGGTAAAGATGGCTAATTGAACATATACATCAACTGCCATGTTGAAGAAGATTTGAGAATAAACAAAAATAAGATATTAAAAAAGACAAGCAGAAAAATTAAAAGAAAGGAAATAAAAATCTACTGAGTTTTGGAAGTTGGAAAGTACATGGATAATTGCTAAATGATGTGGTTCTTCCTACCGCTGGTCTAGAATTCAATGTTCTCTGGTATTCTGAGAGGCAGCCTGCTTTGCCATAAGGAATAATTGAAAGCCTTAGAGTTTAGCATTTTCATATATTTCTGGAAGTGGAGGTAAAGACGAGTCTTGAAAAAGCAGAAAATCTATCTTCTCACAGAAGATTTAACAGAAGGTCTCTGACCTGGGGGATACTGGGCACAATGGCTGGCAAAGGTGTGGTACTGAAAATGGAGCAGTGCGACCATTTTCACAGTGAATGGCCTCTAGGTTTCTCCTCTGAGTGTCTACAATATTGATGGCCAGGCCTTATATAAAGGAGCTTGGAGAAATATTTAGACTTTTTCCCCTTTTCAGTTTACCCAGACATACTGATGTTGAAACTTTTGTTTTGTTTGTTTGTTTTGTTTTTGGTACTAGAGATAGGTACTAGAAATAGGGGCATTCTACCACTGAGCTACATCCCCTCCTCTTATTTTTTATTTTGAGACAAAGTCTTGCTAAGTTGCCCAGGCTGGCCTCAAACTTGTAATCATCCTGCCTCAGCCTACCAAGTAACTGACATTACAGACACGTGTTGCTATGCATGGCTATTGGAGCTTTTTTTTTAATTGAATGTTCCATGGTTGCCCTCTAGTCAAGACCAAAGCTGGTAAGTCTCACCATAGATCGAGCTTCCAAACAAAGTTTTAGTGTCCTGACATTTAATGTAGCAGACAAGTTAAGATTAACAGACATCTGAGGAAATCCTGTAATATGAAAGAAGTTAATACAACTAGAAATATACTCTCATTGTCTTTTATCTCTATAGTTGATTTTTTCATACTTTCTTCTATCATTTCTGTAGGAATCTTTTTGTACATGTTCTCCAACTTTTAATTTTCAAGAATCTCTTCTTACTCTCTGAATGTTCTTTTCTATAACTTTCTTTGTTTACTTGTGAAATTTTATTACACTGAAACAAAGGGAAGATCCAGAAGCTTCCAGAAGAAAAAAAAGACATATCACAAAGGATCACAAAACAGAATGGCTTTGAATTTTTCAACAGCAGTATTGGAAGCTAAAAGCCAGTGATGGATCAAAGCCTTCAAAGACTAAAAGGACAACACTTCCCAACCTAGAGTTCTCCATCCACTGAAACTACTAAGGAAGTATAAGGGCTGAATAACAACATTCTTAGACATTTAATCCTCTTGTACATACAAAGTTATTGGAAGATATGCTCCACCAAAATTAGCATTTGAACCAAGGGAGAGAGGAAAACATAGAATCTAAATATGGAATCTAACTGAATTATGGAGGAATTTCCCTGGTTAAAGGTGAGAAGAAATCCCAGAGTAACAACTGTGCACCACATATGAAGGCATCTGGCCCAGCCTGGATCAAATCAGGGGGATCTGGGGAACATTTCTTCAGAAAGACTCATGCTGGAAAAATTGCATGTGAGAAAATATGGTAGATAGAAAATTCCAACTATGGAAGATAATAAATTACCTCAAAGTAGACTTATATTACTTCTTTTTTGTATTGCAGAGATATCAAAGTAATATCATTTGAATCAGAAATAAAGAGTTGAATGTATTTGCCTCTGGGAATTGGGGGTGAATACAGTAGAGAGAGAAAAAAAGGCTGCTCTTTTTATAGCAAGACTTTGTAAAGTTGCTTGACTCTTCAACTCTGAGTATGTATAGATGTGACTGGCCTCCTCTGCATCTGCCTTCCTGATTGGTGAGTGCTGCTTTCCCAAGAGTGGGCAGCTTCTTGACTTGCTTATATTATGCACAGAAATGCTCATAACTGTAACTGCTGCCGACAAGGACCCCTATCATTTTGCTCACTGCACTGCATCTCCAAAACAAGTTTCTTCCTTGTTGAATTAAACATGGTTTCTTCTGTCTTGATTTTCTTGAGTCTGGAAGTGCATAACTCTTGATAGGAGCTGTTGTGAATGGTGATGGGATATAGGAAAGAGAAGGGGCATCGAAGGTGCACACATGACATGTACTTTGGGGAAGCTGACCATGGCTGGCCATTTTGGGTTGTGATTTGACATCCAACAATTTGCCTCCAGGACCATCCAAGTGGAGTTGTGCCATTGCTTGCTTGTTCTGACAAACTTCATGCTTTTCTAAATCTTCTTGATGCTCAGGGCTGGAAGAGAGCCTGACTCAACTAATTATCTGGGGTTCTCAGGTGGAATTTAGGGGTTTAGGCTGTAGCCGGTATAACACTGGAGAAGGAGATGTCCTGTGGACACTACCCTTACCAGCAGGAATTTGACTTTTTTTAAGGCCTGCCTAAAACACTACCTTCTTGCTCCTACTATTGAAGAGAATTCTTTCCTTTTTGTGCTCCCACATTTTCATATCTTGATCTCTGATTATGTCTCAAATGTGTGTGGCCCTTACAGGTCCCTACTATGTTTTTCAGGTCACCTCAAACTCAGTGACTTAATAATCATCAGCCTATTCATTAGTCCAGAGGCACCTGGATATTCTGCTGATCTGGGCCATGCTTAGCTGATCTCACCTGGGTTGACTTAGGTATCTATATTTCCCTCTGGGACTGAATGGGTTAGAAGGGATTTACTCACATGCCTGGAAATTGGCTATCAGCAGGTTTCTCAGAGTGGTCAGGCTATGTGAACTCTCATCTTCTAGCTTGATATCTTGGGTTTTGTTTTTTTTCACATGGAAGCATCAGGGATCTAAGAGACAGGAAAATTTCAATGTTCCTTGAGGTCTAGGCTTGCAGTGGTACGATGTCATGTCTGCCACATTCTTTGGGCCAAATCCAGCCCAAATTCAAGAGGTATAGAAAAAGGACCAAAGGAATGTAAACTACTACAGCCATTTTGGAAAGTAGTATGCAGATTCCTCAAAAAATGAAAAACAGAATTACTGTGTGGTCCAGAAATTCTACTTTTGTATATATATTCAAAGGAATTGAAATCTATGTGGAAGAGATAACTACATTTCTACGTGTTTGCAGCAATATCCATAGTGGCTAAGATATGGAATCAATCTAAGTATTCATCAGTGAATAAAGAAAATTATCTGAATGTTAAAAATCTATTTTAGCAACATAAAATGCACATTCTTATTAATTGTGGACAACATGGAGCACAGCAGATCACTAAAATTTTTTCTTCCAATTTAACTAAATTTTGTACACTTTGATCAACATCTTCCCTTTTCCAACTCAGGCCTCCCCTGCAACCTTAAAAAGAAGAAAATTCTATCATTTGTGACAACATGGATAGAAAAAGAGGACATTGTGTTAAATAAAATAAGTCAGGCACAGAACAAAATACTGTATGAGCTCAATTATATGTGGAATCTATAAAAATTGACCTTTTAATATTATATTTTGAATCTGAAGTGTCCTCCAAAGGCTCATGTTTAAAGGCTTTGTCTTCATCTTGTGGTATTATCAGGAGGTGGTAGAACCTGTCAGAGGTGGAGCCTAGGAGGAGGAAATTAGGTCACTGGAAGTGTGCTCTTGAAGGGGACATTGATACTTTCTTCTTTGTTTCCCAGCTGCCGTGAGATGAGCAGGCCTGTTTGGCCTCATGGTCCTGTCATGATGTACAATGCCTCCACAGGCTCAAAGCAGTAAGGTTGACCATGGACTAAAGCCTCGAAAACCATAAGCCAAAATATCTCCTTCTCCCCCCCCCCCCCACCGGATCAAACTCAGGACCTTGAGCTTTCAAGGCAGGCAGTGGCACCACTGAGCTAAATCCCTGGCCCAAATATTTTGGCTTTTTAAGTTGATTATCTCAGGTACTTGGACATAGTAATAGAAAGCTGACTAACACACAAAGAAACTAAATAAATAGGTGGTTACTAGAGGCTGAGAGTAGGGAGGATGGGGAAAGAGAAGATGTTGATCAAAGGGGAGAAAATTTCATTCAGGCTGGAGGAATACATTTTAGTGGTCTATTGTATAGAATGGTGACCACAGTTAATAATAATGTACTTTTAAAATTGTTAGTTATTTTCAGTGTTCTCACTACAAAAAATGATAAATTGGTAGGGTGATAGATTTGTTCAATTAGTTTGATTAAATCTTGCTATAATATATACATAGATCAAAATACATCATACTCCCAAAATATAAACAATTATTATTTACCAATTAAAAATAAATGTCAGCCAAATATGGTGGCACATGCCTATAATCCCAGCATTCTGGAAGGCTGAAGCAAGGGTATTTCAAGTTTGAATCTAGCTTCAGCAATTTGGCAACTTAGTAAGTGCTTGTCTCAAAAATGAAATAAATAAAATTTTGCAAAATGAGTTAAGGAATATGTCCAGAATCATGTGGCTGAAAACAGTGGAGGCTCTAAGTATCAGTGCCATGCACTGATAATCCACTTCTTTCCTGCTGTCCAACAGGGACGACTATGGTCTGGCTCTTCTAACCGAGTGAATATATGCAATGTTCCACATATGCAAAGAGCATATCTGAGAACTGTCTTCCTACCCCACATTTGTGTTTTTGAATTAGCAACAAATGTAAGGATTTGTTACTGAGACTCTCTAACAGAGACAAATTGTCTCAGAGAAGCAGAGGAGAGATGTAGACTTCCTTACCCTGAGGAGAAAGAGATAGAGCCCTCTGCTCCTTCAGCTGAATGTCTTCTTCATGTCAGTGAATGTGCCAACCTCCCCATAAAGCCTTCCTGTGTGACTACACCCCAAACTGGTATCTCCTTTTGAAGTTTCACACAACTAATTACCTCAGATATCTTCTGAGACTTACATAATACTGAAAGCAATATTATCCCAAGATGTAAACATGACACTTGGTGATCCACATCCATAGTATATTGTTAGATACAATATTTTCTCATAAGTGTTCACATTCCCACTGATCTATTAGCTGAATTGTAAGCAATTCACCATCTGTTGATCTCTCCATTCATCTAGTTATTCATACAATGTGCTCATATATCTACATATTCACAAATCTACTTTTTCCTCTACCCAAATAAATCTCCACCCATTCCTACCTACATTACTGTAGCCACCCATCATTCGTATGTTCATTTATTTGGTTAGTAATCAATTTATCCATTTTGCATTCACTCATCTATTTATCAATTTATCTTTCCTTTCAAATATCTATTCAGTATTTTCTACATCTTACTGACTTATCCACCCCTCTTTCTGTAGATCATCACTGTGTCTAGCCATTTAATTTTCTACCTAACTAATCATCCATTTATTCATCTCTCCAAGCACTGAAATTTCTGTTTATTTTTCCTGTATTTCTAATTTTTTAGTAATACATATATCCACAAATCCCTCCATCTGTTTCTCTCAAACCAATCCTTCCTACCTTCTTCCATCTATCTACTTCTCTCTAAAGTCAAACTTCCATTAATTAAAATCTACATCCTTCTATCTATCCATCCATTCTTTTTTTCATTTTCTTTTTTTCCTTTTGGTAGTGGGGATCAAACTCAGGTCCTTGCGCTTGCGCAGCAGGCAGTGAAACCACTGAGCTAACTAACTCCCCAGCCCAATTTTTTTGTTGTTGTTTTTTTCATTTTCTTTCCTCTCAATTTTTCCCATTCATTTATTCATGTAGGCACCCAGTCTTATCCCTATACACATTTCCTTTCATTTTCATTGTCCCTCCACTCCATTTATCTATTCATCCAACCACCTATCCATTGATCCATCCATCCATCTGTCCACCATCTATCCCCCCACCCATTTCAGTCAGTTTGGGCTGCCATAACAATAGTATCATACATTTGGTGACTTAAACAACTACATATTTCTAACAGTTCTGGAATTTGAGAAGTAATATCGGGTGCCAGGATTCTTGGATTCTGGGGAGGCCTGTCTTCTTGGTTGCCTCACATAGTGGAGAGGAAACAAGCTCTCTTGTATCTCTTCATGTTCCATCAAGGACGCTATTGCATCAAGAAGGCTCCACCCTCATGACATAATTACTTCTCAAAGATCTTTCTCCCTAATAGCATCCCATTTGAGGTTAGTATTATAACTTGCTGTCTATATCACTATCCATGCATCTATGTTTTCTTCTATACTTATTGGGCTCCAATGAGAAAGATTGTATTCTGGCTTTGTTTGAATAAAGTTTCTTTTAGAAGAGTTTAATAGGGGTAATTGGGACTGGGATTTGAGGAAAAGGATTTAAAAGAGAAGAACTGAACTCTATGAGGTGTGGCTGAACTCTGGGAGTGTGTGTGTGTGTGTGTGTGTGTGTGTGTGTGTGTGAATGTGAGGTTTAGGTAGGTTATATGCACTGTGAGCAACATTGATGTAGAAAATATTGAATCTGAATATATATTTCACTCTTAACTAGGTAATTATAGCCCATTAAAACAAGAACATTGATTGCATGTTTTTTCTTTTAGACTTTAATCCCCATGAGCACAAAGATTATATGTATTTTGGCCAGTTTTGCCCCAGTAGTTTACAGAGTATCTGGTATGTGCTATATAATGGGAAAAGTACAAAGAACATTTTAGCAAGGTCCAATGTGATTCAGAAGAAGGTCCTTAGCCAGGGATGGGTATAAAAATGCCCTTACTGTTCTCTGCAGAGCAAATTTCATCATAGAGAGTGACTCAGGACTGCATTGTGACCTTCATGTTTCTATTTTGCAACTACATCGGCAAAAAGACAAATATTACATATTTCCTTCAACCTATGAGTTTTTATTCTCCTGATTTTAAAACATTTTCACATGACCCTAAAAGTATCATGAGGCCTACATGCTGTGCCAACTGTGCCTAGCAGACACATGGTCCCAAGTGGGATGACCATTATGGTGCAGGTTGCAGCATAAAACCAGGGTTCTAAAGAAGAAAGCATCAATAATAAACCATTAACTTGTTTCGTTATTTTTTCTATTGAGGGAAAAAATATTTTTAAGCTGGCCTACCCTTTGTGCCTCACAGTAACCTCCTCATTTTTTAAAAAGTTTGACCAGATATTCTGAGTAATAACATTAATGATGATTATGATGATGTTTTGGTTTCCTAAACTTTTTGTTGGTTGTTGGAACACATTGGAACTTCAGTGTGCTTAATAGTATAGGTATGATATCCGAGAAGCCTTGGCTTCTTTGTGGTCCTAGGCTACCCAGGCTAGGGTATGTGTCTAGATAAATAGAGTTCTGTGGTCCCTTCTTCTTGGAACAGAATCTTGATATTTCTATGGGGAAACTTTCCTCATTCACTGAGGTTAGTCTTGATGGGATTGGTAATCAGGTGTGGGTACATGGCCTACACATGGACAATTGGATTCATTTTCTTAGGACTTGGAATCTTCAGTGCTCTAATACTGGGTACAAAACATCAGCCAGGGTCCTGTTGTTGGTAAGAATGAACTTCATCAAAGTTGTCAATTATTTACCACCCTCTTCTGTTCATACAACGCACTGTATAGTTCCCATTCTAATTTGAACCTAGTTCTCCAGCTCAGTTGATTCTTTGGCTAATTTAAATAGGAAAATAACTTATTGGAAAGATAGGTTGATCAGAGTCATTTCCTTTGTTTCTAATCAAAGAACATTAATGGATATAGCTCATAAAGAAACCAAGTTGTAGTGAATGGAACAAAGATGAACTTTCTTATTTAACAATAAGGCTGAAATTCTGCAGGCTTTGAGCCTAAGATCCCATTTAGTCAAAATAGTTCTGTGGCAGATCTCCTGAGGTAACTAACTCCCCAGAACAAGGAGATAACTTCAGCAGCTTCGTTTATTTCCATACAAATGGGGTTTTAAGTCCTTATCAGGATAACAGAAACAAAAAAGAATGTCATACAGACACATTTAGGGTAGCCTGGTTAATTCTTTCTTCTTTTGGAACAACTACATTATCAAGATTATGCTTCACTGTCTGTTAGACTCGCCTCTGCTGGGAAGCAGATGAATTGATTTTGAACTTCTTCTGTGATACGCTTAGTGCTTTGTCAGTAAAATTACTGTAATATCTCATGCCATCTGTCATATTCCCTTCTCGCAGCAGGAGCCATCTCCAACCACAGAGTTCTCATGCTGAGTTTCAATCTTTAGAATGGATAGTATGCGAGCCCACATTCTGCAGTGCGCTGGTGGCTGGGTGGGGATGCGGCCATGGACTGAGTGGTAGCCTAGTGTTTGATTTTCATACACAGAGAACCAGTGTAACCCTGGATGGTCTCTGCGCTAGAGCACTGATTTCTTAAGGCAGTTTTGCAAATATCCTTGTGCCTAGATGCCTGGAAGTGAGGCAGCTGTGCTGGGACCCAAGTGAGGTGGGACAGGTGAAGCATTTGCTTTCGAAGCACAATTTCAAGGGGTGCCAAAAATCAAAGACAAATATAGTAATATCTTAGTGCAATATTAAAATCAAAATTAATTTTAAAATCCATGGTGAATAAAATATCAAATATTTAATTAAAGGTAGGATCAGTGACAGCATTATGCTGAGCCGTATTAGAACCTAAGGCAAAAGCAAAAATCAGTAATGCTGCTCCTCCTGTCCCTATCCATGTTCCTCTCACAGGGGTTCCCCCTTGTATTACCTATGCTTCTAATTCTGCCTTGGTGTTCGAGTCACCTGAACTGACACAGTGTTTCACAGATGGTCTTTGTATGTTACCCTTTGAAGCCTTATATAGCTGTGGATATTTTATTTTGGCCTCATTTTAAATGCCAGCTGAACTAGACATGAAATTTTGATTTCAAAATGATTTCCTTCACCAATTTGGATGGATAAGAACACTGGAATTACACTCGAGCATTGCTGTTGGCCTATCTGGCATCTAAGTTCTTGTTCATATTTGGGTGATCTGCCTTTTCACTCCAAAGATTTTAAAGGTTTTGTTCTGTCCTTAATACTTTTAAATATCAATATAATATTTCCATGCACTTAAAAATCTATCCTTTAGGGCACTGTATGAGATATTTCAATATATAGACATGGGGCTTTGAATATTTTTTTTATTCTCATTTTTCTCGATTTTTTGTCAGCATTAGGGATTGAACCAATGGCCTTTGCAGTGAGCTGTATCCCCAGGCATTTTAAATTGTTTTAAATTTTGAGACAGCATCTTGCTAAGTCACTAAGTTATCCAGAGTGGGCTCAAACTTATGATCTTCCTGCCTCAGCCTCTCAGAGAGCTGGTATTAGAAGCATGAGCCACCATACCTGGCTCAATCATTATTTTTTAAAATAGTATTTCTACCTCTCCTTTTACTTCTTGCTTCTCCATGTAAGACTACTCTCATATGTATGTTAATACTTCTAATTCTGTGTTCCATATCTCTTTTTAAAATATATTTCTTACTACCATAGTACATATTAATTTTAGAAAATATTGGCTTTGGTATGACATTTTCTTACATGCATATAACATATTTTGATCGTATCTACCCCCGATTTCTTTCCCTTACAACCCCTCTGCATCTCTTAGTTTTTGCACTTCTCCATCCTGACTCTTTTTCTGAGAGTTTCTTGATCTTGGTTACACATTAGAATCTCCTGGGTAGCTTTAATAATTCCACACCTCCAAACTACTTAAGTGAAGTTCTCTGTTGGTGGTGGGGTTTTAAATGTAAGTACTTTCTAAATCTCCCCCAAGAAATTCCAATGTGCTTCTTAGACTTTGATGTGCATACAGATCACCTCGGAATCTTGTTAAAATGCACATTCTGGCTCAATAGGGCTAGATTCTGCATTTCTAACAAATTTCTATGTGATATTGATGTTGCTGATGGCCAATGGGTCATATTTTGAAGAAACACCATATTTAACCTTCCAATTCACTAATTCATTTTTCAGCTGTATCTATTCTGCTATCAACCCATCTGTTGAGCTTTATTGTTATATGATTATCTTCATATTGTCTTTTTAATATTTCCAATTAGATGTTATTTCTAATGGCTTTATCAATAGACTTTCATAAGTTTTTCAGTTTATTTGCTATGCCTGTTATAGAGTCTTATTCTATAATATCAAAGATTAAAAAATCTGATGCTACACTGGGAAGGACAGCTTTTAATCAGTAGCAACTATTGAATTAGGGCAAAAAGTCCAGCATGAGCTGAACTCAACTTCAGTTTGTACAGTGGTCAGTGGGTGTTTCAAAGGGAGGATGAGGGAGCAGGAATTAGCAAGTAGGAGCTTAGTAGATTCCGGGAAGTGAAAATTAGGGTGAGTGTAGATGTGATTAGCCCAGTGCAATGTCTTAGCTAGAAGTTAGCTACAGAGACTGGAAGACAGAAGCCATGTCCTATCTTCAGCTGTTGTCTAGAACTAAATGTACCCTTTTTTGCCCACCTGGAGTTTTTCTCAGGCAGGCACTTAAGAGACTAAGCACGTCTTAAGGATGTAGGCTTATGCTATTAGAAACCAGATTAGTATTAAAGCCTGTATAGATCAAATTTGAGGCCTCTTCAAGAAGAAGGCTCAAAGGAGCCTGGCTACAGATTGGACACAGAGGCAGTCTTTGTCAGTGGGCTATGGGTTGTTGGATGTTGGTTTTTTGAGTCAGGTTCTTCCTATGTAGTCCAGGCTGGCTTGAACTAATTATTAGTCCAGGTTGACCTTGAACTCACAGAAATCCTCCTGCCTCAGCCTCCCTAATCCTGGAATTACAGGTGTGTGCCACCACATCTGGCTCGGGTGTTAGGTTCTTTATTTTATAGAATAGTATTAAATGTCTCATCATTTCTCACTCAGAGTTCCTATTTTCTTGGTATGGTCAGCTACTTTGGCTGCTAAATGTATACCATACATTAAGTTAAAGCTCAAGCCCAGCTCATGCCCTTCAGCAAAGTGGTAAAAGAAGGAAGGGACTGGAGAATGGGGGCAGGAGTCAGCCAGGCAATTATGACAGAGTGAGCTAAACACTGTGATGGGTTTTTCTGGAGCAGAGTAGGCATCAGTTTCAGGTTTGTGGATGTGAACTAGGAGGTAGTTATTGCAGTCATCAGGGAAGATGAGCCTGGAAAAGCTGGACTTACAGGGGAGGAGTCTTCTAGGTAGACAAAGCCAGGAAGTAAGAAAGACAACAGTATGTTTGGAAGACTAAAAGGAACTGGTGGGGCCAGAGGTGTGGTGTAGTCAATGAGACAGAGTCATACAAGTGTGAAGTGGATCCTGTCTTTATTTTAACTTTCGATATTTTGTTTATGATGAATTTTTGCACTGATCATGATTTTTTTTTGGGGGGGGGGTGTACCAGGGATCGAACTTGGGTCTTTGCGCTTGCATAGCAAGCGGCGAAACCACTGAGCTAAATCCCTGGCTCACTGATCATGATTTTTAAACTACTGCACTAAAATATTATTTGTAATGTTTACTCTATTTTTGTTGTTTTTGCCACTTTAAGTTTTGTCCTTGCAGTGAATGCCTCACTTTCCTTACCTTAATCCTGACCTTTGGACCTGGGTGCAGCACATGTCTCAGAGAAGAGCAAGGAGCAAGTGGTGGAAACTGAGGCTGACCTAAGAGCAAGGCCAGATGGTGAGAGCCTGCAGCCCTGCTGAAGAACTTGGGCTTTATGTTCTCAGCGCCGCTTACAGCCTTCCCATGGCACATGGCTGCCCTTGAATTTGGTTTTGCAAGGATCATGCTGGTTTTAAGAGAGTGGAGGGTATAGACTGGAGAAAACTTGTTTCTTTTTTCACCAGCTCCTTGTAAAGGGGAACTTTGCTCCATCTTTGGGTGGCCCTGCTGTCTGGGGATGGACGTCACAGTCCTCACCATGGATCTTATTTCTCAATGCACATTTCCCTGCAATGCGCATGAGGTAGACGCAAGATTGGCTCATTGATTAACAGATCTTTGAGAGCCTTGTCTTTCCCACACTGCATTTCACATTGCAGAAGGTCTGTTAAAAGAATATCAATGAGGTTGTTAATGTAGCAATCAGGATCTTCTTGTGGAGCCAAAGCTGTAAGAATCAATAAAACATTAAAAAAGGTTAAATACTTTATTGGATAAGTCAGAAGATATTCTTTAATGATACAGCTTTGGGAAAGAATAGAATATGAAAAGGCAAGGAAGTATCACTCCTTAATGGGAAAACATTGCATAAAAAGGATTATTTTATCAGTGTGATACTTGAATTCAGTGTGGGTACTCGTTAACAACTAAAGTTGAAATAGCCAAATGAGGGCTCTGAAGGCAAAGAAGCAAGATGTGGGGAGATAAGAGAGTCTGGCCTTTTCCCTGACTGTGTGATTTCAGGCAAGCTGCTTTGTTTAATTTCTCTTTGCTTCAGCTTTTATGTGAGGCTGACGTACCATATTCTGCTTGGGGGGGCTTCTATGAAGATCTGATGAAATGAAGGGCATCAAGGATCATATGTATATTATGGTTTTCATTTATAATCACACCAACCAAATAATAATTTTTGGAAGACACCTTTGTGCATGCATAAGAAGTACAGAAAGAAGCTGTGAAGTCTCACAGCTGCACTGGTCGGGATTGGGGCACACTGACTGGTCTCTCAATGCTTGAGAATTGCTGTGTTTCTGTAGGATTCTTGTGGATTCCCTGTGCATTTCCACCTGTGGTTCTTATCTATTTCCTTCTAGAAAATATCCCTCTTTTCTAAGTATTGGTTTGCAAACCCTATCCATCCTTAGGGACCATTTAAAGCCTGGGAATGAGGATATGTTCCTGTTCATCTTTCCTAATTCTCCAAAGCCAAGAGGTGTTTGTAGTTGAAAAATGCATGCTAGAACTGTCAAAAAATGCATTAGGTTAGTGGTCCTGATTGGGGAAATATAACTTCTTATCTTTGACAGTGTACATGTGTAAATGTTGCAAATTATCGTAGAAAATCCAAAAAACAAACAACCCAGAGGCAAGTTGGAAAAAACTGAGCATCAGCAAAACTTCCATTATACTTTCTGAAGCAACTGCCTCTCCTGGTGTTCTTACCCACTGTGCCTGTGAGAGCTGAGCCTCAGTGCTCTCCCACCTCCTCCAGGAAGCCCTCCCTAGAATTCTAATACACAGTATATTCCGCAGGCATTACCAGTGTGAATTTTGCAATCCAGCTCTGAACATAACACAGTTTTGAATGATCACTCAGAGGCTGTGGGAGCATGAGTCTTAGTTTTCCTAAGGAGACTCTGAGATCTCTGAGGCAGGACCATGGCTTCTCTGTGTCCCCCATAGTGAACCTAGGCCAAGTTTCTCCGAGCTCATTCCAGTGAAATATCCTGAAAGAGGTCAAGTCCTGCCAGTGACGCTACCGAGAAAAAGATTCTGGCACGACAGCTACTAGGAATCAAGCCAGACAAGCTGCACTGCCTTGTGATGCCTGAGCATGAGAAGAAGCGGCTTTCAAGTAGGAAGACAATCCTGGATGTGGAGAGGCACTGGAGCCCAACTCTAAAGAAAGTAAGAATGAAGAAAAGAAGCTGGCACAGTGGTACGTGACTGCAATCCTAGCACTCAGGAGGCTGAGGCAGGAGGATCATGAGTTTGAGACTAACCTGGACTACAAAGTAAGACCCTCTCTAAAAATCAAAAAGACAGAGGGGGTGGGGTTCACTGCAATGCAGAAATAGCTGAAGAAAGAGAGAATGAGGAAAGGATGCAATGCACAAAAGCCTGAAGTTCCAGAATGGAGAGTACAAATACAGAGAAAGCCCCAGGGTTTTGTGAGAAAGCTCTGGAATAATGGAGCGGAGTGCAGAAGGAAGAATCCCATTTCTAGGAGGAAGAAGTTCTCAGAGTTGGGTAATCTTCATGGGCTGGGACCAGCCCTTAGAGATTGCCCAGCCTTGCATTTTTATCTGACTTAGGCCCCTTGGGATGCCTGATTTTGTTGTGTTATTCAAAAGCAGGACAAACCACCCCTGGCTTGCTCCCTGGATGGGGAACACTCCAGAAACCACAAATAGCAATCTAAGAGTCAGCACTATTAACCATGAGCTCCACTGCCTCCTAAGAGCTGGGACAGTGTTAGGCTGAAAGGATTCCAGCTTTATAACATCCACTGTCTACCCAAACTATCACGCTGCTCATTTTCTTGTTCGTACTCTCTGAGAACAGGTGGGCTGAATGTGGAAACCTTGATGAGCGTGTTGGGAGACTCCCTGTGAGGATGATATTTAATCACTCCTCTGTTTAACTCCAAGTCAGGGTGCAAATATGGCTCAAGGTGTGTTGTTTTAATAATAAATCAGAGGTGAGAGCTCACAATTCCTTAATTATGTATATTTTTCTCAGGAAAAGTTTGAGGAACCCAGCAGGTGCCTGCTCTCTGGGCCTCATTACTGTTGACAAAGCTAGGATTTATGCGTTCAAACCGGCATGTGGCAAAATGTGTGTAGGGGTTGGGAGGCTGCTCATGTTTCCCTCTGCTATTAAAATGTCACCTTAGGGTAAATAATATGTGGTAACACACCAGACAAATCCCCCAGGCTTGTTTCTTTTACCTAGTCTGAAAATAATTTAACAGCGTGTAACAACTTCATGACCAAATGTAGCGAGTTGCTTAGCTTTTCTTAAAAAAAAAAACTGTGACATATTTTCTCAACCTTATTATTCCATCTCATTTAATTCAATTGTGAGCACACAAATTATTAAAATGAGAACATCTTGCTCTCAGTACTCCGGGGAAGTGTTTTCCCAAATCATTGTATTAAGTGAACTCATTGCATTAGGAGTTTTTGATTTGGTTGGAGTAGGCAAAGGAAACTTTTCTGAGGGCCTTTGTGAATGCTGGATGTTTCTTGTCTTCTCACTTTTGGCTGCTGTGACTACTGGGGGATATGTTCAATGGCCAACACTAGAATTTGGTTCAAGAGAACAGCTGTGTCCAACCCCTAGCCTCTCACCTATTTTCTGTTATAGAGTTTGGGAGGACTATGTAGCACTTTCCCAGGTTTGCTTTCAGCTAGGTCATGTGACCTGGTTCTGTTCAGTGAGATATAATTAAAAACACTAAGTGTGGTTGTGGGGAGATTTTATGGAAAGCTTTTGCATTCCTGAAAGGAATAGGATAGAAAAGACTGGCATCACCTCTTGTCTTCCTGCCTTAATGTGAATGTGATGTTTGAACAACAGCAGCTGTCCTGTGACCATAAGGCAAGGAACATATGAGAGAGAGCGACCTTGCTAAAGATGACATAGTGGGAAGGAACATAACATCATTAAACAGCTGAACTGGTGCTAGGAACTGTTCGTTAGATTTCTTATTAGTAATAAAAAATAATCTCATGTCTCTTAGTTTTATAATTGGGTTTTATAGCTTAACAGATTTGATTCTAAAGAAAAGCATAATGGGCTCAAATGGCGACTCAGCCTTAAACTGCAAGATTTGGGCATTTATGGGTAGGAATTAACTCTATTTTTATTCTTTCCTTCCTTGCTTCTCTTTATCCTTTTATCCATCTGTCCATTGATCCATCTACCCAACAAATATTTAGTGCCTACAGTGTGCTCTCTTGATGCCCAGGGAAGCAGTAGTAGATAATAGACAAGCCACTTCTCTTCTGGAACTTCAGCATTTTAGAGAGGAATTGACACTATGAACAAATTGATAAACAAGATGATTTCACAGTAGTGAGTGCTAAATGGAAAAGAAAATGGTGATGTAATAAGCTGGAGCAGAAGAGATGCAGGAGTCAAGGAAGAGTTTTCTGAGGAAGTGATATTTTCCCTGAGTAATGAATGAGAGGAAGCTAGTCAAAAATCTTGGGGACAATATTCTAGACAGAGGGAAGAACAACTGCAAAGTCCCTTAAAAGAGAAAAGCTGTAGGCTGGTTAAGAAGAGGATGGAGGGAAGTGTCACTGGAGAGTTAAGAGGAAGCAGATGGAGAGGACTTGAGCTTGCAGTGAGGCAGCCAGGTCATGTAGGATCTGAAGAACAGGAGAAGTCATTTATGAGCGTGGCCCTAGAAAGCATGGAGACTTCTGGTCAAGTGTGAAAATTCTGATTGAGTTGTAGAAGAAGGGAAGCCAGCATTGCTTTCTCCTCAGCCACTGCATTTTGATTGCAGAGGTATTCTAGGAAACTTCCTGGAGTCCCCATCCCAGCAAATCCCTGAGCCCCCTGGTCTCTGTTAGGTACCTGGCCTTGGCCACCAGACCCCTGTCTGGAGAGGACACTGTAGAACAGCCCACACATTATTTGGAACTCATGTATTGCAAGGGATAGAAGCCCAAATTGAATTAGTTTAAACAAAAATTGATTTTTGAGGAAATAACTAAGTTATCCCACCAGAAGTGAAAAGAGGCTGAGCTACTTATTCACCAACTACCTATCTATCTTTGATTGAGATCTGCCTGAGGGGAAGATTTCTATTTGTCTTGTTTGGTGAGGTAAAAATCCTCCAGGCAGCAATTCCCAGTTATTTGCAAGAAGCGGCTTTAAAGTCTAGAGGTGAGAGTATAGGGGTTGCCCTAAGGCACCATCAGTATCTTCAGCATTGCCAATGGGCAAAACTCCTCTGCTTTCCTCTGTGTGCTCTGGAGGCAGATGATGGGATGATAGCCCTGCTTGGTCCTGTGTTTTTATAATGGTATTCTTGTTTCTCTGTTGACTAGGCTAATTGCTTTGGAAGAGGAGTTGGCAGGCTTCTATCTATAAAGGACCAGAGAATAAATATTTTAGTCTTTGGAGCCATACGGCCTCTGTTGCAAATACTCAACTCCACTTTCACAGCACAGATGCAGCCACTGGTGATATATAAAGGAATGAGTATGGCTATGTTCCAATAAAACTTTATTTATGAAAACAAGCAGAGAGTTGGTGCTATGGTTTTAATATGGTTTGAGTATTATCCCAAGGTTGGGAGTTGGAGCTTGGACTCTAACATGGTGATGCTAAGAAGTGGTGGGACCTTGGAGAGCTGGGGCCTAACAGGTCATTTCTGGCCCCTCCTCTGTCTCACTGTAGCTTTCTATCTCACCATGTGTTCTATGCCTCTGGCACATGTTCCCAGTACTGGGATGCCATCTACCATGATGTGATGGAGGCAGGGGGCCTTTGCCAGAGCCTGCACCATGATGTTTGTTTGAACTCTTAGCCTCCAAAACCATGAGCTAATTTAAGCAGCCTCTGGGTTTTTGTTATAGTAACAGAAAATTGACTAATACAATTGGATTTCATGTATGGGCCATAGTTTACTGGTCTCTGCTTTGAAATACGCTCTGGGTTCACTTTTCTACAAAAAAAGTTCTGTGCTAAATTAAGATAAAGAAGCTACTCTTTCAAAGGACAGTGGATTTGAAAGTTGGGGATGTGCAGGTAAATCCTCTTTACTGGTGAGATGGTGAGAGAAGAGTCCTTTTAAAGGTGAAATTTACAGAAATCAATGCATGATCATCAGCATCATTATAGTCCAGTCTTTAAGGAGATGAGTTTGATTCAGATAAATTCCTTTCAAAATTCCCTGAAGGACAGCCGTATTCCTGCTATCGTTTCTCTGGTGAACCTCCTATGTCATGCAGTTCAGTGCCATTTTGTGACTGTCAATGAAATGAAAGCACTGGGTAGTCCTAGTATTATCCCAACTGTTATCTTGTTGAATTAGCCATCTCTAGAGCCTGTAAAACTTATATTTGACATCTTTTGCATATCGTGACCTGCTTGCCTTTTGAATTGTCCTGTGGGTCAATGTATTCATTGAAACATCATATAACAACAAGACAGAAGTCCATAGCTAAATACATGAGCAGATGAGTGCCATTCCAACCATGTGCCCTCCTGGTTGGGTATGAGAGACACTGACGAACCTTTTATAGGTCCCAACAATGAGATCAACAATGTGTGTAATTTTGTGGTGTAAGTATAATGTACCAAAGCGCCCCTTGTTTGCTTGTTGTATGTAACACTTTCTAGCCACGATTGACTGTGGAGCACTTACAGAGAATAACACAGTATAACAACACTTACTCTTATCTTGCATTTTCTTGTTGGTAGTGGCTTGTGGCTCTGCCTCAAAGAACTCTATCTCTTTGACATACTATTTAAAATCGGAGAATCTTGAAATTTTCAAGACACAGTGTTGAACACAAATTATGCAAGTGATAAAATAATATATAATAACTGAACATGTCCAGAACAATGGGAAGTGTTATAAATTGGGGAGTAAGAGAAAAATATATCAGATTCCTGAAAATGTAATCCAGAAACTGCTCCTCTGCTGACCCATATGGGGATACATAGAAACAGAACTGGGATGACATTAGAAAGGGTTGTATAACAAATATTGCATGGGGAATCTTCTGAGAAAGGCTGGAGGCATGTTGTGACATTGTTGGCCAATGCTCTTGTGAAGGTTGTTGTTGATCAAGATATGCAAAGCAAATAGGCCTTTTCATCAACATATGTTTACTGAATGCTACTGTGTACCAGGCACTGTTTTGGTGCATTGCATACAGCAATAAACAAGACAAAGTCCCTGCCCTCACAGAGCTTATATTCTATTGGGGAGGTGCTACAAATATATTAGTAAGTAAATGAAGAATATGTCAGATAATGAAAGATTTGGCACGATAAACAACTGAGAGTGGGGTGCACAGGAAGTTGCTTTTTACATAAGGCAGCCAGGGAAGGCCTTAATGATCAGCTGGCATTTGAACAGATATTGAAGGAAGGAAGTGAGGTATGCAGCTATATTGGGAATGACTGTTGTGGGCAGAGGGAAGAGCAGGTATTGGACACTGAGGAACAGCCATTTGGCTGCAGGTGAACAAGTGAGCCCAGGAGTAAATGAGTCAGACAGCAGGTACAAGACAGATTACCTAGGACAGTGATGGCAAGCTTTAGAGCTTTCAATCATACAAACCGCCTGCTGCAATATGTGTGCCATTGGTTTGCCACCACGGACCTAGGGCATCTGGGATTTGGCCAGGAGTTTAGATTTCCCTCTAGATATGAAGAGGAGCCATGAAGATTTGAGAGGAGAGAATGACATGTTTTCTTCTGTGTTTTAGGTGTTCCACTGTAGCTGCTGCCTGGGGACCTGTGTTAGGCAGCTTTTCATTGCTGTGAACTAATGCCCTGGAAAAACAATTTAAAAGAGAAAAGATGTATTTTGTATCATAGTTTTAGAGGTTTCAGTTCATGTTCTGCTGCCTCTAAGAAAGAAACATCATGGTCAAAGGGCATAGTAGAAGAAAGCTGCATACCTAATGGCAGTCAGGAAGCGGAGAGATAGGGAAAGACCCATAGAGGAAGGAGCCAGAGACCAGACATGTCTCATGACCTACCCCCTTCAACTAGGCTCCACATGCTAAGTTTGTATCACCTCCCGATAATGCCATGAAATTATGATCTCATCAATGGATTATCCACTGATGAAGTTAGAGCCCTTGTGATCCAGTCACCTTACTTAAAGCCCCACCTCTGCACACATGAGACTTTTGGGGGACTTTTTAGTTCTAAAGCATAAGAGGACTTGACTGTGGTTGAGGGCTTGGTGATCTGTTAGGTGGCAGTTGAAATGACGATGAGCAGTCATAAGGCATGGTTGAGGGTAGCACATTTGGAGGGTATAAATTTAGTCAGATGCTGAATAAGCTTTAAAGCCAGAGCCAATGGGGTTTGCTGTAGAATAGTTGTTGAGGCCCAAAGAGAAATAAACTGAAAATATGACTTTTTGGCATTTGACCAATTTGATCTACGGGAAATTAAAAGGTTTTAGAACATACCTCAAAATCAAGGTTCCTCTGACCTTCCTTTGTTTTTCCCCTCCTAGTGCATGGAGAGGGTTTCTACAAATTTCCTTTATCATTCTAACCAAATCTACCAAGAGGTCCACAATTGTCTTCAGAGTTCCTAGTGAAATTTTATTAATCAAAGAAGACTGAACTCATATTACAGGAAAAAAGGCTGAAGCCTGTCTCCACACCTGGACAGATTTTTGTTACACACCCTTGTTCTCTGGTTCAGTGCCACAGAGAATTATTTACAGACATTACAGGACAAACAGTCTTTGTCCCAAGTCATTGAATGCTCTCCAAACCCAGTGAGTTGCCCTAAAAATCATTATGACCCCTCAAAATTATATACATTCTCTATTCTCCTCCAATAGAAAGTGTACACAAGCTTCTGCATCATTTTGGGCTCATACATTATGTGATTGCCTCTTGCATGTGATAAATTTATATGCCTTTTCTTCTCTATAATCTATCTTTGTCAGTTCATTCCAGTGGACCCTCAGGGGATAGAGAAGTTTTCCCTTGCCTCTACATTGCATTGAAGAAAAAAGGGGAATCAAAGTGGTTGTGAGGTTTTTGGTTTGTGCACATGGATAGATGGAGTTGTTGTTTCTTGAGTAGGGAGAGGCAGTAGTGTTAGACCCAGCAAGAAAGAACCAACCAGAGACCGATATTAAATCCACACAGGAATTTATTACTGGCCGGGACCTGAGCCGAGCATCGGACTCAAGCCCTGATTTGGGGGAGACAAACATGTTTTATACACCTTTGAGGCCAACAGTTTCTAGGCCCCCCTATGGGATAGAACTAGCAAACAAGCAAAAGGTACAGAAGCAGAACGTCCTGCTGTTAGAACATTTGTAAAATAATAGTTGATTAATTGTTATTTCTAAAGAGACTTTTTAGGGGAGGAGGTTTCTAACCTTCCTCCTTCTGAGTTCATCTAAAGGGCAGGCAGGTGGGTCAAGCAGCAATATGGAGTCTGTCTTGCTAACTAGGGTCCTTCATTACTAGGGTCCTTAGGTAGGAGGAGCAGAGTGTAATCAGGAGTTTAGCATTACATATGCTGAGATTCAGACTTGTCTTAGTTACTTTCCTCCTTGCTGAGACTGCTGCAACCCACATGGTGTAGGGTCCAAAGCCAGGGAGAGCAGTGGGAGATGAAGATAAAAAGGAGAAACAAAGACTATTCTTGAAAGTTGGGACCAGGTGGAGCCATAGCCTGTTGGGAGCTAATGGCTGCCTGGAGTCCTGCACACTATTTATAGTGTAAGACAAACAGGAAGAGAAGGCAGGGTAAATAGTGCTATGTGGCCTAGGCTGAACATAGCATGATTGTCTCATGATCAGAGCATGCACAGGAAGGGGACAAGGAAGAAGGATACATAATGTAACTGTCTCCTGGGGCTGTGCAATCCAGGATCTACAATCTTAGTCAAACAGACAGACTAGTCTATGGAGGAGAAAGGGAGTAGGGAGGAGGCAAAGGACCATCTTCAGGCTTGGCCCATGGCAGAGACAAAATAATGAACAACAAAGTTAAAGGAGGAAAAGTTTATTTAACTCATAGTTTGTGGAGGTTTCAGTTCATATTTAGCTGGCTTGAAGGTGAAGTGGCATGGTAGAAGGGCATTGCAGAGGAGAAACAGTTTATGGCAGGCAGAAGACATCAAGCTACCTTCTTTCTTTCCCTCATATCTTATGTAGGCTCCCCACCCTTAGAGCAGGTAGCATTCACACCCTTAATCCTAGCATCATTGTGAATCATTCCTAGCATAACACACATCCAGCCACCTCTGAAAAGCCCCACCTATGACTGCATGAGGCTTTGGGGAAACATCTAAATACAAGCAATAATGTTATGGGGTAGCTTGTTTCTAAAATGTGGCTTGACAAGTAAACATTACTGGGTACTGGATAGCTCACTTCTCCTTCTGAAGTTGGATTCCAGGTTCTTTTTTTTTATGGTAAGCAATGGTGTTATTTAACATGAGTGCTCTGTGCCGATTAAACATTTGCAACACAGATGCATAGCTGATCTCTTAAGTAGCCTAACTATATTAGATAATGTTATTTCCCATGAAATGGAAGACTGAAATAAAATTATTCTGGGTTCTAAACTTCCATACTTTTGTATGTCCAGGTTCTTATTGCCTCAAAGAATTGAATGAAATGAACAAAAGCAGTGGCAGAGTCATTCAAGAAAGCAAAACTGAAGAGTAAGAGAGAAACTGGCTCTGCAGAATGAGCTTGGCTTGAGTAAATAGAAAAAGAGCAATGATAAAAGTAAACACTGTGTCTGGGAAACACAGTGTAGGGTGTAATGGAAAGGTATGATAGCACTAGTTCCTCATGGCTGCTTTCATTTTATGTTGTCCAAATCTTGAGGAAACCTATAAGAACATCTACATCTGAGTCCTGAAAGGTGGTACTGAGATCCCACACCTCAGACTGATGTTAGGTCTAGGCCATTGTATTAAAAACCTGCTTGAGTTCTCCTTAGATCTTCCAGTTAACAGGTCATGCCTATCTCCCCAGCCAGCTCTTGCCACACCCTAATCTCCTAGCTCATATCCTCTGAGAGACACAAATCCCCATAATTCTTTATGGGGTGCTGAGGGAGTGGAGGTCTTTGTTTTTTATAGCTTCTTCAAGCTGGAAGGGGTTGTAGACCCTACCTACTGGAGATCATGTGCTCTCACACTACCTTGGGGTCTGTAGCTCACTGGGTTGAAGAAAGGAAAACCTGTCAGGAAACAATGGGAAAAGAGTTAATGAGCATTGACCTTCATTATTAGCCCAAATATGAGGAGCAGGTCAGATTTCCATGCTTTTCGTAACATCACTGGTGTCTTACTTTTTGAAGAGTAATCTTAAGTCTTCCAGAGGCTCATAGTAGTAGCTTTTCCCTTTTGGGTGATTTTGTTCTTCAGACAGTTCAGGTGGGGCAGGCTTGATTCTAGAAAGATGAATCTAATTATGTATCTCTGCCACCTTTACTGTAGTGGGTGTGGCAAGGATCCCTGAGAAGGGGCCTTTCCATTTTGAGTTTAACTAGTTAGCAGGTATTCTCTCTCTCCAAATTTTTAGCAAAGGTTCTTGGAGAAAGAGGTCTAGCTTCAGTCACCTGTTGTGAGCTGACAGCTGCATAACCTGACTTATGATGTCCTTTTTGGACAAAGCTACTTCCATCAGTGAATCATACCTCTTCAGGGTCTTGGAGGGGCAGATTACTGATGTCCTGCCTACTTGCATATGTCTGAAAGATGACTCTTTCACAAAAGTGGCTAACTTCTGGGCCTTTGGGCATCAAAAAAGCAGGGTTAATCATAGGACAAGTTTTTTTTTTTTTAATAACCTCAGGGGTATCTAAGAGCATGGCCTGATACTTAGTGAACCATTCCTCTGTTAACCACAGGTAACCTTTTGTTGCCAGAATAGCTCTGACCTGATGGAGAGTAAGGACTCTAGTCTTTGTCCCAAAGTTAACTTTGTAGCATCCTTTTTTAGTACAGCTATAGCTGCTGTTGGTCTCATGGTGGCCAACCAGCAGTCACCTCATCTAATTTCTTTGAAAAGTATGCTACTGGGTGGGGTTCTTGTCCTAGCCTTTGGGTCAAGACCCCTGAAGCAATTCCTCCCTTTTCTGATAAGTAGAGAAAGAAAGGTTTTCTTAAGTCAGGTATTCCCAGTGCTGGAGCCTGAGTAAGTATATGCTTTATTTCCCTAAAGGTGTCATCAGTCACTTTTGTCCATTCTAGGGGCACAGACTTAAGGCCTTTTCAGTCCAAAATTAGGCAGCCAGATCCTACAAAAGCCAGCCATCCTCAGGAATGAGCGAAGCTATTGTTTGGTGGTAGGAGGCCCAAGATCACAGATAGCCTGGATTCTGTCCCTAGAGAGCTGTCATTCTCCAAGTGTAAGAATATATCCCAGATACTGAACTTTTTGGAGGAATATCTGAGCCTTTTCTTTGGAGACTTCATATCACTTCTTAGCTAGAAAGTGGAGAGTCTTTTCAGTGTTATAATTGGATAATTTCTGAGTTAGGATACAAACTAGAATATCATTTACATATTGTTATATGTAGAGTATCATCTACATACTTATTTAAGCTTTAAATTTCTGAAGTCTTTCTCTGGTGCCTGAGCAAAAAGATGAGGGGTGTCTCTAAACCTTTGTGGGAGAACCATCCAAGTATATTGCTGCTTTTCTCTTGAAATGAGATTTTCTCATTCAAAGACAAACAGCAATTGGGAGTCTGGATGTAGGGGGATGGAGAAAAATGCATCTTTTAAATCTAAGATTGAGAATCAATTAGGGTCCCCTGGAATTTGGGAGAGAATTGTATATGGATCTATCACTAAAGAATGGATTGAAATGACAGCCTCTTTAATGAAGCAGAGGTCTTGTACTATCTGATATTCTCCCAAGGGCTTTACAACAGGGAGAATGGGAGAATTACAAGGGAACTGACTGAAGGTCATATTTGAGAAACCTGTCTATGAGAGGCTGCCTCTTCTTTGATGGGATACTGCTTTTGATTAGGAAAATAGCTGGGGTCTTTTAGTCTTATAACTACTGGCATAGCAGAATTTGACTTACCAGGTATTCCATTATACCATGCAGCAGGAGCCACTTGTTGACTAATTTGGTCAGGGAGACCTAGTGTAGTTCCAACAAATAAAGTGCATTTTGGCCTTGGCCATAATTTGAGGATTGCCCCCAATTTAGCTAATAAATTCCTCCCTAGCAAGGGAGTAGGAGACTGCGACAATTAGAAACTCATAGTTAAACATTTGGCCTTCAAAGTGACACATTAGAGCAGGAGTAAAGAATCTCTACCTAGGGGTCCCATCAGCCTTAACTATGGCTATAGACCTAGAGGAGAGTTTTCCAGAGAAGGAAATCAAAACAGAAGGAGCTGCTCCTGTGTTACGAGCAGTTAAATTGGCTCACACATGATGTCTAAGTTTACTCAGCATTCCTCTGAGGAGATGGTGATGTGTGTGGACAGTGGCATTGCAGGTTCCCCTGGACCTTTTCAGTCATCAGAGCAGGAAATGAAGATTCTGGCTGGCCTTGTCCCTCTCTGGGAATGAGGACAGTCAGACCTCCATTGCCATGAATCAGACACATTAGCTGCCTCACATGTGGAGTAGGACCCTGGTGGAGGCTTGGTGAAATCTCATGCCCTGTGTCCAGTCTTCTTGTACTTGAAATAGGAACTCTTTTCTTGGCTGTCTATGAGTTTTTCTTTAGATGACCTGGGTGGGTTTAAAGCACTAACAGTTGCAACAGCTATAATTTTACTCTTTCTTCTTTCTCTCTCCTCTAGGTCTTGATTGTTGAACACAGAAAAGGCCATGTCCAGCAGTTGGGTCACAGATGTCTGTAACTCCATTTTAAGTTTTTGTAGTTTACATCAAATATCTGAGGCTGATTAACAGATGAAATGATGTCCCATTAGTGCGTCTCCCTCCCTGGAAGATATATCTATATTAGTATATTTACCAAAGACTCAACGCACCTCTTTATCTCCCTAGTAAGAGCAGCTAGCTTATTAGACATCATTTCTAGCCCATGACTAGTATTATAATCCCAGTTTGGTTCTGTTGATGGGGAAATTACCTTTCCAAGATGGTTTGGTTCCCTTTATAAAGGATACTCTCCATTTGCATACTTTTTAGCCTCTTGTAGTATTCTTTGTTTTTCATTTGGGGTGCAGCAAGTGGCCAAGATGTATGGGGCGTCTTGTCATGAGAAATCAAAGCAAGGGCCAAAGTTTGAAACTCAAATGCAAACTTACTAGGATCCTCTGATAGTTGGCCTAATTGTTCCTTGCACTGGTAGACATCTGCAACTGAAAAAAGGACTTGCACTTGAGTATTTCCACTCAGCCCTGGGACTTCTCTTAGGGGTAGGATAAGTTGTGAATTAGGGTAGGAAAAGCAGCACTTTGGGCTCTACCTGTGGGGCTTAAAGCTGTCTGAGGAGCATGATAAGAGGGTTGAGGATCACTGGGTTCCCCTGGGGCACTAGGCTCTAGTGGAGTTCCTGATTCACTTGGAAGGGATGGATTTGATTTATTGGCCTGGGGGCTATAAGGATGAGGGCAAGGAGACCTCCCAGTATCAGACAGATCAGAGAGACTCATATCCCCCTGAGAGACAAGTGGGGGTCCCAGGACAGGCTCCTCCTGAACATATTTTTCCTCCTTGGGGGTTACTCTAAAGACCATGGCTCCTGAGCATTCCCTTTGATAAAGAGCACTCCACATTGCATATTTTAAGCAAAAACACTGTAACTAGAGAAGTCTCATAATTTAAAGTACCATCCCTTACCCATCTCTCACAACTTCCCTGTTCATATTTGACCCAAACAGGATTGCAATTGCAATTGCTCCTGTTTTTAGATTGTCAGGATCAAATCTTTCCCACTTATTAAGAATATGGCCTTCATACTCCCAATATTGTTATACAGATTTAATATATGATTTAATCCCAATCAAATTACCATTACCCATACCTCACAGAACTAGAGAAAACATTCCTAAAATTCATTTGGAACAGAAGAAACATAGAATAGCAAAAACAATACTAAGCAACAAAGGCAGGTCAGGGGGTATCACAATCCCTGGCTTGAAATTATACTACAGAGCCACTGTGATAAAGACAGCATTGTACTGGAAAAACAAACAAACAAATAGAAAAACAGACCTGAGGATAAATGGAACAGACTATAGGAAGCAGAAACAACACTAAACACACTCAGCCACCTTATCTTTGACAAAGGGGCCAAACCTGTTCACTGGAGGAAAGATAGTCTCTTTAATAAGTGGTGCTGGAAAAACTGTCTTTCTACATGCTGAAGAAAAAAACTAAACCCATCTCTCTCACCGTGCACTAAACTAAACTAAACTAAAGTCAAAATGGATCAAAGATTTAAATATTAAAATAGAAACACTAAATCTGCTGTAAGAGAGAATAGGTAGTGCTCTTGAGGACATAGAGGTAGGCAGTGACTTAATGAACAACACCCAAACTGCACAGGAAATAGTGCAAAGAATCAACAACTGGGATCTCATCTTATTAAAAAGTTTTTGCACAGCAAAAGAAATCACCAACAGAATGAAGAGATAACCCACAGAGTGGGAAAAAGTTTTAGCTGGTAGCCCCTCAGATAAAAGACAAATATCTAGAACATACAAAGAATTGAAAAAAGTCAGACCCCCCCAAATTAAAAAACCCAATCCAAAAATGGTCATCTGACATGAATAGGTACTTCTCAGATGAAGAAATAGAAATGGCACACAAATATATGAAAAAATGCTTAACATCACTGGTCATTTAAAACAATGCTGAGATTGCTTCTCACTCCAGAAAGAATGGCTATTATCAAGAAATCAACCAACAACCAATGCTGGTGGGACTGTGGGGAAAAAGGAACCCTTCTCCACTATTGGTAGGAGTACAGACTTGTCCAACCATTGTGGAAATCAGCATGGAGTTTCTTCAAAAAATTAGGATTAGAGGTCCCATTTGACCCACCTATTCCTGCTGGGTATCTTCCCAAAAGAATTAAAAGCGTGAAACCACAATGATATATGCATACCCATGTTTATAGTGACACAGTTTGTAATAGCTAAATCTTAGAAACAGCCCAAATGCCCATTAACCAATGAATGGATTAAAAAGATATGGTTTTTAAAAAACAAGATGGAGTACTACTCAGCCATAAAGAAAGATAAACTTGAAGCATAGCTAAATGGATGCAACTTAAAACTGTACTCTTTTAAGTGAAACAAATCGGACACTATATGTACATACTGCATTGTCTCTCTAGTGTGAGAAACTAAAAGGGTAAGGACCACAATGAATAATAGATAATATGAAATAGGAAGAAATTGTTCAAAAGGAAAGGGAAACTTTGAAAGGGAGAGGTGGAGGGGGAAAGGAAAGGAAAAGGGAAAAATTGAGAAAAGAAGGAAAAAATGGAAACAAAGGCTTTTATAAATAAGGGGGGAGGGGAAGTTGAAGGGAGGGAGAGGGAATGGGAGAAAAAGAGAAATCGAGCTATATTATGTACAAATAGAAACTCTTTGATGAATGTTTTTGTTATGTATATTTAAATTGTACCAATACAATTAATTTTTTTAAAAAAGGATATGGCCTAGTGGCAATGTCAATGAAATTCTTGTGGTCAGGAGATCCAATAGAAGTCCCACCTGCTTGTCTTGGAATCTACAGAGAGAGGGAGACAACTAGGCCTATGCTCCTTAAGGAAGTGTTCCACATGTATGGAGGAGACCCGAATTCTACAAAGTGCCCCTTGTGAGACTGTACAAAAACTAGATAGACATCTCTATCTGGGAACCTTAGATTGAAGCTGGCATCATTAAGCACAGAGGAAAGCTCCCCCCACCAGGAGCTTTTGTTTGCATATTTGGACCAATTAACTTATTAGGGAGAAGGGGGTTGAGCCATTTCTTGGCCTTGCCTAGTCCAAACTCCTATGAAGTAAGGGCAGAACTTCCCCAAGCAAAGTTCCCTTAGCCACCTAGTTGAACTCCTGGATGGTTCAACTTGCATTTATTCTGAGCCCCTTGTTGGCTCAGCTGGTATTTCCAGTCCCTTGATAGTTCTACTTAACCAGAATGACTCTACTTAAACAGAAACCATGTAGGAACACATCTCTCACCTTTATTCTGACAGAAAAAAAGTACTAAGAGTTGGGATGGCTGTTTTCCGTTTTTCAGTTATACAGTTACTTTAGTTAAGTTTTTAAATGTTAAAAGCTGTTTTGTTCAGTCATCAGGCATCAGTCTTTAACTAAACTGTATTTAAACAGTGAAGCGCAAAAGCCAGATGATGATGGCCTCAGGCAGGCTCGTGGAGTGGCTGAGGCACTAGGTTCATGCTAAAAGCCTTGGGTATTTTAAAATGAACAAGTTTTTTTTTCTTGATTCTTCCCCCTAGCCACTGTAAGATGGTCTCACCCAGCAGAGACGGGAGCAGGCTCTGGCCCACCAGGTGTTGCCCATATTTGCCTGAGTGCAAAAGGCTGCATGAGTTCTTAAAGAGATAGCACACAGTTTTTCCTTCCTGTGGGAAGAAAGAAAAAGGTTCCTCTCTCTGGTTTTCTGTAAGCTCACATGCTTTTTAAAATCAGAGGCTATAGCTTATAAGGCCAGTTATTTTAAAAAAGGGGAAAAAAGAAAAAATGATGGTGGCAGCTAGTGATGCATGCCTATGTACAAGTGATGCTGGGGTCTGCCACCAGGTGGAGCAGTAACCAGGCTCCCTTCTCTCTTGGCTGTAAGGGTCAAATTCCTGGATGGCTGAGCAATCTGAACCCAATGCCAAGGAACAAATTCTCTAGGTCACCACCATTCTAGAACGTGGTGCTCTGGGGCTCTCTTCTCAAAGCAAAGTCTATCACCTTTCCAACCCTGAGGCTGCAAAGTTTGGAGTCCTGCTGGTTCTTGTGATATCCTCAGGCCGTCTTTTCCACTCTCCTATTCTCAGCAGTCAAGGTCTCCTCTGCTTTATCTTTGCATTCCGCAACTTTACTGGTGCTTCCTTTCTGGCCAAATTCACAGCATTTTAAATCATTCTGCTGGGCTCTTTGCTTGTGGTTCTCAACATAGATCTGGTTAAAAGCCCCCAACAGCAGTGATACCACTGCTTCAATATTAGTGTCTTGAAATTTCTTCTGCCAGATTAATTAGTCCCCTATCCTTAATCTCAATTTCAGGCAGTCTCCGGACAACAGAGAAATGCAGACAAACTTTCTGCCATGGCATAACACACATGTGCCAGCAGCCAGTGCAGTCCTTCTTCCCAGCAGAATCCTCCTGAGCCTGGACTTTACCAGCAGCATTTCTATCAGTATTTTGGTCTTCTGATCTCTGAGCAGTATCTTCCATCAAGTACAATTTAAGGTATTCTAGGGCTACTTTTTCAACTGGCATCTCTGAACCTTTCCAAGCTCTTCCTACAAGCCAGTTCCAAAGGCTCGTGAATCACATGATCAGGTATAGTCACAGCAATGACCCCACTTCTCTGGTACCAAATTCTGTCTCAGATACTTTTCCCATTGCTGAGACAATAAGCCAGTACCAAAGTTTAAGGAGGAAAGGTTTATTTAGTTCACAATTTCTAGAGGTTTCAGTTCATATTTGGCTAACTCCAAGGCAAGGTAGCATGGCAGGGTGTTGCAGAGGAGAAACAGTTTAAGGCAGCAAGCTACAAGAGACAGACTTCTTCCTGTCCCTCATATCTTATGCAGGCTCCCCACCCTTAGGGCAGGTAGCACTCACACCCTTAATCCTACCATATCACCATGAATCAGTCCCAGCATGACATACACTGGATCCAGCCACCTTCAAAAGCCCCACATATGACTGCATGAGGCTTTAGGGGGACATCTAGATACAAGTCATAACAAGATTAAAACCAAGTGAGATGGCAGATTGGAAGTTGGATATGGGATCCTGAATTCAGAGGAGAGGTTCAGGCTGGAGATCTGCCCGCAGGAGTCCTTGGTCCTCACATTCTTCTTTGTCCATGTGCACTACCTAGTGAGTTTTATCCAATTTCATACCTTTAAAAAGCATCTATACAAGTCTTGGCCACTCTGATGTTTGGAAATCAAGAATCAAATAATCTGTATAGTAAGGGCTCTCAGGATGTTTGGTAGTAGTTAAAGATGTTTTAATTGCCACAACTGGGATAGATATGCTATTGCCTTGCAGTGAGTAGAGACCAGAGATGCTAGTACACATTTTATGAGATACAGTGCAGCTTCCCATTATAAGGATTTATCTGGTCCCAAATCTCAATTCTGCTGAGGTTGAGAAACTCTGCTGTAAAGGAATCAAAGTGTGACCAAGAAAGTGCTGGGGAGGGAACTAAGAGAGAACCTCCTTGTATGTCTTTGTGTTCTTATTACTTGAAAACCTTAGAAAGTTCCAGCTACTGTGTAGAGAAGATCTTAGATAAGTGTAGATCAATAACAGCTTGCACAAATCCTCTCACTTAAGCCTCAATGAAAGTTTATTGGATTGAGTTTTATTCACCACTTCTAATACCAAAGAGGATCACATCAAGTCTTAAGAAGCCTTACCCACCAGCAATATTTTCTACTGCAGGGCTGTGGTAGTCTCCAAAATGACCTCTACTCTCTGCAAGTCCTTTTCATTCAGCCAATACATTGTTACTGAGTGCCTTTTGTGTACCAGGAACTGGGTTAGGTGTTAGGGTTAAAACTGTATGATTGTAATACTTGGTCCCTCCTCTAAGGGGAATTCCATTTCTAGTGTGGAAGATACTCATAACGTGGATACCAACACAGGAAACAGAGGAAGATGAGCATTGTGAACAAAACATGAGGCAAAGCAGAGAATGACGAAAGTTGGCAGGTAGCTTACCTGAAGGGGTGACATTTGAGCAAAGACTCAAAAGATAAGAAACCAGTCAGCCAAAAAATGGTAGAAGAAAGTGTTTATTGAAAAGCTTGGAGTCCCTTATGGGAAATGTATATACAAAAGGAAAGTAATGGATCTAGTATAGTTGAAAATTAAGAGAACAGGGCAAAACATCATATCAAACAATGTCAAAGAGGCAGGCAGTGGCCAGGCAGGGCCAGGAATTCCAGGACAAAGTGTAGGTTCTGTTCTAAAGGCAGTGGCCACAAAGAGACATCTGGGTGTGGGGCAGGGTGTTCAGGAAGGGACACAGCCTATGACTGGGAAGGGCCAGGATGAAGTGACACAGATGTCCTTACTCTCCCTACTGCAAGGTGCTCAGGACTGACTACTCCCATACAGTTTAGGGCTGGTTTTCTTTGGTAGTGGCTACTTCCAGGAGAGACAAAATGTTAGCCACCCCTCAGAACGGTACATCCATGCACTGTGTGTGTGCACTCCTCTCTGATGCTTCAACTTTCAACTCTTAAGATTGGTCTGGATTTTCATCTACCTTTTGCCACACATTAATTTCATTAGCCCACAATACCCCTTTACATGTTTTAATTAGATGGCATTGGGTATGTATGACTCTACTAAGAGTGTTAGAGTGAAAATAATAAGTAGGAAATTAACTATTTAGCTTAAACCTCTAATTGCTTGAAGTAAAACAGAGAACATTGAAAATACTGCAGGAGTTTTTCAGATCTTAAGATTAAAAAAGCATTTCACTAAGGTAGTAATAATCACTGGCAGAGGGAAAATTTTTCCTTCAAAACAGAAGGAAGAGAAGTCTAATGAGGCTGTTACAGTTCTTCCTTTTGTTGCCATACAGTGACCGCAGGCCTCTGGATGAAAGGCTTTCCTGGGACATTAATTCTGATAACCAAGCCTTGTACCATGCAAGGGAGTCACACAGGAAGGGAGGGCTGTGGAGAAGAGAGAAGCTTTCGGTGACAGTCCAGAAGGGCTCCCTGTGTCGAACCCAGCACAGCTCATTTTCTCTCAACTACTGTCCTTCCTACCCCAGCTGCAGTTGGGCCCTATGCAGTACCAATTGAACTTTCCTGAGGCCCTGGGGCTTCCTCTGAGCTTTCTTCCCAGTGGGCAGTTCCCTAGCTAGGGTTACACAGATGCTCTGATACGAAAGAAGATGTTTAGCCACTCACATTTGTGTCCTGTTCTCAGATTGCACTGCCTCTCCCCACCAGGAATTAGTACCCATCTTTTACATAGTTTGTATTTAGCTATATAAATACATATATAAATATATAAAAATAACATATAAATAATATATTTACCTGCCATAATACAGTTTGTAGTCTCAAAAATATCTTTGTTGGCTATATTTTAAATGTACATCAAGGCAGTGTGATAAGAAGAATAGATAATATGGAGTTGGCAAAATGTTGATAATTACTGAAACTGAGTAATGGGTACATAGGGCTTTATACTATTTGATATTCATGTGTGTTTAAAAACACTTCTTATAAAATGTTAAAATAAGTTCAGTAAACACACTATTTTTTTTGGTACCCATTCAGTTTTTACAAGAGGCTCCAGGCCTCTGAGCACACTGAGGACAAAGCTCTGCAGTTTTTCTGAAAGATATGAGGGTGAGCATTCTGGAAGACTGATGGGTGTCATGGGAACTGATCAAACAGAAGGTTTTGCTATGGGCTTAACCTGACAAACGGGCATGGTCTCCCTTTGGTCTTCCCCATCTTGCTGTGTTCCCAGAGGCTTAATGTATCTCCAGTTACTCCCCCTGGTAGATGCTGGGCTGTTGGGAACCCTGAGAATATTCCTACTGCTAGGCGTTGGCCTATGCCGTAGACCCCACTTAGAAAACCCTTTCTCCTCAGCCTGCTCTCTGCACATTGAAAATAAAGCCTTCCCTGACCAACTCAAGTTAAAGCAGATTGTTCTTTCACCCTTTGTATCACTCTGATGACATTGGCTTCTCTTTATCTGCTATTGGGATTAACTGTGGGGTCCTCGGAGGAGCTAGAGTGTTCTCATTAGGAGATGTTGCCTGAGGAGAGACTCGGGGTTTCCCATGAATAGCCATTGGTCCCATCTGACGTGGGTTCAGGCTCCAGCTTCAGGTACTCCATCCTTGGGTCCCTTTTCTAACACTAGACTTTCCTAATGCCATGGGGTGAAGGCCTGTGTGGTGCTATATAAGGGCAGAGGAGACTTGAGCACTAATCTTGGCTCTTCCCCTGAATGGTCTTGGGCAAGCCTGCTCCCCTGAACTTAATTTATCTGAAGTTGGCATGCAGAACCTGTGATTTCCTGCATCTGGAAGAGCCCTGTGTCTAATTGGCCATGGTGCTCCCCAGACCTGACTACTTAGCTCATTTTGCTGTAGATGGGGCCGAGCTACTTTATGTGCCATAAAATCATGGTACATGCAAGGAGGGAGAAGTCTTTTCCTCAGAGGTGTTCACATCTCAAGCTTAGCTGTGACACTAATTACCAAAGACACATCTGAACACATCTGGCACACTGGGGACTGTGGCGGCCAGAATCCAGCTCATCCCTAGTGATGAGCTGTCAGAATCCAGATCCTCCTGGCAGTAGGAGAAAGCAGATGCATCCTCTCCTATTAGTGATCACTGTGCAGCAGAGGGGGCAAGGGCATTTTCTAATTTGAAGAAAAACTATCTGAGGCAGTCTCCACATGTCCCTGGAGGAAGGCCCAGGGAATAACCCAGCTAATGGGAGTGTCTTTCCTTTCCTCCTTCCTTTCCTTTTAGGCTCAAAGAATTAAATGACATTTTGGAATGCTAAGAAACTCTCAAGGGCATCTTTTGTCTCCAGAACCCTTGGAGAATAGGAAGAAGCGAAACACTAATTATTGCCGGTGTTCCTTAGTGTGGCTGTTGGAGTCTGCAGAGTTCCCAGCAGAGGAGCTTAGTGGGAACCTAAAGCTTGCTTCAGACCAGCTCCCTGCCCAGCAGACACTCATACAGCCTGCACTTTGTGCAGAGCCCTTGGGAGGCCCCAGAACCTGCCAGTGACCTCCAAGAGCCAGCTGAGAGATGGCAGCTCCTCAAGCCAGCTTCATAGTTCATGAACTCTGAGGCCCTGAGAAATGTAGGGCACACCATTATTCTGTATATCATTAAGCAAGAAGACATCTCACCTGTCATCACTTACTTTTTCTTTTACATATTAAAAAGTTTTTATATTGTTCATAAGACACTTAGATATATTTTTCATCCTGTATTATTTTTCACATACATCACTAGGAAAATATAAGCTAAATACATTGGTTAAAATATTTCTCAAGCTTCTTCACATTCAGAATCTATATTTTTGTAGTTACTTTCTGGTAGAGAGCCTTTGATGTTTGTGCTTTTCTACATAACATCATCTTGAGTACCGGATAATGCTTCAGGGATGCAGACTTTCCTGAGAGATGAGCTCCACTCTTGGTGCTGGGACTGCAGTATCTGCCAAGCCTGTCCACACTTACTTTCTGCTGGTGCTGATGTCCTAACACAGTCAACCTCAACTATGTCTCAACTCAGCCTGGCCAGAGCAGCAGCAGTTAGCTATATCACCATTTCAGAAGGTTAGTGTGTAAAAAAGAAAAAAAAGGTGAGTTTCTGAATTGAGATAAGGCAACAGAAGTATTACCAAGTGGCAGGAGTAAGGGAAAGGCACAGTGCCACTAGGTCCCAGAAGGAAGATATGGTGCAGGTGGGAATGGTCAGGTCTGGAAGGCTTTGTAGAGGAGGCATGCCTGAAGCTGGGCCATGACGTGGTGTGGAGAGGAGGGGGCAGGCATTTTAAGTAGAGGCACTGGAAGAGACTGTGGAGCTGTCTATTCTGAAGAGCTCAGTAGCTCAGTATTGGAGGAAGCCTGGATTGCAGAAGGTCTTGGGGTGTGGAGTTAGTCCAGGTAGCACTGAGGACACCCTGAAGTTCCTAGTGAGGCAGTGCTAAATAGAAAACGGTTTTAGGAGGAGCACTGTGCACTGTGAAAAGAGATTAAGGTAAGGGCAACAGTTAGGAGGCTATGGAGAGAACTGACAGGTGGGGATAAAAACAGGGAGCTGCAGGGGTAGTGAAGCTGGGGAATGTGAGACACTGAGAGGTCTCAGTCATGCCACAGCCCTTTCCCTATAAGCCTCCAAAGCTCAGAGGTTCCGGGCTTTGATGAACTCACATCCTTGTCCCGGGTCCACTTTCCAGTCTCCGGGCCACTTTCCTTTCCAAGAGACAAAGCCCTTCAGGCTGAGTCCAGATACTGGGTCCAAGCCTCCCAGATGCCAAAGGACTGGTGTCAGTTAGTGACAGACTCCCCCTCCCTCTAGAATAGCACTTAACTGCATCTGTAGTAGTTGGCAAATTTGCAGGGAGGCGTCTCCATGCTATCTGTACCACCCAGTGATTCTTTCCCCCAAGAGTGACCAAGATAGCTTTCTGGCTAAAGTTGGAAACACAACTAAATCACCAGGGGACCACAAGGCTGGGAGACGGGGAGAGGGCAAAAAGTCAAGAAAGCCACAAAAGAGGATTGCTCCCAGCCTGAGGTCCCCCTAACCTCACTTCTTACTGATTCCCAGGGAAGCTTCGCTGCCTCCTTGGGCTGCCTTCTGGTATGATGCAGCCATTCTCTGCAATGACTGTCTAGAAGCCATTAAGCTTAAGTCTGTTATGAATGAAGACAGATTTAATTCACCCCAGAGGTGAGAGCTAAGTGCACTGATTAGCTCTGCCATCCTGCCCACAAAGAAGTGTGGTTGAAGGGTGTGTTAACCGCTTAATTTTTAGATGGGGTTTAAAATAAACATCTCTAAGTTTTGAAGGCTTAATGAGTCATAAGATCATTCTAAATTATATGCCACTATAGTATTCAATTCCGCATGTTTCCCCACCTTTCACAGTGTGCTGGGATTCCTTAACTCTTAGTGGTGAGGACTCAAGTTCATTGATGGCAGCAGGGAGTTGGAATCGGTTAAGAATAATTTCTCTAAAGGAAGGTGTGTGCCATACCAATATGCATGTGTATGTAGGCATCCATATGTATTTGTGGATGCATGTGTGTGGAAGAGTGCAGTTGGGAGACGTGTTATCCTCATGGGCACCATTATTGGCCAGTTTAGAAAAGGTGATGCTCAATCAGTGTAGTGACTCTCCAGGTTGACTGTTGAGCCAAAATTAAGGTGCCTGTGAAGGTGTGTATAGCCCTGACCTGGTATGAAAATCCCTTAAATCCCCACCCAGTAAAGAACACAAGGCTCTGTGTGTGTGTGTGTGTGTGTGTGTGTGTGTGTGTGGTGCTGTAGAGTAACTCCTGTACACACTGTGCTGAACTGAGGAAAGTCAGTGTGCAGCTGTGTGACCCCTCCTCCTATGAGGCCATCAATTCACCTCAATGGAATAGAGAGATGGCTATTTATCCTTGCAGGGTTCACTCCACTTAGTTTTAATAGTAAGTCTCTTGGATGTTAACTTGTGTTGACTTGTTTCTAGATGTGAAGTTCAAAGAAGACAGTAGAACTGCACCATCTATATTGAGTTAGGGTCTGAGCTCACAGCAGTATGCTCCACTGTAAGGCATTCGGCTTGACATCTGGCACACAGCAAGCACTCAGCTAGAAGCTGCTGTTGTTGTTTCTACAGACGATGGATATGGGTTTCCTCTATGAATGAATCATGGAATGTCAGAGGTGGCAACAACCTTATAAATGAGGGCAGAAAATGGGAAGGAGATTTTTTTGGCAAAGGCAGCACCCAAGCTCATGTCTCCTGGCTCCTGGCAGGTGACCTAACAGCCTTCTCTATGCCCTGTCTGGTGTTACTTTCAGGGAGTTTGGTTGACATTCCTACATTGCTGTGGACAAATATTGAAATGACTGCCCAGTACTATGGGAACTCGTTTGATCTTGGAGATCTTGTGAAGTGAACCACACTGTCAATTCCCTAACCCCTATACTTATCACCATCTGACTTACCCACTTATTGTCTTATTAATTTATGAATCACTGATAAACTTACTATTTATTATATCTGATTATTTTTCCTGCTAGAATGTAAGCACCATAAAGGCTGGATTCTCTGTTTATTTTGTTCACTGATATATTCCAAGCACCTAGAACTGTGCTGGAAAATAGTGAATGTTAGTAAATACTTGTTTCAGGAAGTGAAATGAATAACACACACATGCACACACACACACACACATACACACACACTAGTTGCAGTTGACTTTCATGAGCAAGCTAAAATATGTCAACTTAATAAAGCTCAACAACCACCAATCCTAGGAACAATGTGTTTTTACCTATGTTCAAATTCTAACTCTACCACTTGTAAGTTGTTTCTTATTCCCATTTTGTAGATGAGGAAACTGAAAGAGATGAATATCAGCCAAATAAGGACTTAAAAATGAACTAAACACTATGTAAAATATAGAATGTTCATGGGACTATTTAAGCACTTTTAATATGAATTTATTCAGTTCTCACAAAGATCCTGAATCAGGTGCTATTATTCCCATTTCAAGAGATGAGAAAATTGAGGCACAGAGAGGTCAAGTGATTGCAGCTCATCAGTGGAAGAGCAGGATTCAAACTTTAGCCATCTAGCTTGAGAGTTTTTGCCCTTGTCAAACTAGGAAATTTTGCCCATATAAATTCAATGCATTTCCAAATCCAAGTGACCTTTTAGAGCCTTTGAGTTTTACCAGGGAGATTTACCATACTGTTTTTTGGTGTCTGTCTTCAATGTCAACATCAGCTGCCATATTTGGATACTCTGACCTGCTGCAAATGCTGATTACCTTTTTATTCAGACAGACACCATGTGCCTAATTCTTCTTAAAGGAAGGCCTTGAATATTCATGAGGAATATGTCTTTATCAATATCACAGTTGCTTTGTCTGTCACTGCTGCTCTTGGCAATCATTAGTATTAGCTATTGACAATATCAGCTGGTATTTGGTTTCAATCCTTAAAGAAATTCCAAGATTCTAATGAGCTGCCACAATTATGGTGTCCTGTATTTATCTCTTTTGGATTGAAGGCTTAAATGTCCATAAGGTGGGGGAGTGGAGAGTGAACATAAGAGTATCCCTATCATCTTGGGAATACTCCATCTAAACAGGAATTGCATCTTTAAATTTTCATGAATTTCTTTTGTGGGTCCTTACTTGTTTTTGCATTTTGTGTGACTTCTTCAAGTTTCAGCTTCTGTAAAAGAGGCATATCACTTTAGACACACATGCATGTGCACATAATCACATGTGGCATTACACTGACAGCAAGCCCCATGTGATCAGAGATTTCCTAGTGGAGAACTTTGAATCAAAGAGAAAGCACATTTCCATTGAGGAAGGGAGGCTATTTTTATGTACATGCAATGAAATGAAAAAGCCATAGATAAGGACAATAGGAAAGAGTTAGGCTGGAACACAGAGAAGACCAATATGGGAGCCTGGTGTGTAAAAGTGCCTGAGGTGAGGGCACAGGAGCCTTTCTTGTGTTTACCCTTGGGCTTGCCTGCTGGACTGAGACTATGTGAAGTGCAAATCCCAACTTTAATAGTAGCTGGCTGTGCCACTCTAGAAAATGACTCATACCGCCAAGCTTCAATTTCTCTGTTGGTAGAATATCACTGCTTCACTGCTTTCTGAGATTGAATAGTTAAGATGTATCTGGAATTGGCCACCAATTACTGAGCTATTGCTCTGTGCCTGCTCCTCTTACTGGTGCTATTTAGGTGTTCTGTGCACCTTGGAATTGCAAGTAGAGCTTTCCAGATCCGGCTCTGAATATAGTGATCAAAAAAATAAAAGCAAAGCCAAACCAAACTGAAAAGCTCCAAAACTCATGCCTGAAAGTAGATTTATCATCTGAGGTTGTGAGCCCAATCCTGTGGTCTTCTTTGTTGGGTTTCTTGTCATGACTGAGTGGTTTTGTAGCTCCTGGGTGCTCAGGATAGCTGAAATTGCAGTTGGCAAGATTCCCCTCACCTAGTTAGCTCTATCAGTTCTCCCACACACAGCAGCCAACATCACCTATGCTTTCTTTCCAATCTTCTCCACAGTGACTGCTTATCTATGACACCTGCCATTTTGTCCAACTCAGCTAACCCTGTCTGCAGAGCTGATAGAAGGCTTGGAATTGGAGGCCAGGGCCTAGTCTTATCCAAGGGAATGCAGGGGCCTCTTTTGTTCCCTACTTGCTTTCTCTTTTTGCCTCCCTTCAAGTCTGCAAATTAGCAGGTCAGGTCACGCTGTATAAAAGAAGCTAGCACTAATGCTAGTGCCACAAAGGCACTTATACACACTTCACTGGCTTCCCATGGCTTTAGAATAAAATCCAAGTCATGTACCTTGTTCTAAAGATCTTGCATAGTTTGTTCTGTTGGCCTCTCCCTCATCCCTCTCATCACTACCCTTCAGACTCACTGCTTGCTTGGCTGCTTCCCAAAGTTTCTTAGACATGACAGCACCCTCCTGCCTGAATCCATGCCATTCCCCCTTCCTGGAACCCTCTGCCCCTAATTTTGGCCTGGGTAGACCCTTCTCATTCTCCTTCTGTGCACAGTGGTATGTCAGGGTGGCCTTTCTGAGCAAGGCCTGTTAATATATTCTTTGCAATCATAGCATCTCCAAATATCTGCATAAATACAAGTTGTAGCATTTTTAGGTTGACATCACTAACCTGTAAGTTCCATGACAGCAGCAGTTATATCTATTTCCCTCTTCACTATACTCCCTTGATCTCAGAGCTGCCATGAACTTGGGTGGTATCTTCCTGCCAACTGGCTGGGATGCTTCTTCCTCAGGACATTTGATGTATCTACTGGAACACAGTCTTAGCACAGTAATTTGTTAGAGCAAGGCATATTATTACCATCTGCTAGAAAATTGGCATGGTAAATATAGCATTCTGTGCTGTGTATGATATGACCAGTGACATGACTTAGATATACTGTTCTTGCATAGTCCCCAAAATGCATACTTACACATGGCAGCCCTTCTTATCACCTACCATCATTCCTAGAGCATAATAAATATTTGTCAAATTAATTAATGGGAAATTTCTGGCACTAGGGTAAGATTAATGGATTTAGGACCTGGCTGATTTGGATTTGGGTTTCAAAGTCATCACTTACTGGCCGACTTTGGTTAAGTCACTCACCTCTGAAAGCCTCTGTTTCTTCTGTAGGATAAGATTCATGACCCTTGACCTCTTGTTGTGAGGACCTATCAAAATCACAGGGCACCACCACCACCACCAATGTAGCATGTACTGCCTTCCTGTTGTACCTTGCCTCATGCCCAGCAGGTCTCTCAGTAGTTCTGGCACAGGATCTTCTCCAAGTTGCCCACTCATTCAACCTTGTAGGGCAGTGTAGGGCAGAATAGGAGGAAAGGGAAGGAACTAATGTTTCAGGAATGGTAGCCTCAGTGGGTTAGGGTGCCACTGAGGATAAACATACCAGCCCCCTTCCATTGGAAGGATGAGTCTGAGGTGACCATTCTATAGCTCCTGGGACAGTCCCCAGCAGCATCCAGCCTCAGATGCCCACCTGGTGATCAGCCAGCTGCCCCTACACTGACTTCATTCCTTTCCCTCCCTCTGTCTCTCTCTTCTCCCTTCTCCTAGCTTCCTGGAATCAAATCCCCATACCTAAGTCTTTGTTTCAGCCCTGCCCTCAAGAGAACAACCAAAGCACCCACAGTTGCAAGAATCAGACTTGGGCAGAGATTTTTCCATTTTTCCTACTGTAATGTCCCCAAGGTCGGAGCTACATTTTCAGTCCAATCTTTGGAATAGCACAGACCTTTAGGACAGGAGAGTGCTCAGAGTAGTGTGCACAGACAGTGTAGTCCAAGGGGATTCTTCTGGGGTCTGAAAAACTGTGGGGAGGGAGGACAGTGATGAGGGAAGAGTGAGGATAAGAGCCTTTCCTACCAAAGGATTTGCCCTCAGGAAAGAGTTGTCAGCTGCCTAGGAATTTTTTAATCTGAGAAAAGATAGCATGTTCCCCAGGGAGTGCTCACTGGTCAGCGCAGGCTTTCTTGAATTTCTGTGTCTAGCACAGCATGCTGAAAGTCAGTGGCTTAAAACTACAGTCACTCATTAACACAGTCACTGTTGCTGGCATTGTGATTGGGGCTGGATGACCCTGCCCACAGTTCTCTCTTTATTTTTTCTCTTGGTGATGGCAGAAGCAAAAGAGAAGTCCCTTTCCATGTGGGCCACGTTTGCCAGAATCTCACCAACAAAAATAAGTCATGTCTGGGTCCAGGGGCAAGGAAGTACCTGCTTCCCATGGGGAGATTAGATTGCAAAGGTGGTGGACACAGGGAGGGGGAAGACTGTAGCCCCTGAGTATGGGTATGGGGAAGGCTCTCCAGCTTCTCTCCAGAGGGAGAACCTTTTTATCTACAAGATGCCTGTGCTTTCTGAGATCTCACAGTGACATAGCCAGGGCCAGTGAGCAGTCACTGACCTTCAGGCCTACGGTTTCACCATGGGACTACACCTGAACAAGTCTGCTTCCTCTAGACCCCCAAGGTCACCCTGTGTGGTTAGCACATTCCACCAGGCAGGAGCACAAGTGCAGCCTCTTGCCTCCATTTCTAATCCATCTGTTCCACCTAGCAGGAAGTCCAGTGTGTCCACCATGCCCATGCCCACACCCACACAGCATAGGAGTCCAAGGTCCATGGGACAGTGGTCATTTGGTTAGTCACTGGTGTACATCTTCCTGAGTGGGGTGGGGGTGGGGCTCCCCTACCTACCAGGTCAAAATAAGGACATCTCTCTTGCCACAGGCCTCACTCAGAACTCACCTGGCTTCTTTCCTGACCTCCATGCTCTGGGAAGTCACTATAAGCCACAGGCACCAGCAACAGCGCTTTCTCTCACGCTGAGCAAAGAAAGAGAGAAAGAGATAGTTTGTGTCTCTGGATGCTGTTCCTCCCTCACACCCAGCTTCCTTGGCCACTTTGCAAGATTTCCCTCCTGCTTATCAGTTCCTCTGCCTCAAGGCAAAATGCCATCCAGTGTCCCATCACACATCCTCCTGGCGTCCTCGACTTCCACTGCCTTCTGAGAGGGGTCACTCTAATGTCTCCTCTCAGAAGCCAGCTCCACGGTGAATGCCTTCTCCCAGCTTACTTGCATACAACTCTGATGCTGCTGCATTTGTTTATATTACACTTAAGAGTGTTACTGAGCTCAGGGGAGGAAAAGCTGAGAGCTATAGGTCTAGGTGGCCCTGTTGCTGCTGAGTCACTCTGATTCTACCTGGGAATCCTTCATTCATTTTCCTGTCATCCCTCACAGTACAGTTCTAGGCTCATGCTGGATATGTAGCCGACCTGACATGTGCATTTCTGCTTTTTGATCCTGAGCTTTGAGTTCCCTGCCTTGCAGGTGACTTTAAAGCATCATAAAGATTGAGTTTAGGAGGAGGGGAGGAGGAGGAGGCATGGCTGGGGGAGGTTCAGTGCTATAAACATTCAGGCATCTGTGGCTGATTTAAGATCATTCTAATTTAGCATCTGTCTTGGCACAGCTGGCCATTCTGGTGTGTACCATCCATTGAGCAAAGAATATATTTAATATGATTTATGCAAGCAATGCCACAAAAGTTCCTAACCAAAATATGGCCTTGAAAGAGACAAGAATGAATGGAGCTTTTGGCATCTCTCTGCGGGCTTAGTTTCCTCTTTGCCTTTGGAGGTGTGTGTGTGTGTATGTGTGTGTGTGTGTGTGTGTATGTATGTGTGTGTGTGTGTGTGTAACAAAATTGTCTCAAAATTGTAAAGAAAATAAATTTTATCAGCCTAGAATAAAGCTCCATGTTCAACTTCCTCTACTCCCAGGCACCTGCTGTCCATCCAGTTTTTCACTACATTCCTTTTCTTTTTTGTCCATCCATCCAACTATCCAGCCATGATTCACCCATTACTTAATGACCACATTAGTGCCAGGTTCTAGAGAGGCATAAGCCCTGTTCTCAGAAGTTGGCATTTTTCCAGGAGTAGCAGATGCTGCTAATGCCCATCCACATTCCCTTGGGTCATATCAGAGGCCATCTGCAGTGTTGTGGACAAATTCCATACCTGCTGATTCCTTCCTACCTCGAACACTTGTTTCTTTTTGTCTGAGCATGTGTACTCTGGACATGGGTGCTCATGGCATGTGGTACACGGGGCTTTGCCCATGAGAGGTGAGAGGTTAGCAGAGTGACCTTCTGTTATCACTTAAGGATGGGAGTGGGTGGATAGATTTCCCAGATCCTGTGGCCCACGGTACTTTGGTAGGATAATTTTGAAGCATGTTCCAAGGTGTCCTTCAGAAGGTTTCCTGCAGGACTGAGCCCCATTTACCACTGTGCTAACCTGCTTATCACTCCGCACTCACTGGCTTTTCTCCCTTCCTTGTCTCACTTTTTTATTTCTTCATTATAATTCTTGGAATGACCTCCAGAATTAACTGCCTGCCCACACATTGTAGTGTCAGAGTCTGCTTTTGGGACACTCCAACCTAAGACAGTAGGAAGAATAAGATGCATAAATAACTAGACCAAGGTGCTGTAAAAGAATTTACAAAGTGTTCTCCATGTTTAGGGAAAGTAGAAAGCATTTATTTTCATCTAAATAAAAGCAAAACATGTGGTTAGTTGAAAAAGTCAAGCAGTTATAAAATCTCCTATAATTTAAACTGCAAGTTACCTCTCGTACTTCCCAGCTGTTCTTTTAAAAGCTGTTTCCCATAATATTCACCATGATGTTTCAAAATAATATTTATAGACTATTCTTGTTGTAGATGAGAATTTAGTCTTCTCCATTCTTCACTTCCCCCTCTCTATATTCTTAGATTGTTTGCTTTTAACACTATGATTTTATAGTAGTTTTCACGGCTGACTAGGCAGTATATTGTGGTTGTTTCCTCAATTGTAAAGATCTCCAATGATTACTACCATTTGATTTATTAATTTACATAATTTCTATGTAACTCTTACTATTCCTTCCCCTTGGGAAATCCTTTTTTCTTGATATATCTGGATTGGTTATTTTCATTCTGTGAATTTCTTTTATGTTTCTCTTTTGTTTGATATGTGCTTTTTAAAACTGACATCTTACTTTCTTATAGATTACCACCTCATTCTGGGGAGTACATCATTTAGTAACTTGCTGAGAAAGGATATATCATCTATACATCTTTTGAGTACTTCAATTTCAGAAAAAAATCTTAACTCTATCCTAATACTTCTTGGATAGTTTTGATGTGGATAGAATTCTAGTAATTTTTCTTAACATTTTTAAGACATTGTTTCAGTTCTCTCAGCTTCCAGTATTGTGGTTGAGAAATCCAGTGCCATTTGCTGCATGGCCATTTGTATGCTAGTGTGTGCTGTAGCTGTTATTGGTTAACTATAGATGTATTCCCTGGGCAGTACCAGTTAACAGGAAACTAGAAACAGTCTGACAGTGAGGTCCTGGGCTGTAGCATGAATATCAATGCAACTCCTGCTATTTTTTTTTCTGATCGCTTTATTTTGTTCTTTATGTATATACTATTTTGTTCCAATTCTAATGCCATCGTCTTTAAAGTATCACTTTTTAAAAATTAATTATATTGGTACATTTTAGGTATACAATATGACATTCATCATTGGAAATTTGTACCTTTAATGTAATCTATCTTGGTTCGTCTTTTTTTTCCCCATTCCCCTGCCCTCCCTTCAACCCCTCCATCCCTCCCTATTTACAAAGACTTTGTTTCCATTTCTTCATTTTCTCATATTAATTCCATTCCCTTCTTTCCTTTCCCCTCCCCCTCCCACTTCCCCTTCCCCTTTGGCCCTTTTCTTCCTATTTCACATTATCTATTATAACTTTTAGTCCTTATTTACACTTTCAGTTTCTCACACTAGAGAAACTATTCGGTATTTACACATGTGTGTCCAATTTATTTCACTTAAGAGTATCGCCTCAATGTGCATCCACTTAGCTATAAATGTCTCTAATTTCTCATTTTTTGTGGCTGAGTAGTACTCCATTTTATTAAAAAACCACATTTTCTTTATCCAGTCTCCAGTTGATGGGCATTTGGGCTGTTTCCAAGCTTTAGCTATTACAAACTGTGCTGCTATGAACATGGATGCACATATATCACTGTGCTATGATTCTTTTAATTCTTTGGGGAAGATACCCAGCAGGGGAATAGCTGGATCAAATTGGACTTCCAATCCTAGTTCTTTGAGGTATCTCCATACTGATTTCCACAGTGGTTGCACCAGTCTACACTCCCAGCAGCAGTGGAGCAGTGTTCCTTTTTCCCCACAGCCCCGCCAGCATTTGTTATTGGTTGATTTCATGATAGCAGCCATTCTTTCTGGGGTGAAGTGGAATCTCAATGTTGTATTCATTTGCATCTCTCAGATGACCAATGATGTTGAACATCTTTTCATATATTTATTTGCTATTTCTACTTCTTTGTGTGAGAAATGTCTGTTCATTTCAGATGCCCATTTTTGGATTGGGTCTTTAAATTTGGGAGGTCTGGTTCTTTTTAAGTTCTTTGTGTATTATAGATAGTAGACCTTTGTCTGAGGAACAGCAGGTGAAAATTTTTTCCCACATTGTGGGTTGTTTCTTCACACTGTTGGTGGTTTCTCTTGCTGTGCAGAAGCTTTTTAATAAGAAGAGATCCCACTTGTTGATTGTTTGTGCTAGTTCATGGGCAACTGAGGTTTTGTTCATCAAATCTTTTCCTACACCGATGTCTTCAAGAGTTCTACCTAACCTATCTTCCAGCCAGTTTAGAGTTTCTATTTTAATATTTAGAGCTTTAATCCATTTTGATTTTAGTTTAGTGCATGGTGAGAGATACGGGTCTAGTTTTAATCTTTGGTAAGTTGAAGCCCAATTTTTCCAGCACCATTTATTAAAGAGGCTATCTTTCCTCCAGTGAGGGTGTATGGGTCCTTGGTCAAAGATGAGGTGGCTGAGTGTGTCTGGAGTTCTTTCTGCATCTTCTAATCTGTTCCACTGGTCCTTGGGTCTGTTTCTTTCCCAGTACCATGCTGTTTTTATCACAGCAGCTTTGTAGTATAGTTTCAAGTCAGAGATTGTGATACCCCCTACCTTGTCTTTATTGGCTAGCATTGTTTTTGCTATTCTGGGTCTCTTCTTGTTCCAAATGAATTTTTTGATTATTTTCTCAAGGTCTGTGAAGTATGCTGCTGGAATTTCAATTGGGATTGCACTGAATCTATGTAGCAGTTTTGGAAGTATGGCTATTTTCACTATGTTGGTTCTTTCTACCCAGGAACAAGGATGTCTTTCCATTTTCTGATATCATCTTCAATCTTGATCTCTTTTTTCAGAGTGCTATAGTTTTCAGAGTAGAGGTCTTTGTTTTCTTTTTAAATACAAAAAATCATTGAACTATCAGCTTTTGAACTTCATTTAAAAATATGTATTCATAGGTGTCTTTTGATTAAGTAACAATTTTATATGGTGTACAATTAAATGGTGAAAAGAACTTATAGTAAGTAAGTAATTTCCAGTGTGGCTATTGTTTCTGTTCTTGTGGATCCTTGCAGACATAGTGTGTGCGTGTACAAGTTATATTCCTTGATACAACAAAGTGAAACAGACAAGCAGGAAGACACAAGTAAACCCCAAACTATAGCACATGTTTTTATGCCTTGCCAGATTTCTGTTTTTATGGAGATTGCATTTTTATGCAGAAAACTGGCGATTGGCTTGACAATGATTCTTACTATGATAGGCTGAGACCTGAAAGGAGACAGGAGCCTACAGGTATGGAGGAGAAGTGGCCTGTGCTCTACACAAAGTGAGCATCAAGTCTGAGATACTCTGAGGAATAGAAAGTGGGCAATATCAGGTAGAAAAGTGAGGCTGGAGAGGTGGGCAAGGTGTTGGAGGTCTTACATGGCTGGCTGGCACAGCTGTCTTATTTTTTGAAATTAAAGAGATGAATTACTTCATGAAAGGGCAATTTCTGCACAAGTGAAACTAAAATAATAAAAACAAACATGAAATGAGTGCTTACTATTTGCCAAGTGCATTGTGTCATTTACTTGCATTAACATCTTTATCCTTTATCACACCCTATGAAATACAGTGGTATCTTGCTTTATGAACTTAATTTGTTCTGCAATTCTGGGAAAGATGGCCCTGTCCGTGTTTGTGTGGTGCAGATGATGTGGTCGTGTTCATCACTGAATGCAGAGTTTGTGAACAGAAGCTTTCGTGAACCGAGGTATTACTGTAAGTGCTAATATCATTATGTCCTTTGTGTGTGTGGGGTACTGGAGATTGAACTCAGACCCTTCACATTGAGGTACTTCTGGAGCCCCCTTTTTTTTCTCCCAACCCCTTTTTAAATTTTTTAGTTTGAGATAGCGTCACACTAAATTGTCCAGGTTGGGCTCCACTTGGAATCCTCTTGCCCCAGCCTCCCAGAGTGCTATAATTATAGGCCTACACCACTACACTCAGCCATCATATTCATTTTACTGATGCAAACCTTAAAGCACAGAGAGGAAGTAACTTTGTCAGTGTCATACTGAAAATAATTAGTGGAGCTGGGCTTTGAACCCGTGTTCCCTGGCCCTAAAGCTCTTGCTCCTAACTCCTGGGTATTTTGCCTCTTAGCTACTTTATCTTGCCCCGATCCTTCTGTTTCTCTTTCCTTAGCCTAAAGCACCTTTCAACATTACCTTTGAAGAATCAAGGTACTTGCACCATCCCCCTCACCCATCCACTATATCTGCTTTAGGGAAAGCTCTGTATATCCATCATTTATATCCCAAGAACCTATATCCTCTCAAAGAAGGTGATAGGAATCATCTGTCCAACCTTCCATTTCCCACACAGAGAAATAGATGTCCAAGAGGAATGTAGCATTGAAGAAGGCAGAGAAGGGAGACTCTGAAGAGAGGGAAAGGAAAGGAGGGGAAGAGATAGAGGGGAGGCGGACTGTGGAAGTACCACCTGGGCACTGTGTGCTTGCTCCAGAGGTGTTCCCTTTGCAGGTCTCATCTTTGTGTGCAGGCAAAGACCTTAAACCTGGAACCTGGGGATATAAGTTTGAGTCCTGCATCAGACACTCACAGGTGTGTAATCTTGGATAATACTTTTGCCACTTCTGAGTCTCAGTTTCTAATCTATAAAACCTCTTCTATGTTACTACCTTTCAGATAGAGACTCAAATGTGGTAATTTATTTGGAAAACATAAAATAGTACCTTCATTTATTCAATAACTATATGAGACCATACTTTGTGCCAAGTTCATGGCTTACATTTAGAGAAGTCCTAGCTGGTTTCAGGAACTGTGCTAAGAGTTCCATATGCATTATTTCATTTAATCCTTTCAGGGCCATATGCAGAAGAGCTGCTACTATTCTAAAAAGTGAAAACAAGGACCACTCCAGAACAAAAATAGAACTTGATTTCTGAACTCTAAGAGTTAGAAAGGGAATATGTACTGGTGAAGAAATTTACCAAGAATTTTGCTGTAAAGGAAAAGTCACTGATTTTAAAACAGTAGGAGGAGAGGACATGTAGCACAGTGCCTTTGTTGATTAGAGATTGAGTGCTTTGGATAGGGTTGAATAAGTCCATAGGTCTGAACATAATTCCTTCAAATAAAATCTTTGTTCATTGTGCAAGAAAGAAACTTTAGATAGGTCCATCATGCATCTAGAGCCCTGGACACTCAAAGTTCAGGTCCTTTAGCTGCTTGAGCTGTAAGAACAGAGTACAAGTTTGATGTTTTCTGGGTAAGCTGTTATAAACAGGTACATTTCGCACTTGTACCCCATCCTTGATTTGAAGTTGGGGAGACTGAGGTGAGAAGACTAAGGAACTTGTCTAAACTTACATTGGAGCAAGGACTTGAACCCAGGTTCATTTTGATGGATTCTATATTTTATGCCAGACTCTGTGTTCGTTATCCTTTAAAATGAAATGTGTTCTTTAGACTTGTTCTGTGGAGTAGGATTCCAGAGGTGAGGATACAGGTGGGAGGTCTCTTTTATTGGCAGGAGAAACTTCTATGTTCATGTCCCTTACAATTTCCAGCACAGAGAAAACTGGGCCTGCAGGTTTGGAATGGGAGCCTACCTAGAGGGCTGGATGCTAGTGAGAGACCCAGTCCCAATCTTGAGGAGCTGTTAGAGAAACTTAACCTCTGCCTGCCACCTGTCCCCTGATGGCAGCACCTCCACTTTTTGGTTCATCTCCCCAAAGGCCACATTTTTCCCTCAATAGTTACCATCCCGAAAAGCAGCATCAATGAAGGAAGCCAAGGCTGCTTGTCAGTCTGGCTGCAAATCAAAATAATTTGACATATTCATTTTTGGGATTTCACGTGGATCATGATGTTCCCCAAAAGGAAATGAACAGAATGTATAAATGGGAGAAAAAGAGTTTTTATATTTTTGTTTTTGCCTTGGATGATCCACATATGGTATAAATTATTGTAGAATTAGCATTTCTACATAATATGAGCAGCATCAGCAGTCAATAGAAAATAATGAATCCCATGCAATCAATAGACAATAAATTCGGGGATCAGGAAGCTGCATGAATTCAAAAGGTTCCACGAGGGAGACATTGGCATAGAGAGAGGGCCCTGCTGTAATTACCAGCACACCTGGGAAGGGTGAGAAATGATGGAAATAAAGCAGAAAAGTAGCAACACCAGAGACCTTGTGCCTCGAAGATTCCTTGAGCATGTGGAGCTATAAATCTTGCAAACAGCAGGCATGAGGCAATCGGTCTTGAGGGTGGCCTGGTTGACCTATGGACTTCAGCTAGGCATTGATTTTGGATTTGAGGTTTGAGGATGCAGTATTATCAATTTTGGTTCTTCATTATAATCAGCCATGAAGCTTCTTTTTAAAAGTACAGTTTCTTTGAGCCCTATTCCCAGAAATGCTGACATCTTTGGTCTGGGGTAGGCCCAAGCATTCGTCTGTTATTTCACAGTTCTCTGGGAGAACCTAGAGTGCAATTGAGTGTGGCCTTGGGATTGGAGGCTGAGTTGTGCAGACACAATGTAGGGGACCTTCTTGCCTAACAGGTGAGGCTTTCATAGGCTCAGAAGTTGGACCTGTAAGAAAAAAGTTACTTTCACTATAACTAAAATTAATTTTCAGTCTTCACATTTTCAACTTAATACTTAACTGTACCCATTTAAAGCAAGGTCAGGGAATCTTGAAGTTTAAGATTTCTTCCTTTCCATCCCTCTGTCAGTCTAAAATAGTCTATGCCTCCCCTCAGGAAGTCATCTTGAGTGGCTTAGCTATGACACTAGTTGGGGGTAAGGAATGGAGGGAATGGAAGGAACGTATAGCACAGTCACTTCTGAGAAAAGACCAGGTCTTCTGGTATCTGTAGGTTGGCATCCTGTGGTGACCTTTCTTTTTTAAAAAAATTAATTTTATTGGTACATTTTAGGTATACAGTATAATGACATTCATCGTTGGAAATTTGTACCTTTACATAATCTCTCTTGGTTCCTATTTTTCCCCCTTCCCCTGCCCTCCC
>NW_004624794.1:3501873-3520219 GCF_000247695.1 Heterocephalus glaber
TTTATGTGTCTTCTCATTTCCACGGGGTGGGGGTGTGCTTCTGGCTCCCACACGGCTCACCTTCTGTGCCCTAGGAGCTTGGGATGGCAGCAGGGGAGCTTCCTTCCGGGTGCTGGGACTTGCTGAGCTTCACTGTCCTAGGAGCCTGGGATGGAGGTGGGGAGCTTCCTTCCGGGTGCTGGGACCAGCTGAGCTTCACTGCCCTAGGAGCCTGGGATGGAGGCGGGAGAGCTTCCTTCCAGGTGCTGGGACCAGCTCACCTTCTTGGACCTAGGAGCCTGGGATGGCAGTGGGGGAGCTTCCTTCTGGGTGCTGTGACCAGCTGAGCTTCACTCTGGAAGCCAGTCTTGAGATGATCCTCATGGGTTACCCTTATTCCTACTCCCATCCAAAGCAGCTCATCAGAACACTCCCTTCAAACCAAAACAAGGCTATGGCCACACGAAGAGGAATCTTGGTTGTCAGAAATTTCTCCTTCTTCTTGCCTCACTCTCTGGGTCCTTGCTTTTCCATCAAGAAGTAGGATAGTGGCTTTTTTATCTTTTCACTTCCACTTCTACATCTGTCCCAGCTCTTAATTTACACAGGTGCTCAAATCTGCTTGATTGGATGAATAAATGAGATATTTTTCTGGCTGGATTTTCTGCCAAGGTAGGCTGAGTACCCCAATTCCTAACTGAAAGGAACAGGCATTGGGCACTATGTCTTTGCCATAGCTTCCTGGGGGAATTTTTTCTTATCTAGACCTGAAAGAAAAAAGGACAAGAAAGTGATAGGAAAGATTCTTTCCTGAAGAATTCCTCAAGCCAGGAACTAGAGGATATGTGGTAGCAGGAGGGATTCCCTGATCAGTAGAGTAGAAAAATGGAGAAATAAGAAAGTCTGTATAGAAAACTTTCAAACTTTAAGAGAAGAGGAAGTATTTCTTTTCTTTTTTTAGTGCAGGGCCTCAGACAGAGGGAACTGTGAAGAAGAAATCCTCCAGCTGAGCTTTAGCTTTAACAGAATCTAAAAACTGGTGAATTTTTACGAAAAAAATAGATTTGGTTTCAATAGTGAAACTTAACAAGAATATGGATTTGTCATTAAGTGTACTGTGTGCCTGTGTCCAAAATTGGAAAGTGCCTTTCTGAAATTATACCATGCTTCAGTGTCATTCCAATGTATTTTCTTAGTCCTTGACATTTAATCATTCACGATTGCTTTTTACTGACTCATTTATATTGCCATCATGAACATAATATTATCATGCAATTAAGTGGCATAATATCTTACAAAACTTACTATCTGCCAAGTAGGTTCTAGGTACTGGTTAAAACAGTTGAGTTGGCAATCAATGGAACATTAAAGTATTTTATGGGACTTAAGAAAGAGAAGATATATTGAATTCCAATGACTGCTTGCTAAATCTTGTAATTCCTTGGTGCAGCTTGCTTGACCAGTATCTGAATTAAATCTCCAGTTCTGAAGTCAGTCTTCACAAGCGAAATCTAATCAATTATACTTGAGAAAACAGGAGAGAAAAATGAAAGGTTAATGAGGTAAATTCAACCAGGTCACCTTGAAATCTTTAAATGGTCTTTTAATTTGTTGGGGAAAAAAAGAATTGTATTGGATACAAGAAAAATGGATAAGGAATAGCTTATGCTATGGTTTAGATTTAAAATTTCCCCCAAAGCCCTATGTTAGTAAGTGGGGTTATTAGAAGGTGATAGGATCAGGGGGCACTATACATATCAACGGAGTAATCCATGGATGAGTTCATAGCTCAATGTGCTGTTAAGAGGTATGGCCCAGTTGGAAGAGGTAGATCACTGGGGGCATGACCTGAAGGCATGTATTTCTGTCCCCAGCTCTTCTCTCCTCTCTGCTTGGTGGCTGCCCTGGGTTGAGCAGCTCCCCTCCACCACATCTTTTGCTATGTCTTTTCTGCTTTGGAGTTAGCTGATCATCCAGTGAACTCTCTGAAACCATGAGCATGCCAGATATTTTGTCCCAGTGATAGGAAAATGATTAAATACAATGCTTGACCAATTTTGCCTTTTCTTTTGTTCATCTGCATTTTATTATTTCTGTGTAAAGAACATTATATTACTCTTTCTTAAGAAAAATAAGCTTTCTGCTTCTTATTTAGATTGGGTTTTTCAATGGGTAGCTCAAGTTGTACACATGGATATAGAGTAGAAATCAAGTCTTCCCCTACAGTGGTCCCAGTCTGTTTACTAAAGGGAGCCAATGTAATTGGTTCCCTCTGAATCTTGCCATACATTGTATATTTACAAGTATTTATGTATATGAGTTCCCCTTTCTTTCTTCCTGCAAATGACGGCATCTTTTATACAGTTCTTTTATTTAGTTGCACATCTTAGATTTTGTGTTAAATCTGTGCATCTAAAAGTCTTACTGTTTTTAATGTCTACAAAATATATCATTGTTGGAATGCATCATGATTTATTTAAGACCTCTCTAATACTGAGTATTTAGGATCCTTCCAGTCTACTGAGACATTGATGTTGTACATATTACTATCTGCATATACAAAATAGGATCCAAATATATAGTGAAAGTTTAAATTAAAAAATTATTACAGTAAAATATGCATTGCACTAATGCCCCTCAGAATAACTCCCCTTGCTTCAAATGCACTTATCCCATCAATCTTGCCATTTTATGAAGCAGTTCTGGAAATCTTCTTTCATAAGTGTCTGTATGAGGTGTGATCAGAAGTTGGTAAATGCTGCTGCTGAGTGCCATCCAATGGGAAAGCAGGCTGTTAAAAACATGGTCTGTCCCCATCCACCTTATTCATGGGATCTGGCACCATGTGATTTCTGGCTTTTCACCAAAGTCAAAATGACCATGAAAGGTAAATGTTTTGAATTGGTTCAGGACATTGAGGCAGCCACAACAGCACAACTAAAGACACAATAGGAAACTTTCAGAACTGCTTTACAAGGTGGCAAGAACAATGAGATAAGTGCATTGGAAGTGAGGAAGGGTATTTTGAGGGGAATTAATGGCAATGTCTCTTTTACTGTAATAAAATTTTTATTTAAACATTCACTGAATGTTTTTAATCACACCTTGTATATGCAAACAGCAGTATTATAAGGATATTCATTATAACATCCATGTTACAGTTACAGCAGAAGACTGGAAGCATCCTAAAAATTCAAATTTTAAAATTAGAACATTCATTGTGTTTTTTATAATACCTATTATATGAGTATCTAGTTATAAACTTCCTGAAACAAAAGTTCAAAGTCAAAAGGTAAATGCATTAAAAGATTTTAGTATTTGCCAAATAGCCCACCAAAAAATTAAGCTAAGGGAACTGTCAACACAATGACCAAACTTCTATATCTCCAATGTGTCCTTGTGGAGATGAGCCATGTATCTGTATCCTTTTCTTTCACCAACGTGATGCTAGCAAATATTATTTTAAATGAGGCATAAAAGAAATAGATCAAGGGATCCTTCACTTTAAACTAGATCTGGCATTTATGTTGGAATTACCATAAGGCATTGAGACTGGAGTGAAAATAGGCCTACATCCAGTTGTTTTCAAAACAAACTGATAAATCCCTTTATATATTGCTGAAGAGCTTTGCAGAGCTGTAACTGGAAGAATCATTGAGGGAGGCTGAGTTTCAAAGAAAGTTATGCACTAAGGCCTGACAATTAGGGGGTCTCCTGGCCAGGCCTCATATGTTTTCCCACCTCTATTTAGAATTTTCTGCTGATTAAAAGAAGTCAGTGAGATCAGTCCTTTCACTGCTTTTTAAAAAAATGATGTGATCCTTGCAATGAGTTGGAGTCCTTGCAGGGAGCTGGCCTGTATGATAGGAGGAATTGCTGTAACTCCACCAAGCCTGGAAGTTAGACTCCCAAATATCATCAGGATCAATAATTACTTCATAACATCATTACAGCCATGCATCAATTTAGAATGAACCAAGTCAACATAACCTGCTCTGGACAGGAGGAGAGGGAATTCCATTAACAGGTGCAATTTGAATTGAATTATTTCATTACTTGCTCATCATATTTGGCTGCTGCCAGGGGAACAAAGATACCTCTGATTCTCTCTCTCTCTCTCTCTCCCTCCCTCCCTCCATCTCTCTTTCTCTCTCTTTCCTACTTAAGTACAGAGAGAAAAACACCCCAGGAATCTCTTTACGCAAGAATTCCTACAAATATGGTCAGGAACTTGATTCGGCTATACCTGAAGGCACACATACTTCTACACATGGCAGTTATAGTCATCAAAAAGTCTACCTTAGTTTAGGGTAGTTTTCTCTCATTTGTGTCTGAAAGGGTCCTGGTATCTAATTTTTCCTCCAGAATATTAGAAGAATATCAAGTCCTCTCCTTGGCTACCTCTCAATCCTCCTCTTTATCTCTCCATAGCCTCCTCATTCCTGCCTGAGTGTACTTAGAAGACAATATTAAAATTTCTACTCTGTTAGAAACAAATCTTCACTTAAGACCTTACAGCTTGTTATGGTTTTATTGAATATTTGTGGAGTTATGGGGAAGAAATTTGATGTTAGAGGATTAAAAAGAGTAGAATATACTTACAAGACTGTAAACTCCATGACTGTAGGAGGAATTCTTGCCTCACTCCCTCTATGTCTTGGGTCCCTGGCACTAAGTGCAATACCTGGCTGAGTTAAAGGATCTAAAGATCTTGAAGGTCATTTTAATTCACTTTTCTTATTGTCCACTTTTAGAGAGGATATGTTGGTAGGTTCAATGTCTCTCACCTCTGACCTGATTTTCTTTGAGTCCAGTTCCTTATTCTTGGCCTTCTTATACTGTCTTCTTCCCTTGTGTCTACAGGCACATCGATAGTTTTTTTCATCCACTTATCCATCACAAATTGCATAATACCAGAAGACAGAGATCTGATGGTAGAAAGGGCTGTAAGGCCCACAAGGAATTTGGTCAACAAAGTATCCCATGGTGAGTCCAGATATCCATTTTGGCTTTCATTTTGGCCTTAGTTGGAAGAGCTGCTAAAGGCCCTTTGACAAGTCACTAACTCCTCTGCTAAGGAAACTGAAATGTACTCATTTGGTGAATGAATTCCCCTGCCCTTTTCACTTTGGTTCTAGGAATGATGGTACCATATTGATGTAAATGTTTTGAAACATATAAAGTGCTCTGTACTCATGTAGTTGTTATTATTGACAGAAATTGTTTTCTAATGCCAATAAGAAAGGTTTATTTTATTGTGGCTTGATCTGCATAGAATCTTTAGTTATTGTATTTAGTATAATTTACCGTGTGTGTGTGCGTGTGTGTGTGTTTAAAAATGTCACTTTGGATCTATCCAAAGCAAAGGTGCTCATTTATTTCCATTCTGTTCCTAAGTTCAAAATTCTGAAGTACCTACTTATTTTTTCCCCTCAGAGGTACAAAGAGAGCTTTCTCCACCAGGCATCCAGAATTAAACTTTATACTAGTTCTTATATAATCTCTTTTCGAAAAAACAGCTTTCAGCCAACTCTAAAGATGTCTCCTTCATTTACTTTCAATGACCCTCTTAACATAAAGCTAAATAAGGCTGAAATCCCTGGGTAGTGTAGCAGAGAAGTGTACTGGTATTTAAGAGGAAATCTTTTGGGTAATGTCTTTAGATGAACCTCTGAAGAGCAAAGTGGGGCTGATGCTACACCTGCTGCAAACAGTGGGCTGTATCTGGCTGAGATGGGATTTGCACACTGTTTATGCCTGAGAAATCTTCAGAGCCTCAGAAAAGACAAGAGCAGGAGGCATGACTGACATGGCAGATGGAGGCAGGGCTTTTCTGATGCCTGGAGACAGCCACTAATGGAGGAGATGAAGGAAATCGTGGTCATTTTAGAGTCATTACAACTGATGTGGGAAATAGAAAAAGCTATTAAATGTTTGAACTGGTGAATCTCAGCAACTTCTTCAGCTAGAAGTCAAACTCCCTCACCAGCCCCACACCACAAAAGAAGCTTGATTTGATGTGGTAAACAGAGAAGTGGTTTTGTCCCTTCTAAAAGCCTAGATAGGGAAACTGAGGAAACTGAGTGACTTGTCCTCACTTCTCTGATGTCAGAGTGTGGACCTGAACCCATGTCTGACTGCTGTGTTGCACTGCCTCATTAATGCACGGGTGTCTGCTGGGATTGTTCTAAGAAGCCCCCTCCATACAGTGTCACCTGAAATTCCCCCACCAGTCTTCCTTCTTTGTGTGACGACTCTGCTTTTTCTTCATTCACTACCAAGACAGGACTGTGCTGACCTTTTTAGGGTACACTCCCGGGGCTATACAGCTCTCTACCATGACTGCCCATTAAAATCACCTGGGACTTACATTATAGATGCCTGGGTCCCATGGGATTTTGACCTAATTGATCTGGCCTTGTGCCCGGGCTTTAGTATTTTTTAAAAGGCCCCCAAGTGATTCTGATGTGAAGCTAGGATTAAGAACCACTGTCTTAAGGGCAGTCTTGGACAGCACACAGCATGAGGAAGAGGAAGCAATTCATATATTTAAGTATAGTGGAATACACTTTTTTCCAGGGGAAGGGACTAGAGAAAGTCCCTAGGTAACTATGGTTACCTAACTATAAACTTAATTAAAATTAGTGTAAGCAAAAGAAGAGGATTTAGAGTGTCATCAAACCAAAAGACCTCAAATGGGTTGAATCCAAGAGCTCTTCCAGGGACATCAGGCTCTCTCTCTCCCTAGTCAGGCTCCTGCTTCTGATTTCTTCTCTCTCCTGACTTCATACTGTGGACTGTCTCACCTGTGTGTCACTGAAGATGGCTCCGGTTAGCACCAAGATCATACCAGTTTGGCAATCCTGCAGGGAAAATGACAGCTCATTCCAAATGTTCATGGATGAGTCCAAGGAAGATCTTGGTTACAAGTGTACTCTGGGACAGTCACTCCATCCTTTGGGCAAGAGGACACTATGGCTCCAGCCACTGTGGATCCCACAGATGGGAGACCAATTCTTCACAGCAGTATAGATGTCCCCCTGAAATCTCTGAGTGTGGCAGCTTGTTAGGAAAGAAGGAACATTCTAAGAAAAGACAAAAGTTGTGAAAGGCCCAGGAATGATATTAAGTATGCTGTGCTTGGGGAAAGTGAGCCCCCTGCATGGCTGGAGCTCAGCACTGATGGGGCCGTGATGAGAATGAGGTGAAGACATGGCAGCAGGGACTGTTTGGTGAGGTCCTTGAAGGGCACACAAAGGATCCTGGATGGTTCCATTGGTTATGGATATCACAAGGCTTTAGGCGGAAGGGTGATGTTATAATAATTACTTCTGGTTGTTCTGTATGGAGATGAAAGACTAGGCTTAGCTCACATGGCTTGGGCTCCTCTGGCATTATGGCAATGACTCACAAAGAAGACCCAAGTATGTCATTCTGTACATTGGTGAAGCACTTTGCAGTTTTCAAAACTTACCTGCATTCATTATGGAATTTGGAGAAAGTGGGGAGGATATAATTATCCCCAATTTATACATTCTTGTCCTGAGCTCTTTGTCACTATATGTATTGTGAATACGTGATTCTACTCTTAAGCTTCTCATTCCACTCTCTGAATGATCTCTTCATAAACAAAAGTTCTTATTTTTAATAGACTAATTTATCAAATTTGTCTTTTATAGTAACTATTATATGTGCCCTATTTAAAGAGTTACCTCAAGGTTATAAAGAGGTGACTTTCTTTTGAGTAGAAAGTTAGGGATGGCCTTTCTGAGCAAGTAGCATTGAGCTGCATGCTAAAGGAGGCTGAGAGCCAGGTCCACAGCACCTTTCCCAGTGACTATGCTGACCCCTCTGCCTGCTGACCTCACCTTCATTTGGATTCTGTCTTTGGAACTGAAAATCTCTTTGTCCCTCAAGTTAGACTGGAGCAGAGAATGTGGAGAGCCAGGAAAGCAATGTAGCAACAGCATCATTTGTTTCAGAGTCCCGTATTAATGGATTATGCATCTGGCAGGAAACAACAACATCAAATGAGTGAAGGATTGCTTGAAGGTTGACAGAGGTGAAGGCAGAGAGCTGAGGTAATGCTTTCAGGAGAACTTTTGGCCTCCTAGGCCACTTAGAAAGAAGGACGCACCTTCAAACATTGGAAACAAAGGACACCCCCCCCCAATTTCCTAGTGAGTTTGATTTGATTTAAGAGGCTTTTGTGCAAAGTGAAAATCAGTAAAAACAGACCTGGCAGCATCTCCTCAGCAGAGTGACTGTGAGTGTACTCCATCAGGAGGGCTCCTGCTGGGGCATTTGGCTCAATGTCCTCCATCAGAAGAGAGAGAATCAGGCTATGTCTTCATGCATTTTAAATTCTTCTGACGCTAGACTGATTTGGATTTATTCATCAGTGGTTGACAGGGAACCTGAGCAAGCGTGAAACAATGGTGCTGTGTTCAGACAGAGTAGAGGCTACATCTTTAGGATCAGCCAGGTTTTAAAGTTAGTCATAGGTCAAGGAATAGCACAGCAATTGTCTAAGGCTTGTGGAACTCTGAACACTACCCACTTTAGGTGACAGTGATTTTGAGGTAATGGATGGCCAAGCATCCAGACATAGGCAAATTATGAGGCATAAACTAGTTTTAAAATGGTCAGAATAATTGCTTCAGTTGCCCACTATTTGCTGGTCCAGGCATGTTCTATGGGCTGGAGATCCCTAGGTCCTTGGGAAAGGAGGAACAGTCTGTGTTGAGCAAGTCCAACTCCCCCATGATTGGCTACTATAATACTGTGTTCTTGAGAAGAATCTCCCCAGGTTAAATAAAAAAGCACAAGTTTATGTTTCTATAGACAATCCACTCTTCCACTCCTTTCACTTTTTAACATGCACTTTATAAAAAACTTTAAAGATTACAAAATTAGACTGTATTAAATTTCTAGAATTTTTTTTTACAAATGCTTGGATATTTATTTCCTTGGTATTATATCCTGAACACTAGAAGACTCCCATTTTCACTGAATAGCATAAATGACCAAAACTGAAGGAATAATAGAAGTAGTTGCTGGAAACATGGCTAGATCTACAATCACATAGCACATTCTGGGATGCAAAGACAGAATTTACTGCAAGTGTGCTTGTTATTTCAAACTTATTCCTTTGTGTTTTGAAAGTTTCAGATTTTCTTAGAGTCTCTTGGGATTAGTCACTACCAGCTGCTGAAATGAGAGAAAGCAGAGGGTACAAACTGCAGGCTCAGATGTGTTTAAACTGTAACTTTTCAGCTGTGTGACTTTGTCATTAAACCATCCAACCTTTGGTTTTCTCACTTTTTGAAAAATAAACATAACAGTGGTGTGTCTATTAGGGTATGAGGATATCAGTGTAAAGTACCTGGCTCAGTCCTTGGCATGTTGTAGATGTTTAATAAATATTAGTTTATTTCCCCATGTGGTGGACAGAATAATGGCTCTCCAAAGATGTCCACATTCTAGTCTCTGGAACTCGAAGATATGTTAAGAGAGACTACACAGATGTGAGAAAGTTAAGGATCTTGCGATAAAGAGATTATCCTGGATTATCCAGGTAGGGCCTGAGGTAATCCCAAGAGTACATCTAAAAGGAAGTCAGGAAGGTTAAAGTCTGGGGGAAGATGATATGATCTATTCCACTGGCTTCATTAATGGAGGACTCTGTGAGCTAAGGAAAGCTGATGGTCTCTAGAAGGAAGAAAGAGCAGAAAATGGATTATTCCTAGAGACTCCAGGACTTCTGACCTCTACAACTACAAGAGAATAAATTTATGTTGTTTTGAACTATTGTGTTTATGCTAATTTGTTACAGTGGCGAGAGGAAACTAAAATACCTTCTTTCTATCTCTACAACAAGAATATTCTTTTCCCTTTTCTGCCTGTGTGGCACCAGAGACAACCTATATGAAAGTTCTTGGTGCTTATAAACTGCTGCTCATATGGGAGGGAAGAGTTTTTGTTATTAGTGAAGGAATGGTATATAGAGCTCTTTCTAGCTACAGAGAACAGTGAGGGGCACAAGGTAGGGTGGAGAGGAGCTGCAGGCAGACAGCTTACCACAGCTAGGGCCGAAACAGACTTAACTCATACAGAGGTTGTGCCATGTGATCCAAGAACTGTGCTGTCCTTAGACCTGGGCCAATGACTCAGTCCTGTCTCTCACTTGGTAAGCCACTTCCCTTTAGAAGATTTGGGCTTTCTCCCCACATGGAGCTGCTGTGAGAGGCACAAATGTGACAAAGATGCCTATGTAGGTAGTTCCTGGGCCTTTGGCGACCAGCTCTCACTTCCGTGGCTCTTGGGCCAGCATCTGTGTTCCCCTTTGGTGGGGTTGTCAGCTGAGATTCTCTGGCCAGGCAGAAATGAACTCATGATTTGAAAACTTTGAATTTGAGTGGAATGATTCAGCTGTAGGACCTAAGGCTATTTTCTGAGTCTGGGACTTTGTGCTTCCTTCACACAAATCTTCAGCCTTTCTGTTGCTGTGACTAAAGAATTTGGGTTCCACCCTCCATCCCAAGGCCTCCTGAGTGTCTTAAGTCCCTGAACTAAATAGTGTCACATGAGGACTGAGCAACATTTGGGGTCACAGATTGCATCACAGATGGCTGTCAGAAGTCCACAGATGACTGACATGCTCCAGGTCCTCCAGTCACCCCCAGGCAGCAGGACTGTATGGCTTATTGCCCCAAAGAGGCACCTGGTCGTTGGTCTACCATGAGTACCATTGAGCATTCTTTAGACACATTTCCTTATCTTCGCTCAGTTTCCTTACCCATTAGAGGAAGAGATGGTCTAGAGTAATTTTTTAAATTGTGTTGGCCTAAGCCAAAAATTGCCCAGCAATCCTAGGCCTGAAGGAGTGAGGAAGCAGGCAAGCAGGAGACTGCCTTGAATTTCTGCATTTACCCTTCTCACACTAAAGAGTTTTCTGAAAGATCCCTATGGCATCAGGTTTCCATAGCTCTGAGGGCTCCCTGAAGCACCTTCCAGTCTGGACCACTAGATCCAAGCTCTCACTCACTTGAAATGTTTCCAAAAGGTGTTTTGTTTTGTTTTGTTTTACCAGAAATATTTTTGGAATATTGGTTTAAAAAGGGCCTCAAAATATGTTCTTCAAATAAATATTTTACTCTTCCAAAATCATTTGTTTAAAAATGTTTTTGGAATTATTTGGAGGTCTATCCATGTGACTGTCACTTTTGACATTTGGTTCACAGACTGCCCAGTGTCCAGGACAGTTTCTCACCTGACCTCCCTCAACAAGGGCCACTGTGGCTATTACCTACAACCAGGCATTACCAGCACCTCTGGTCCACCTCTATAAAGTTACGGTCCTCACAGTATCCTGTGGAGTAGTGTTATTTTATTGGTGATGATTTAGATACAGAGCAGTGAGCCTTTCCTGGGATCACACAACCAGATATCAGGGGTGCTGGAGCTCATATCCAGGTCTTTAAGGCCCAGCTCATTGCCCTTCCCACTACATCACCTTTCTTAGAGATACCACTTATTGGAGCATAATTAGGAAGTTTATAACAGAGATCTTGGAAGTTTATAAAAGTTCATATAAGAGATTTTGGAAGGTGATGACCTGGAAGCCATTGGAAGGTAGTGTGAATAGTGAGGAAAAGAGGGCTCAGAAGGATTCTCTGACCACACTGAGGTTCAGCATGGCATAGGGGAGGAGAAAGTAAGAAGATGGAGACAGAGTGGCCAGAGAGGTGGAAGGAAGAGTGTGGGGCAACCTGAGAGCCAACCAAAGCACACAAGTTAAACAGAAGAACATGGCATGATGCAAATGCTTCTAGAGCAGAAAATGGTGTCCGACAAATGGAGAAATGGTGATTCTAGAAAATTAATTTCCTTAAGATTTCCTTTTTTTTGTAGATGACCAGTGCATGTACTTCTCCTTGGAAAGATGCAATTTTATGGCTCATAGCAAGGCGCTGGGAGGGAGAAAGAAAGGATATGGTTCTGCTGGGTTCTGACTTTGGCTTCAAAGGTCAGATTCAAAACTGCATCTTGCTGCAGGACCTGGGGCAAAGTTCACTTGTAGCCTTTTAGATTCCTTTTATCAAGCCTATGCAGAGGTAGTCTTTGGAACAAATATTCCCTGCTTCTGCACCAGCACCTGTAATAGATTCTCAGAGATGGACACAGCTGTGTTGCACAGTTTCCTCAAAAGCCAGGGGAGGTGGAATGTGCACAGGGCTATTCAGTCCAGCTTGTTTAAAGTACATTTATCTTCCAAGAGAGAATTAAATGGATGGCCATATTGGGTTCTTTTATGACATGATCTAAGTCTTATTCAAGGCCATGTGGTTAAAACTGAATGGGGCACAGACTAGAACTCAGGTGTTTAGACAACAGGCTACAATCAGGTCTTGTTGTTGACTTTTTTATGTAAGCTGACAACTGAGCCCTTTAATTGTTGATAATTATTCAACTCTTCACTTTACTCTGTGCCACCAGGGGCACAAGAGGAAGGATATTTTGTTGAAGGCTGTAATCACTTACATACCTGATCTTTGTGCTAGAATCAACAGCTCTTCCAGTTCAGCTATTTTACTGTTTTTGCTTTACCAAGTATTCATCATTTATATTTTTGTTGTGTTACATATCAGCAGCTTTTACTTATTTATTTTTATTTTATTATTATTATTATTATTATTATTTTTGGTTTTTTGAGGCAGGGTCTTACTTTCTAGTTCAGGCTGGCCCTGAACTCACCATATAGCCCAGGCTAGCCTTGAACTCACAGTGGTCCTCCCGCCTCTGCCTCCCAAGTGCTGGGATTACAGGCATGTGCCACCATGCCTGTCCCCATCAGCTTTTAGATGAGATTGTACTACCATCTGTGTATGAAATTAAGGCAATGATTAGCAGGCCTTCTGGTATTTTGGAACTTTTAATCAAGAAGGGAGATAGGGAGAGAAGAAGGGAAGGAGGTTGCAGTCTAAAGCAGATATGTGTAAAGAAAACTGAGGCTAATATGAGGCTCCTCATTTCTGGGACCAAACTGAGGGACCTCACCAATGTTGCTAAGCATGACCCCTGGGGAAGAACTTTCAGGAGGAGGTGTCCCTTCTTCCGGACATGGAATAAAGTAACATAAGATTAACAAATTCAGACTGTTGCCATAGCGAGAGAAGGAAATCCCACCCAAAGTATTAATCTACATAATTGGTTGGGGCTTTGATTTCAGTGATCATGAAGGAGTTAGGAAACTCCTTATGACTCAACTCTGTTTCTCCACTCTGGATTAACACTGCTCCAGTCAACATTCTTGCCAGTTAAAATTTAGCAGGGAACTTCTCTAGGGGGTGACTTCTACATAAATCCTGACAGTCACTCTGAGAGAACTAGCTTAGTCACATGCTCTGGACCTGGCTTCATCAGTGTAGCCAGGGACTGTGATTGGCTGAGACTTGTATCACATGACCCTACCTAGGATGCATGGACTGAGAGGGTGGGGTAAAGTGGATGCCAAACAAAAGGTGAAGGATCTTACTAGAAGAGGATGGAATGAATTCTGGAAGATAGTTGACACATGCCCACTGCAAACATGCTCACTGGGAAACAAAATATTTTCCTACCTCCTTCCCAGCCACAGGATAATCACTATTAGCAGTTTCTACTACACTCTTCTGCCTAGTCTGTATACCTCCATTAGCATAGTAATGATAGGGATTATTTTCAAATGAAATCATTTATACATATTGCTGCACAATCTTTTGTCCTCATGTGTCTTGGCTATCTTACTACCTTACTGATACACATATGCTTTGTCTTATTTAATGTTTGCATGATATTCTGAAGAATGAATATAACCTAATTTATGTAACCAGTGCTGGGCATGATTGTGAATGATACAGACAAGTGATGAGAATCCAGAGCAGGCTTGGGGAAGAGAGTGAGAGGAGCATGCCCTCATGGCCACGGAAATGCCAGTATTGTCACATCAAGGGAAGGACAAGGCTCTGCTCACATCCTCCAGGCCATGGTTTGCTGCCCTGTAATAAATCAAGCTTCCCAGAAGTGTCAGTGAAACCTCATTACCAGTGGTGTGTTAATGAGCAACCATGGGTGCTTCTGTTGTGGAGCTCAAAAAAAATTACAAAGATGTCATTGGCATAAGCTCAAGTCCCTTTCACAGATGTCATCCCCTGTAAGAGTTCTGAAAGGATGGAAATGTTATGATCGTTATTACTGTGCTAATAGCTGAACAATAAAAGAAAAAAGAAATCGGCCAGCAAAGATCCTTGCAACTTAAAATGATGCTGGAAGGACACTGTGGCCTTATCAGTCTGAAAAACTCCTGCTCAAAGTCAAATGCCATAGCTTGCTGAGAAAGAAGTAAAAAATCAATTATTAATGCAGCCCTAGCTTCCTTATGATTTTCAGAGAGCCAGATCTCTTAATCGAGGGGAGAGAAGCTGATGTGAGGTTAGGGGAAATGCTGGTAAACAATGATCAAAAGCTGTTGCAATCATTTGCCACTTGTCATAGCATGGCAGAAACACTGCTCAAAGACTGAGAGAAAAGTAAAATGGAAAAAAAAAAACCAACAAAAGAATCTTTGGTGGGGACAAGGACGTAGCCAAGTCACTTGTATGGAATTCTTTGACTTTTTATCTAAATGTAGAGCCTTCTTGCACAACAGCTGCATGGGTATGCAGGGCCCAGCCAGAGGCCCACCCAGATAACATCAGTAAGTGCATGCAGACCCCAGCCAGAAGCCTGCCTGGACAACAGCTGCACAGGTGCGCAGGCTCCAATCAGAGGCCCGCCCTGACAACAGCTGTACAGGGAGGCATTACCCAGCCAGAGGCCCGCCAAGGTACCATGAGTAAGTGCACACAGGCTCCAGCCAGAAGCCCACTCAGACAACAGCACAGTGTGGGGATCCAGAAGGCCATCATTCTGACCCCAGGAATTGGTGCAGTGGTGAGCAGTAGAGAAAAGGCCTCTCTGAGACTTGTTGAGAATTGAAGCCCACTGGGAGAGCAAAGAGTCACCTTAATAAAGGTATAGCAGACTGCAGTGGTTGAAATGAGAAGACACCTAAACAATACTCAGAACCAGATTTCCAGATCACCAAAAGCAACTCCAAGGGGCAACGAGGTGGAATAATCTGAAACTCAACCACCTGGACCCCCTGAACTGGCAATGAAAGACAATCTGGAAAAAATAAAATCAGAAATAATTTCTCAGATAACAACAGAGATTATGTCCAGAGTGAAAGACATGATTAATAACTAGAGCAGACACAGATGAAAAAACAGAGGAACTGAGGAACATGATGGAATCCTGGCATAGGAAACAAATGGAAACCATAAAACAGATTCAACAGATATCCAAGAGATTAAAAGCTCCATTGAAAGTTTATACAGCAGAATAAGCCAATGTTGCAATTAATGACCGGGAAGAGAAAGATTTCTTAAAAATAGAAAGAGACCATGAGAAATGAATCCAGCAGCTGCTAGATGACACAAGGAATAACATAAGACTGATCAGAGTCAATGAAGAAATAGGAGATAGAGTGACATATTAACAAAAAACTGTTCACAGAAGTAATGGCAGAAAACTTCCCAAGCAGGGGAAAAGAATTTGACATAAGTGAGGCATATAGTACCCCAACTTGCCATGATAAAAAAAAATCTACACCTAAGCATATAATAGTGAAGATTCCAGGAACCCAACAGAAGGACAAAATACTACAAGGAGTTAGACAAAAGAAACAAATCACACACAAAAGAAAGCCCATCAGAATCACAGCAGACTTCTCAGCACAAACCTTCAAGTCAAGAAGAGCCTGGAGTGAAGTATTTCCAGCCCTAAAAGAAAACAGCCTCTAAATGTATAAACATGCTTCTAACATGTGGTCCTTTCTACTTTCCTAAGTAGCTATGCCAGGGCAAAGGGGGAAGTTAAAGGTCATCCCAGGTGTTTGAATCTCTGCAGTTGGACTGGACAAGTCTTTCCTGTGTGCAGCTGTGCTGTGTGCTGTGGGAGGTTTAGCAGCATCCTTGGCATTTCCCCATTAGATGCAGCAATGTCCTCCTAGATGGAACAATCAAGAGTCTGTAGACACTGCCAAAGTCCTGTGGGGGAAAAGTAGCTCCAGGTAAGATCCAGGGAAACTGGTCTGAATGCAGTGTGTAAGGTAATCTGTTGCCAAGCCTTTGCTCCAGGTCAGGGGAGGAAGGCTGGCCTCCTCATCACTCTCCCTTCTACCTAGTATGGTCATGTACTTCCATCTCGCCCTATCTGAATCACTGCCAAAACAGGAACCGGCATTCACAGGAGGCCAGTGGTGTTGAGTTGTGCCACTTGGCTAAAGTTCAAGATCTCCAACTGTAAGAACCCTGTTCCTGTGGCACTGGGGCTGGGGGTGTAGCTAAGTGAAAGAACGCTTGTCTAGCACATGCAAGTCCCTGGGAACAATACCCAACACTGCAGAATAAAACAAAACAGAATAATCCCACCTCTTTTTCTGGTACAACTCCTGTTCCATGGGTGCTTGAGAGCTTGGGGGATACTACAAGGGTGAGTTTTAAATATGAGGTTTTGTCTCCAATCACAATCCCAAGTGGGTTAGGCAAGACTGCTGGAGGGTTTCTATCACCAATTGTAGTCTGTCTCTTCCCTCTTTGTAGGCTCAGGCCTCTCCAACTTTCCAGAGGAAAGCAAGCTGAAAGAAACAGGCTAGACAGAGAAAACTTTTCTTCCTAAGGACTAATCCTCCCATTTGGCCCAAGCGGAAGCAACTCCAAGAGTCTCGTGTACTCCATGTCTGGAGTGTTCTTCTGCTCAGTGAGTGCTGTGGCAATGGTGTCCAGGAATGGCTGCTGTCAGCTCCTTCCCTCCCTGCACAGACCTGATGTTCCTCACACTAAGAAGTAGCATCTGTTTCCCATCTTTAAATCAGACCGGGCCTTGTGCTGTACTTGGTCCAATAGAGTATGGCAGAAATGACACAATGCCATTCCTAGGTTAACCTTTGAAAAGATTGATAGCTTCTGCTTCCTCTCTCTTGGAAGATATCTGTTATGCAATGTGCCTGTTAGGGCACTATGATAGGAAAAAGTCCAAACCAGTTTTTTTGAGTGTGTGTGTGTGTGTGTTTAGAGAGAGAGAGACAGAGAGAGACAGAGAGAGACAGAGACACACACCAAACACACACACACACACACACACACACACACACAGAGAGAGAGAGAGAGAGAGGGATTCCAGCTATCCCCGCTGAGATCCAGGACATGTGAGTGAAGATGCCATATTGAACATTGTAGAACATTCCAGGTTCAGCTTTCCCATGTGGAATTGGAGAACCATCCAGCAGAGCCCATTTTAGATTTCAGAATCATGAGGAATAATAAATTGTTACTGTTTTAAGCCACTAAGTTCAAAGTGGTTTGTTACACAATAATAGATAATTAAAATGAGGGCTCAGGGCTTTAACCTTTCTCCTCCTCATCATAGGAAAAACTTCATTTCTTAATACTATGGCCCAATACATTTTCTTAGACTTATCTAAATCTTCTGTACTCACTGGGGCTGAATGAAATGTAGACAGGTGCTATCTGGAGATTCTTCAGCTTCCCTTAGAAGGAAATAATTCATAGCTGGCCATGGTGACATATGTCTGTAGTCTCAGTATCCTTCGAGGCTAAGGCAGGCAGATCACATGTTCGACCCCAACCCGAGAAATTAAGTGACTTACCAAGAATTGTTTAAAAGGGCTGAGGATGTACATCAGTGTGAAGGCCTGGGTTTGTCCCCCAGTACCACAGAATAAAAATGAAATGATTCACACTATGATATAAATGATGTAAAATAACACATCATCTCTTTCAAGAGACTTTGCATTTTTTCCTTGAAAAAAGACATTAAAGAATAACTTCTTAAGGGAGGTTCTTAGATGACAGTAGTAAGATCAATAGGTTAGGCTGCTAAACTTGCATGTATTTTACTCCGTTCATCAGTTTAGTAACATCTCAATATAATGAAATATATCCTGAAAAGTTTCCTTCCTTTCAGTCAATTTACTTCTTTACTGGAAGCCATTATTTTTGTTTCTAACACCACATATTGTTTTTTAAAATTCTTTTATTGGTACATTTTAGGTATAAAATATGTTTACATTTATCATTGGGTGCTTGTACCTGTACCTGATGTATCTTGGTTCTTATTTTTTTCCCCATTATCTGTGCACTCTTCACCCCCGCCACCCTTCCCTATTTACATAGGCTTCATTTCCATATTTTTCCTTTTCTCATAATTTTTCCTTTCCCTTCTTTCCTTTCCCCTTGCCCTCCCACCACCCCTACACCTTTGG
>NW_004624794.1:3531106-3563084 GCF_000247695.1 Heterocephalus glaber
AAAAAAATAAATAAATAATTAAAAAATAAAAATAAAAAATAAAGTAAAAGCAGCTCAGTCCAACACACCCAAGGTGTTTGGGCTGTATCTTCATTTTAGGCAGGAATCTGTCCAGTAAATTCACAGGTAGAGAAAATGTCTCCGTATCAAAGCCAAAGAACTGGATTAGACTAAGAAGATCTTTCATTTCAAAGTCCTTCAGTCTTGCAGTCATTCTAAGGCCATTATCATGTGCAGATTGAATTAGCCTCAAGCCGCAGACCTTTGGCTGATGTCTAGCCTCCTGTTCCAACAGGGTATTCAGCTGCTGTAGCAGTTTCTGGGAGTCAGTTGTTGTCAGGACTTCAGTCATCTTGGCAGAGACTTTGGCTCCTCAGCCTGATCATCCTCCCAGGGCCTGCTCTGATACTGCCCCACGATATTGGATATGAGAGGCCTAGGAGGCGAGGACACTCGAGGGCAGGAGAGGAGAGGCCCGGGAGGGAGAACTGTCCCGGGTGAAGGTCTCCGAAGCACCACCGAGGCTACACTGCCCTCCTCCTGGTCAGACCACAGCAAAGGGCTCTTGCTAGTCTTTCTTTAAGTACTTTGCACCACAATGTTTGATCTCTGTTTCAAATGAAAAAACTGCTATTTTAATTTTATCCTATAGGTTACTTTTTTAAATCAAATTTTTTTAGTTGTTCAGATTAGATATTTCTATAGCTTTATTCCTCAAGCTCACTGACTTTTTCCTCTGTCATCACCTTTAAGCTTCAGAGCTTAATCTGAGTTTTAAATTTCTATGTATTAGATCCAGGAGCAGTAAGTCAAGCCTACAGTCTCAGCTACTTGGGAAGCTGAGGCAGGAGGATCGCTTGAGGAGTTCAGGACTAGCCTATGCAGCACAGCAAGACACCAATGGTTAAAAAATTTATTTATCATACATTTAAATTCTATAGTTTTATTCAGTTCTTCTGTGCATTATATCTGCAGTTACAAATGTTTTACTTTATTTTTGGCCAAGACTTTCTATCTTTTGACTCAGTTTAAGGACATTTGCTCTTAACAGTGGGACCATTATCAATGTCTTATCAGATAAATTCAACATCTATGTTGAAACATTTTAGTGTTGAGAGAGTTCTAAAGTCTCACTGTTGACATCTGTTGACTGTCTTTTCCCCTGCACCTTGAGATTTTCCTGTTTCTTCATATGCACGTAATTTTAGACTCTATCCTGGACATTTTACTATTTTTAAATACTATATTATACAAAAGTGGGTCTTTATACCATATAGAATGTATATATATATGTATATATATATATATATATATATATATGTATATAGCCCACTCTGGGATGAGATCTCAATATTAAATGAATTTTGAAAACCTTTTTAGTCCTATTTAGATTTGTCCCAAATGTCCACCATCCCTCAGGCAAATCTAGGACAAGGGCAGTGTTCTAAGTTATAGTTTGATTCTCAATATCTTGGAAGGTTGTTTGGAATCAGAACCAGTAATGTCCCACAAGCTCTTAAACAACTTAGTGGTTTTGTTTACCTTGCTTTCTCACTCTTAAAAAAAAACAAACAAAAAAACCTGTTTCCATATCTAGGACCAACCAGTATTTGTATAGTGGGGATGGGAGAAAGTAACAGGAATTTGTTTTGGGGACAGCACCCCTTCCAACTGGAGAGAAAGGCTCTTTTTCTCTCAGAGTTTCCAGTGCATGTGGGTCCTGGCTGCCACAATTTTTATGCCAGGAGCTAATTTTCCCTCACTCAGCCAGAATTAAAGGGCTTCTTTTGGAGATCCTCTGTTCCTTCTTATTCCATTTCTGGATTTCACACTGCCTTGAGGTCAGGCCAGGAGATACAGCAGGGAAAATATGTGGTAAATAAAATGTTAAATAAGAGCAGACATTTGACACCTTTGTGTTGAACAAGACTTTAATAGGAATGCTTTTAAAGTTTCACTATTAATTATGATGTTTGAGATAGCTTTTAAATGAAATACCTCTACTGAAGCCCTTTATTTCTAGTGTGCTCATTGTTAATATAAGTTTTATCATGTATATAGTTTAAATTTTATTGAATACTTTCTCTTTATCTACTGAGATAACCATATAATTTCCTGATTTGTTAATGTGGTGAATTATATTAATAGATTTTCCGATTTGAGTTCTTTTTATTCCTGAGATAAAGGTGCTCTTAAATTAGACCTAGAGGAGATGATACGCTTTATTTCAAGTTCTACATAAAAATGAATTAACCCGGTGTCACATTGGTGGCCTTCAAGTGTGTTAAATGTTTTAGTTTAGAGAGTTTTACTGTTATATTTTTTACAGTTTTCATTATGGTTGTGTTTTTATTGTAGTTTTAAACAGTCAAAATATTGCTTTTAATATGAAATTCAAATCAGACTTATCTTTTCCCTAAGTTGGTTGAAAGACATGAAACTGAACTATTTATGGTGCTGGGCATCTAATCAGGATAGGCAGCTACCAGTAAGGGCCAAGGGTTTAAGTAGGCACCCAAGGGTCTTCTGCTCCTGCCATGACAAAGTAACAGGCACTAGACTTGCCCCCACCAAAAGCTACTATAAAATTGGACAAAAAATATGAAGCAAGCTGTTTTCAAGCAGTGAACTACATACAGTGCAGACAGTGATTACTGAGATAAGGAAAACACATAAGAGGAGCACAGAAGGTACCGCAGCTTGTTTTCTGGGGTCAGCAACATCCTTCTACTTCCTTGGGACCTCTATTTCTGCCAAGAGCTTAAGAGGTGAGTATGACCCTCTTAATCACCCTACCCACTGGTCCTGCCTGAAGCCTCATTCTTCTTTACATGCTTGAGACAACTTTATTTCAATTTGTTTTGTTTGTTTCCTTCTATTGAAAGAGTCAACACTGATAGAATTAGTATAAATAAGTAGAACCTTCATAGTGAATGTAGATTGGGTGGAAGCGTCTCTTGCCTGATTCAACACACCAGATGTATTTGAGCTCTGACTAGGATCTGAGCTCTCCCTTCCTCTCCTCTACCACACTAGAATCATGGAATCTTAGACAGAACTTGGAAACATAAAAATCTTTCATTTCTTGTGATATACCCAGAGTTCCATACTTGTTGGCAGGACTGGGATTCGGTGCTCTTTCTACTATAACATTTCAGCCTTGTCATCTTCTGAACTTGATGTTCTTCATGCAGAAGAATTCCAGCTGACTGTACGGTGCTATGAATTCTATACCAGATTCCTGCAGGCAGCCTGATCATTCCCTGAGCACACAAGAGAGAAAGTAGGAGAAGCACAGAGCCTGGTGAGAACGTGGCTTACATGTTCTAATAGGAGGTCAAGGACGGTTGGAGGGAAGTCAGCCACCTGCTGAACCTTCTCATCGACCTTTGTGTCCAACTGCTCTCTCTCATCCAATTCATCTGTTATGTGGATGGGCACTCATGGCTTCAAATGAGATATTTTTAATTTTCCTGACATCTCCTGCATTTCTTGGCACAAAGAATGAATCATATTACTGGGATAATGAACCATTTAATGACTTGTGTGTTGATTTATCAGACGGTGCTAGAGAGGCCAATTTAAAAATATAAAGCCATAAGTCACCCAGTCAGGGTGTGTGGTAGGCAGAGCAGCCTGGCTTCCCGGCTGGTGATTGCTGTGTTAATCACCATGACACCGGGCCTGGCAGGCAGCACAAGGTACTCAGAGCTCTTCCCCTGGTGAGGTCATTCATCTAAACAGCAATTATTATGCGTGTTTACCTCATGCTGGGTTTGGGGAGAGAAAGTAACCTAAAAAGTCAGAAAGCTTCCTTTTCATTAGACCAAGGAAGCCTAACCCTGGATCTCCCAGCATTATTGGGAAAGAGTAAAAGAAAAAGAAGGAAGTGATGCTTACACAGAGCCCTGGTTGTTCCACAAGGGAGCTGGGGGAACTGGCAGTGAAAGTGTTTCCCTTATTTGCAGGCAAATCTGGCATGGTATTACCAATCTCCATGGCTGACCTGGCTTGCCAAGCATGTTCCCATCATGCACAATGTGGGGAGGATTCCTATTTTTGCAATGAGGATTGGTATTGGGTGTTGGTATTTTATTATAAATAGTACCTCCTCTGAAAAAAAGCTACATAAGAAAAATCCCAAATTTTAATGATAGGTAATATAGGTATCAGGTGCATAACACTATGTGCATTAGTAAGGGAGGTACTATTCTAATGAGTGATTAATGATGAAGAAACTGAGTTTCCAGAGTTTATACAATGTTCCCATGTCTACAGCTCATAGGAGATGAAACTAGCATTTATTTTATGATACATGTAATCTGTATCTAGGAACTGTGACTTAAGCACCGTGTTTGCTCTCTCCCCTTTCTAGAAAAGGAGTTCCATCCTAAGGGAATGTCACATCTGGTTTCTAACAGAAATAATGTTCAAGTAGCTGTGCCAGTGTTGCTAACCCATTTTACAAAAGAGAAATAGCCACAACCAACATTGCTAGACAAGAAAGCAAGGGAGAGGGAAGAGTTAGGATGAGCCACACACTGTTAAACATGAAATGCATCATCTCATTCAAAGGAGAGAGATTTTCCTTCTTTAAAAATATGGCACCCCTCCCTGAGAAGCATGATCTCCCACCATTACCCTGTATTCATCTGCCTTCTCTGTCACACTAATCTAAAACTGGACTTGTTCAAGGTTACCAGCTACGGCCTCCAAAGTACACATTGTGGACCTCACTTTGTTTGATCTCTCAGCAGTGTTCCACAGTTGGCCATGTTTTAGTCTTGGCAAGAGCTTCTGTCTTGACACCATTCTCAGTTAATTCTCTTTCTACTCCTGGCCATTCTGCTCAGCCTCCTTTGCTGGATCTTCTACTTATCCACATCTCAAAGTATTGTGGCTTTGTTTTGGGATGTGTCCTCACAATTGCATTTCATCATCTCATCAAATCTAACTGGTTTCGATAGCATACTGAAGTCCCATACTTACAGCACTAGGGCAGAACTCTCCTCACCAGTGTGTGAGAGCACCAGTCAAAATTCAGAGGCATCCAATACCTACTTTGAGAACCTAGAAAAAGGAGCAAAATACATCCATCCGTTTCTAAGAGTAGAAACTGATGAAATGGAAGAGGTAAACAATAGAGAAAAATCATTGAAATAAAAGAGCTACTTCTTAAAAAATCAATAAAATTGACCTAATTCTTTGTCAATTTCCCTTTTTTCCCCCCCTCAAGAGTGATACAGGAAGAGACACAGATCACCAATATCAGGAATGAGACAAAAGATTTTTCTACATGTCCTTCAACCTTTACCATGATAACATTACATTCATAACCAACAAGTTAGAAGAACAGGACCAATTTTTGTAAACCACAAACCCAAAACTCATCTATTTCAAACTCATTATTGTCAGTATACAGAAAGCTCATTGATTTTGTATACAATCCTGTCATGTCTTTAACAAATTAAAATGTTTTATCTCTTCCTTTTGAATATTAATGCTCATTTCTTTTTCATTTGCTTGCATTTTCCAGGACCTCTAGAATAATGTTAGATGGCCAAGACTGTGGTCATGTTTTTCTGTTGTACTGCTTCTACTCTTCTCTTGTTATTTAATCTAGGTTATGGAAGCTACACTTTATCAAGGTGAAGAAGATGAAATATTCTCCTAAAGTATTGAAAAAAGAATCAGAGTATCTTTTATTTCTTGAGGTGACTACATAGCTTCTCTTTTCCAATGTAGTGACAGATCTAATGCCATATTCTTGCCTTCCTAAGCTGAAACACACTTCATTGTATATTATTATTCTTTTTAATTTTTTTATTTCTGCTGCATTAATATTTTTATTTGTTTTTTATTAGTTTTCTACTTTGTTTTTCTTTAGGTTACCTTGAATCTTTATCACATTTTGGTCTTTCTTGTGTGCTAATAAATGTAAGTATGACCAAAATTGTTTGCAAGTATGTTTTGGGCCAGACAGATCCTATGGTTTTCTAAATTTAGCATTTTCAGTGTCATTTATTTCTACTTAGGTTATAATTTCAATTTAAAAAATTTTCCCCAGGCTTATTGAGATATAATTGGTATACAAAAAACTACATAATGTATACAATTTGGTGAGTTTGAACATATTTAAATACTTGTGTTACCATCACCACAATCAAGTAATTAACATGTTCATTACTTCTAAAAGTTTCCTAGTACTTCTGCAACAAACATGAGATCCACATTCAATTTGTTTTATTTATTCATTTGAGATAGGATCCTGCAATGTAGCCCAAACTGGCCTCTGTCTTCCAGTCCTCAGGAGGCTGAAATTACAGACATGCACCACTACCCCCAACCCCAAAATTTTAAATGTAAAATATCCTATTGTTAACTATAAACACTAGGCTGTACAGTGGACCTCTGGAACTTACTCATCTTGTATACCTGAAAGTTTTTTCTCATTGAAGAACAACTCTTCATGTCTCCCTCTCCCGATTCCCTGGTAACCAATATTCTATTATCTATTCAAAATATGTATTATTTTAGGCAGCTCATAAAACAGACTTAATTTCCATTTTGATATTCATTTCAAAGCAACACTTATTTAGAGGGGTTTTGATTCTCAGATGGAATGTTTGTGATACTTTTTTTTATTGACTCATTTTAGTGAATGTGGCCTGTATGATTTTTGCTTGTCAGAAGGTGGTTCATTTATTTATTTTGTTCCAACAAAAAGCTAATTAAAATAGTCCACACATATTTGAAAATAATGTACAGTCTCTACTATGTATAATTCATGGTAGCAATACAACCATATAGTTAGTTGAGTTAGGCACAGTCTGGAAAGTCTAAAACATATTTAAGTTTCTTTCTTTTTCTTTTTTCTTTTCTTTCTTTCTTTCTTTTTTTTTTTTTTTTTTGAGACAGACTTTTACTATGATGCCCAGGCTGATCTTCAACTTGACTACTCCTGCCTCATTTTCCCAAGTAGCTGCAATTACAGGTGTGAGCTGCTACATCTACCTGTTAGCTAGATTTTTTTTTGTCTAGATGGTATCTTAATTTCTTAGGAAAGTTTTAAGACCTCTCACCAAGATTGTAGTTTGTTAATTTCTGTCATATTTCAAGGAGTTTTAAGTTTATAAATATAAATTTTATGCTGTTCCATTTATAAAGATTTTTGACTGTTACATTTCTAAAACCTGAAGAGGACTTCATTTTTTGTATTTTGTTCTTAGTCGTAGAGGATGTTACTACTAAGCAATAATTGTCAATAATTTATCTTTCTTTTTAAAGTGTTGTCTCAGAATGCCCTAGACCTCTAGACCTCAAAATAACTGCACCAAAATGGCAGACCGCTGAATTTCTGTGTGTTTATACCCCACATTCTAGAATCATCTTAATGAGGCATTTGGAATTTTTGTTCTTCTTGTGGAGTAAGTCCAATTAACCCATATTATCAAGATAGAGGGCCAACGTGATATTCAGAAGTATGTACTTTTAGACCGTTATTAATAGAGGGCAGGACTGACATAGTCTATGAATGTATACTGTTGTCCATCCATAAGAATGCTAACTGCTTTTGAACCTTCTTCATGATTTGGCATGGCTGTAACTAGATAATTAAATTTTTAGTAGTTTATGGTTGTACACTGTGACCCATTTTATTTTTGTAAGAGCCAGACTTGTGAGTTAAATGGAGAACACCATTCCTGCGTCCCTTAAATCTTTGAGAATGACACCAATTCTTACTCTTTTCCTGAGGATGTAATGGATCTTACTCTTTTCCTGAGGATGTTGTTTTTTATTTATTCTTTTGGTCAGGAATGGAAGATGAAAGACAACTTCAAGGTCTCCAACATAATCTTTTCTATTATAATAACTTTGATTCAACACCCCAAGGAAACAGTTTGTAGTTCTTCAGCCATTCCTTGGCCATGAACTGGGGAGCACCTGTGGACTACTGTGAGGCAGGCTTGATCCAGGACTGTATTTAACACCTGGTCCCCTCCTGTCCCTACTTTATTACAATGGAGGTGGTGAATGATAGCACTTTGGGGCTTCAGATTCTGTATGAACTAATGGCTGCTCTGATGCTGCCAGATTGGGCAAGTAGGCCCTAGAAGGTCATCAGAAAATCGTTCTGTTATTGCTCCTACACGTGCTTTAGGTTATTGAGTTTCTACACCATTAAACAGAGCTAAGATGATGTTATCCTGTAAAAATTCCAGAGCAACCATTATTATTCCCTGACCATGGCCATAACTTTTTAATTAACTCGTACTTTAGTACTTGGTCTTTCTATAATATCTATCTTTGGCTCTGTTTCTCTGATTGTTTATCTCTTTGTGAAATTTTTAATCAGGTCAAATCCTTTGAAGAACTCTCAGTTATAATGATTTTTTAAATCTCTGTCTCTGGCTCTTTCTCTCTTTTTCATACTTTCTCTCTGTCTTAGTCTTTTTGTCTCATGTGTTCTCTCTGTTGCCCTCACTCCTTTTCTGCTCATTTGATGAAGGTGATGTATCTTGTTTACTTCTGAGTCCTTAGCAATTAATCTAATACCTGACACAGAGGTACTATCTAGTAAAATTTGCTTGCTCATGAATGGACATTTAATGACCATGTATTATTTACCAGACATTCAGTTTGGCACCGTGGAAGATATAGAAATTAATAATATGTGTTTCCAGTTTCCCTGAAGAGCTCCATTCTGGGAAGGAAGTGCAAGACAATCTGGCAAAGGGCATTTTCTATGGCTGCAACTGTAGACCCCAATTTAGAGTGAAACTCAGAACATAGCTGTTCCTCAGACCTCTTAGTCCCTGGGTCTATAACCCACCAGATCAAGTGAGAGGAGCTGCAGAGGCAGTGAAGTACAAATCCCCCCTTCTTAACATGCTCTGACCTCTAGGTTTGAGATCCACTAAATCACCTTTACTTGGCAGCAGGCCAATTGACAATCAATGAGAGTCATCCTGTTGTATGTGTGTGTGGGGGCGGTGTGAGTGCTCTGAATCCAGCTGCTTGTCTGGATCACCGTTTTGTTTTTTTGCCTGTTCACAACCAAAAGTATAAGAGAACTCCATAAAAATAAAAAAATACATTTATTTACAATTGGGTCAAGTTGGGAAGGGAAACCAGCTCACCCTCAATGCATAGAGATATTCCAGTTTATAGAAGGGATAACACAAAAGCCAGAAAATATTCATACATAAATTTAGCTACATAGTGGCCCAAAGGGCTGAAGTGTTGACTTTTCCTTGGTTTCAGGGCACGAGTGTGTGTGTGTGGGGGGGTGTCGGGGGAGAGGGGATGGGAGCAGAGGTGGAAGTGAGACCTGCAGTTTTTCAGCATGAGGAAATTTGGAGAAGGAGTTTATCTGTAAAAGAAAAAAGTGCTAATTTTTTAAAGGCCCATTTTACTCTCGCTCTTACATCTTCCTTTTCCAGTAGCTTCAGTGGCTGGGCAGTCAACCAGCTGTAGCTGCCAAATACTCTTTGAAAGGCATTCAACTACCTATGTGACAGTTTGACAGTCTGAGACACCACAACACAGTTTAGAACCATTTTACTTAACATATGCTGTTCTGTAAAATCTTAAAAGAATGAATTTACTTACTTTCTTCCAAGAAAAAATTGAATGCTCCCTATTGAGAGAAAATAGGAAAAATTACGTGAATGGTATAAGCTTTAGGAGATAGGAGGTGAGACTCTAAGGGCATGTTCATTGCTAATGAAGAAAACTAGGAGAGAAATTTATTTATTTTTAATTTTTTTTTGTATATCCTTTTATTGGTACATTTTAGGTGTACAATATAATAAGAGTCATCACTGGAGATATGCACCTTTACATACTCTCTTGGTTCTTATTTTTTCCCCCTTGAGAGAAATTTATAATACTGCATATTCTCCCCCTCTTTCTCTTAAGAGAAACATCAAGAAGGTACAATGATGTCACTCATGGAGTTTAAAATGTTCACATCATAATTGAAATGCAATCTAAAACCACTCTAAGATCTCCTTCTAAGATCTACCTTCTGCCTACTTCCTTGATCTCATCTCCTACACCTCTCTTCTCCCTTTGCTCCTCTGAAATTACTTCTTCTTCTAGAATACACCCAGTGGTGTGCTGGAACCAGCTTGTATTGGCTCATTGTTCCTTGTTTCCTAACTCTTTGCTCAGTTTCCTTGGATTAACTGCTGAAAGTGGTAGAAATATTTACACCACAAAAATTGGCAAGCTCCAAAAATCAGGATTCTCTCAAATTGGCTGGTTGTTAACTGTTTATCAGTATACCACCAAACAACCCAACTGCTTTAGTCTTTTGTTTAGTTGTTGTTTCAACCTGAAGTGACTTCCTCTTCATTTTTACATGCCCATTTTTTTGTCCTTTAGTTTGCATGCCCACTTTCTCTGTGAACCATTCTGTTACTGTTTGGAATGAAAATGTCCCCCAAAGTTTCATTTGTTCAGAGGTGGGGTTTTAGAAGGCAATGGATCAGGAAGGTACTGACCTCCTTAATGGGTGAATCCACTGATGGATTCATTGCTGAATGATCTGTGGGGAGGTGGGGCCAGGTTGGAGGGGATAGGTCACCGGACATATGAATTGGAAAGCTCTCTCCCCCTTCTCTGTCTCTTTCTCATTCTTCCTTGGTCACTCTACTTCATGGCTTCCATGATGTGAGCAGATTTCCTATGCCAATCCTTCTGCCATGATGTTTGTGCCTTGGAGCCAGAAGAATATGAACTGAAAATTCTGAAATTGTGAGCCAAGGTAAACCTCCTCTCCTTTAATTTGTGAATGTTAAGTATTTGGCCACAGTGACAAAAAGCTAATACACCTTCCCTGACCACCCATTCTACATGATAACAACCATTTAATTCTCTGAATGTGGTTGTTAAATGTAAGACTAACCATGTTAAAAACATAATTCTTATATGGTTATATGGTATGCATGTATTGTCATTTATTTAACTCATTAATGACAAGGCAAGTTTAAAAAATGGAATTTAAGGAACTGGGATTTTGTAGTCAGTGGGAAAAAGTGCTATAAGATTGCCAAATGTGCTCAAAACTAGTTAATGTTCTATGGCACAATAAAACCTCAGTCTTTGGAGTTATTGTCAATAGTGGATACAGAATGATTTATTGAACCTTAATGGTTTTATAAAATTAGAAAACACAAGTTATACAAATAAAGAGTCAGATATCCCTTATCAAGTTTAAGATAATTTTTCTTAAGCGATGTAGATAATAGCAGCTAGTGATATGTCTTGTTATCTCCCTCTGTATGTTTATACCTATCTATCATGTCTGTCTTCCCATAAGAAGCACCTTAAGGGCACCTGAAATAGTGCCTAGAATGCAGCAGGCACTTATTATCTACTGTTGACTAAAAGCTGCAGCTAGAGACCATAGGAGGAAAATCCAAGAGGCAAGTTTGCTGTGTTGAGGGGCTAGGGAGGAGCTTTGGAAAATGGAGGTGATCTGAAAGCTAATAGGGTCACAGAATCCCTGCCAGTGTGTTGGCTGCATCAGTCATTCAGGAGGCTGCCTTGTCCAGCTCAGAATGTGGGAGTGAGTGAAGAAGCATACTTAAGCTCTTTGTACTTTGTTTTCTTCGGCTATGAAATACGGAAAACAATAAAAACATGAGACCATCACTGAACCAATAATGTATGTTAAATGCACAAAGTATGTGCTTGATGTCTGAAATGTGCATTTACATTTGTATCATAAATATTTATAGGAAGTTATTGGAGGAAATGATATTGTGGCTAAAGAAAAGATAACCTGGGCCTAGAAGAGCTGGTGGGATTTCTGCAGGTGGGGCTGAGAGGTAATGTGAAATAAGGGAATTGTTGGTAGAGGGAAGAGTATGAGCAATGAGGAAGAAAGTGTGGCAAAGGCAGGGACAGAACACCATAAAGAGGTGACATGGCCCTTCTGGTCTCTGCCTTTCTAGAGAGGAAATGTAGTGTGGTGGTATAAACTTGGAGCTGGGCTTCCTGAGTTTGAATCTCTGCTCAACTCAATGCTTGTTGTGTTCTTGGTTCCAGTTATCTCATCATTTCAGTCTCAATTTCTCCAACTGAGAAATGTGAATAACAAGGGTAAATGTATGCTGTGGGACTGTTTTAAAAAATTAAGATGATATGAGATATGTAAAGTGTGAGCTGTAGCTATGAATATTTTGAGAAATACTCAATTACCTTGTTTTCTTATCATGCCATCAGAAAAGCTGGATTTGATTCAGAATATGTGTAAGAGTTAGTAGGCTTCTCTCACTTTTTTATTGATAATATTTATGTATGTTTGTTTGTGATTGAGGCACACAAGTCAGATTATTCTCAGTTCTCACTTCTTACACCTACATCTACTTGAATTTCATTTGCTGAAATTGAATTCGGATGGGAGAAATATTGTCAGGAAATAACATGCCTGCTATGTCTCCACAGGAGGTATTTTGATTTGATTTTGATCAGAGACAAGATCCCCTGTGTGGTTCTCAGACATAGCCCCCAAATCCCATATTTTGTGGAAATGAACCAACAACTATAGAAATGATTTGTCAGTCACCTGACTGGGTTGGAGTCCAAACAAGAATACTAAGCTATAGAAAAATCAAGAACCTTTTTAATGGTCTTCACCCTAATAAAGTGCTACTTGGACCTTGGAATGAGAAGCTCAGTTTCTACAGTGCAACCCTGTGACATTTTCATTAGTCAAATTTCCCAGGTACCTGCCTGACCCTGGGACCCCCACCCCATGCACAGCCTGGGATGAAGGTTTGTGTATAAATCATTTATTGTGCGAATGTTCCCAGGAAACAGCCACTGAAGTCACTGAGGAGTTCAAAATGGGAAAGATGAAAAGCCATCTCAAACTGGGAAATTCTTATAGACCATCCCCCTGTGCAACGGGGGCTTAATCTTTCCATAGCACTCTGCAGATCCTCTGAATCCCAGGGCCGTAAGACAAGAGTGTTTATCTACCAGCTCCCTAAATCCCCCATTCTTAGGCTTGCTCCACGGGTGTTAAGGCTCTCCTAACTCTAGGCTAAAGTGATGAACCTGTCCTTTTTCCTGGACTGCTCTGACTTTCAAATGCAAAGACCTTTGTCCTGGAAATTCCTTTAAACCTGAAAAGCCCCAGTGATTGCTGACCCTAGTCCAGGCTGGCCTAAGTAGGTCTCTGGAGGACACACAATGGAGCATTAGAAGATGAACTACTTGCAGAAAGTAAGAGAGATGTAGCGCAGTGGATGTAAGAAGCTGTTGGCCTACATGTTCATAAGCTGGGTGCTCTAGCAATGGCTGGAGTAATAGGCGGGCCAGAAAGATGTGAAACAGCAGAAGAGGGACCCAGCATTCATCCTGGCAAGGAGCAGAGGAGAGTCCAGCCCGAAGAGGGGTGAGAGCCATCACTCATGTGCACTAGGATGAAGGTGAAACCCCAGTGGGCAGACCTGGGACCAGAGGTATTACCTCTGGACACTCGGAGGAAAGGTATTTATCACTCAAAACAAGGCAGGGTAACAATTTCCGAATTATCAAAACATTCTGGCTGAAGACCAATTGCTCCAATTCCCTAAAAAGAAACGTGAGACACAGGTCGAGCATTGATGTGTACAAGTTCACCTAGACCACGGCCAGCATTAGAACTTTAGTGACCTGGCTAGTCTGCAGTCAGGACATGTCGGGGAAAGAATAGGATTACTTTAGGAAGGAGTGAGTTCTCTGTCACTGGAGGTGTTCAAGAGTATGCAAAAGCAGAGAAGGGGGGAATATGAGAATGAATAATTGCAGGAGGATGATTAATAATTTGGGCTCAAGCTGCCCTAACGTAAAATCTGACACAATGATTAACCAGAATGGAGTGTGTAAAAGTGGATCAGAAGCATAGAAATGATGATGTTCATTAAGAGTTACAATTGAGGCCGGGGATTTAGCTCAGTGGTTTCGCTGCCTGCTGTGCAAGCGCAAGGACCTGAGTTCGATCCCCGGTACCAAAAAAAAAAAAGAGTTACAATTAAGTAGCTAAAGATTCAAACATAACAGATAATACAGCTCAATACTGATTTCTCCTCCTCTCTGTGTTGATTGAATTGGTCTGTTCCCGAAATGCTTGAAATGTGAGTACACATGTATGCATATGTGTATGTAAGTGTGCATGTGTGTATGTGTGAATGCATGTGAATGTACTCCTGCTTATATGTGTTGGCATGTGACTTAGACATATGCACAGATGTGTGTGTGTGTGTGTGTGTGTGTGTGTGTGTGTGTGTGTGTATAGAAGGAAAAATGGAAGTACTGGATTGGGTTGAGAAAGATGGAACGATTCATGTTCCATCAAAGAAAAACTAAATCATTTTATGTTACAAATATCAAAGTATAAAGGCATTTCCAATATAAACCTAGGCCAAATAAGTATTCACAGACCTTTTCAAAAAATACAAATGAAACAAGCATTTTATTTCTAAATTTTCACAATGTGGATTTCAGACTCAGATCCAGAAAGTCTTTCTTTACTGGGAAAAGGAGATTTTTCTCTGCAGCACTGAGAATTTCTCATAAAAGCTTGGTCTGTCTTTTGGCCCACTGAACAGTGAGAAGCTGCAGTTGTTGAAATTAAGAAATGCTCTGAAGATGAAGATTATTTATATCATCTATTCATTTTTCATGTGTTACTATGAGACAGTCACCAAAATTACTGTCATTTAAAAATGGTATAGTTACTAATATCTCTATTTTCTGTAAGACCTATCACGAAAAACAAACAAGTGTTTTTGAAGGGATTTAAATGCTTTAGGCCTTCTGGATAGAGCTGTATTAACCTTGCAGTGATTCCAGAGGCTGTGGTCTCTCTAAAATGAGAATAACCTTTGGATGGGCCTTTTGAGATAATCTTAAACTTTTGCCAAGAAGGAAGGGACTCACATCATTCCTGGAGAAGGCTGTGTGGAATTTGGGGCACAGACAGGTCTTAGTGATTATTGTCTTTGGCAAGCCTCCTTGATTCCTGGTAGGCAGTTATACTGGCTTGAAGCTAATCAAATTTGATCAGTTTCCATTTTCCTGTATCTTTCTTCTGAAATGTTTCAAATTGTGTTTTACTTCATTTGCTAGCAACACTAAAATATCAAGATAAGATCCAAGAAAATCAGGTTGGGAGATTACCTCATTTGTCTGGAATCCTCTGGTGATTTGGAGGCAATTGTGGAAAGTTAATATGGAACTTGGACAGTCCATTTGTTGTTGGTGGTAGTTTTTTTTTTTTTTTTTTGCTTATCAAGGAACACAATTCAGTGTGACAAATGCCTGACTATTTTTATAGGGTGTAAGGAGAGATCATGGAAGATACTAGGAAATTTAAAATTTTTCTCTCATAAATGGAATCCTGCAAAAAGACAATGTGAAGGTAGAAGTGAGACAATTAGGGAAGAGAAAGGGACTGGAGGAGCAGAGGGTAAGGGGCAGATATGATCAAGGTCTGTTATATGCATGTATGTAAATGTCAGTCAAACCCTTCATTTTGTAAAGTCAATATGCACTCATTAAAACAAAAGCAAAAGCAAACACATGTGAATAGTGTATTCTGAGGCAATGTCCTCCACATTGCTCCCCTCTTGAAGTACCTCACCTCTCCTCACCCTTGCTTCCTTCCTTCCCTCTCTTCCTCCCCCTACTCTCACTTCCCCCACTACCCCCTGACCCCTACCCACTGCATCTCATAGCCCCAGCAAAGCTCACTTGAAGCTCCAGCTCAAAGGCATGAAAGGTCAGAAAGATTGGGAACTGTATTTTATAAAAAAGCATCGTTACGTTGTAATATAATTATATCAAAAGAACAACATTATTTGTACTTGTATTAAAACAGCAATAGTCTGTCAACTATTTGGTTTAAACTGATGTTCTTTTAAAACTAGTTAAAGAACTCTTGCCACTCCTCTTATGTACAGGGATTGAACTAAAGCCTCAAGCTGCGATTGCTATACCATTGAGTTACGTACTCACCACCCTCCCCACATACTTCTTGGTCTTTTGAGGTAAGGTCTTGCTACATTCCTCAAGGTGGCCTTAAATGTGTGATCCTCCTGCCTCAGCCTTCCAAGTAGCTAGGATTATAGGCACACCTGGCTTCCCTGCCTGTTCCATATTGTTTCTTTTGCCAGAAATGCTTTCTCCTCAGGCCTCTTCACCTGTTAATGCTGTCCACCCTCAAGATTTCACTTTGGTGTCCCTTACATCTGGACACCTACCTTGATCTTCCTGGCTGAATCAGTGACCCCATAGTTCCTGAGCGCATTACTTTATCACTATAGTGCATGTCATTTCATGCCACACTATCTACGTATGTGTCTGTCTCCTGAACACTATTGCAAAAGCAAGGACTATGTTTTATTTACCCAATGTCCACAATCCCATCATAGGGCTAGACATATAATGAAGAATCAGGGAATGCTCATTGGATTGATATTGATGCAACATTCTCAGATACAAAATGGTGGGCTCAAATTCATAAAATAAGAATGGTATTCATCTTCTCACAATAAGAGAACTGTGGACACTGAATTTTCTGGGGAAGGCTTTTCTAAAAGGCGCCAGTGTTCTGCCACCATCAAAGATGCACATTTCTTTCATTCTCACAGATAGGCTCACAGGAGCTTTACAATTTGTCACGGCTCACAGCTCTGTGATTGCAAGATCCTCTCTCTCCCGGATTTTGTCTCTAAGCCCACAGAGGATGACAAGAGGAACAACAGCCAGAGGGAATCTGCTTGTAGAGAGAGAGTGAAGCTGGAAAAAAACCCCACCCCCTTCCCATTCATAAGAACCCCACTTCCTGGGCACACACACAGCAGCTCTTAGAAAATGAATAGAGTAACTACTCTACGTTGGTGTGAAGTTCTCCTCTGACCTTATAGCTCATGTCTAAGATCAAATCGTGCATAATGATGACAGCTCCTTCAGAGCCTCTGGGAAAGCAGATGTTGCTGGGTATTCCCTCTCTAGTCTGGGAGGTATGTACTGCATCCTAAACCTCAGTAAGGATGGGGTATCTTGTTCTGGGTTCCCTTAGGAGTAGAGCCTAAGGCAAAGATTTGAGTGCAGAGGTTTATTTGAGAAGTGAAGCCAGGAAACAGCTATGTGGAGTGTGGAAGTGAGTCGAGGAAGGAAAAGCAGCCAACAAGGGCAATGAGTTACCATTGTGGGCAGGAGAACTCTGGAAGACAGGCATGCTAATGCCTCAGAGTTATCCCATTCAATAAATAAGGAACCTGGGGTATGTATCTATTATCTTTCTTCAGTCATTGGTTGAGGGTTATTCCTCAAGAATGTGTAACTTTCTGGCCTTTCTGGCCTGCCACATATAATGGCAGAATGGGAACCAGGGCAAAAGAAAGCCCTGAGGCAAAGGAATGAAGCTGGGCTGTTGGAAGTTGAAATGCTAGGAGCCAAGGGAATGCAGGTTGGACCCCCAAAGATGTCTGCTGCAGATGGGGTGCTACAGTGAACTCCTGCAGCCCACTGTGTGCAAAATAATCCGGAGCCAACACTGACTAGTGATTCAGGGCTGGCAGGATTGCTTGCTGGAAGGTTGTCACTTCCTGGCCTTTATGCAATTCCTACAAACAAACGGCTCATTTTAATCTTAATTGACAGCCTGTCAGAGTTTATGAGAGCAAGGCATTAAAGTGTTCTTGAAAGTACTTGATAATCTAGTTTGAATTTGGGCATTGCTGACATGGGGCTTCAAAATGTCATGGAGCTCCTCAGTTGGTTTGATCTACACCATTCCAATTTTCTAAAGAATAATTTAATAAATGAGTTATAATGAAAACTCCACAATAAGATGCAACTGGATTATGCAGAAGAATAAGAAATACCTCATTGCTGTAGTCCCAGTTCAAAGTGAAGGGATCGAAACAGCTTGTGAGCACCAGAGGTGTCAGAAGGCCAACTAACCTGCTCTCAGATTAGAACATTTGCCCTACATATGGACAATTTTCAATGGAATAATATGCAGATTTAACAGAAATATAAGGAAGAGAGTTTTTGTGCTGTGTTTCCTTGCATATTACCCCTTGTTAAGGATGAGGTGTTTGGGAGTGTAATACACATGTCCAGTAGTAAAGACTGCTCAGGGAGAATTTTATACTCCTGCTTAATATATGAAGCATTTGCTACCCTTTGGCAATCAGAATGGATAATTGATGTTCACTAAAAACAAACAACTTTGCATTTGTGTTGCACTTTAACAATCAGGTGAGATACGACCTGTTAAACACACTTTACAAACTGTAGGGGCCTCATTCTCACTCCTGAGTTCTAAATCTCAGCTCACAATTCAGCACAAAACATGAGTCATTCACTGGGGAGGTAGAGAAGATCTATCTACAAATGTTCTGGGTGAATAAATGCCAGCTTGGAGAGAGAGTGCCAGCAGGGGAAAGGAATAAACTCTGTGCTAACAGGAATCTAGAGGAGGAATTTGTCCATTGATAGTTTTATTAATCATTTGAGAACTGGCTAAATACAAAAAGCCAAAAGAGCCAGCCATATTTCAGGAGATGTCACATGTAATTCCTTCACTGTTCTTTCTGTTTTATGGCAGCTAAGGATACTGTCATGTATTTTTAATCATGAGCACATGCCCACAGGTCCTTGAGAGAGTGTCTGGATTTGAAATTAAAAACAAAACACCTAAGAAATAAATTCAACCAGGCTTTGTTTTCCCTTCTTAACACATTGTTAGGCCACAGAGTAGTGTTGGACAAATTGTTTTATTAAATCCCCTCTTTGTAAACTTCCTCATCAAATTCCCTTTACTCTCATTATTTTCTACTTTGTCAATAATCATTCTCTTACAGCTCTTCCTGACAACCTCTTCAAGGCTCACCACAGCCTTTGTATTTAAAGGTGACTGAAACATTCATAGCTCAATGAAGGTCAGGGCATGCCTGCTTTCAAATGGTGTCTTTCTAGAAGAGAAGCTTTGCTGCAGGCCTGGGCCAAACAAACTAGGGCCTCAGGAAAGAAGACATGACCTCTGCTCTCAGGAGCCTTAGGGGTTTTTTTGTTTGTTTGTTTTGTTTTTTTTCCTAGAACTGGGGATTAAACTCAGGACCTTGCACTTTGGAGGCAGGTGAGGTGCCACTGAGCTAAATCCCCGGCACTTGGGAACCTTAGTTTCCCCCCCACCCCATTAAGTTTATTGGTACATTTTAGGTGTACAATACAGTTTGGGAGCCTTAGTTTTGTTTGTTTGTTTGTTTTGGCACTGGGGATCAAACTTGGATCCTTGCGTTTGTGCAGCAGGCGGCGAAACCACTGAGCTAAATCCCCAGCCCCTGGGAGCCTTAGTTTTAAGGATACCAATCCAGCACCTTCCTTTTATCAGAAAAGAACTAGCTTTCCCATAAATTCTATGGCTGACTGTCCCTGATGTCACACTTTGGGAATAGAATGCTGAGTTTTCTGCCCCACGAAGTTGAGAAAAACAAGAGAGAAAGGAAAGGGGTTAAGAATGGGTCTTGAGTCAACTAACAGTACCTTGCAACATAAGAATATGCTCTGTTTTAAAAATGAGGAAACAGAGGTTCAGAGAAATGAAGTATTAAAATATACTGAATGTTTAAATTAAAAACTTATTACAGTAAAAGACACACAGCCATTAATCTCCCTAAAAAGACTTCTCACTTTGAATGCACTTATCCCATCATTCTTGCCACTTTCTGAAGCAGTTCTCAATGTCTTCTTTCATCTGTGTCTTTAGTTACATTGTTGTGGCTGGCCTTGTTGCTGAGTTTTAGGGTGTTTGTATCTCCTTCCGGAGGTGATTTCCAGGTTTTCTTGCCTTGAACAAAGAATTAAACAAAACAAGCAAAAATGGTAGTAAAGTTTATTTGAAAAATCATAAGTGAAGTGTAAGAGAAAAACTGGTTTTGCAGAGCTTGGGTTGAATAAAAGAGAGAAAAAAAATCCCCAAAATAAAAGTACACTCTGGGGGACACAGTGTGGGCTACGGTGAAGAAAGCCATGAGAGTGAGCTCTTCATAATGTCTGTGTCCTTTTATTCCTTCCACACATTGCAGGAATCCACAAAAACTCTATGTGCGGGGTCTTGAGAATTATTTGGCACATGTATCATGGGGTCTTGTAATAAACAGGTCCTGCTTATGCCCTCAGCCAGTTTTGCCATGCCCTACCTTCCTATCTCAACTTGATGCCCTAAAAAGATTCCAGACATTTACCTTCCATGGTTATTTTGATTTTGGAGAAGAGTCAGAAGTCACATGAGACCAAATCCAGTGATTAAAGTAGATAAGGACACACCATTGTGTTTTCATTTGACAGAATTTGTGGTAAACATATGGTCAATGAAGGGTGTTTGAAAAATACAGTAAATGTTTAAATTTTAAAATTTTATTACACCAAAAGACACATTTTCATCAATCCCTTTAAAATGCAGAAAATATTCTCCCACATTTGGAACACACTTATCTCATCATTCTTGGAAATTTATCTTTTACTCTAATAAATTTTTTTAAAAGTTTAAGCATTCAGTGTAATTTTCGATCACCTCAGGTGTTTCTCTTTTTGTCACACAACTGATAAGAAAACGAGCTGGATTCAGTGTGACCATAGGCCTTGGGAGGCTGGCCTTTGAACCAAATCTCATTTTAGACATTTGCAACTTGTGCCCCTCCTCCAAGATTACTGCTGCTGCCTGCAGTGCAGCATGGGAAATTTTTGATTAAATGCTTTTTTTAGATGTGTTGGTGTTTGGATAAGATAATCTACAATGACGTGGAATTTCTGCCAGAGCCTTTGCCTCTCTCCCTCCCTCCCTTCACATATTTATTGAACACCTGGTATGTCCCAGGCATTTAAGTCTGCCACTCTGCCTAAGCACTGCAAGAGCTTGCTGAATAAATATTTGTTGTCTTGCATTGTTCTTCTGCCTGTAGTACAGAATAATGGGTTTGTTTTTCTGAAGTACAGGCCATTATTCTCATTTCTAAGCTCATGTTCGGAATATATCAATATGGCAGTTTTCAGAATGAAAAAAAAAGGGCAGAATCAGGCTCTTTCAGTGATATTAAACCTCTTAAATGACAAACCTGTAATTTGTAGAGGGGAAAATGATTCCCTGAATGCATCTTATATCCTTGAGTTCCAAATTACAAAGTTCTCGCTGAAATTGGTTTCTGCCCAGGAGGAGATAATGTCAGTCAAGAAGCTTGCTTTCTGATCAGCACTGCACTATCCCTGGCTCTGCCTGACTGAAGGAGAGAGCAGGGCCTTCATTGAACATTCCAATGGAGGAGACAATGGCGGGTGTGGAGATTATTAAAATACAATTTAGCTTTCAGCAGGAGTTACAGGGAAGCATTCAAGGGGGTTTGCAGATGCCTGCGGTGGTAATGACCAGGGAACTCAGCTTGCTTTGCTAAGGCATTGAGCAGGACCCAGGCATGCCAGTCACCAGGACAAAAGTATTCTTACAAAATGAGAGGATGGCTCTTGATTCAGGTTAAAACAATTAAAACTGCTGATTATTTTGGACCAATACAGAGACTCTTTAGTTATCCTCCTAATTATTACTCATCGAAGAATCTCACTGATGTTGGAGGGACCATAGAAAGGACATTCATGGACTGAGTATTCTGATAGCATTTGGAAAGAATCCCTGTCTCCCACCCTCCCTTTGCCACTGTGTCCCCCCCATTCCCAGAACAGGTGCCTCTTTGTTCCAGTCTCTCCTCGCATCAGGACAGCTCCCTTTGTGTTTCACAGCCCTTGTGTGCTATGAATTTCTTTCTGCCCCTGGGAGGAAACAGAGGGGCAACTTCATCTGAACTCTACAGACAAGGAAATACATTTCAGAGAGACTCAATGACTTGCTTCAGATCACATTCTAGTCAGCTGGGACCTGAGGACTCAGGAGTTCTGAGGCACTCTTCAGTTATTACCCTTCTTACTTTAGTGCTCTGAGGACTCCCCAGGCAGTGCCTCTGCATCTTATATCCCAGAATGGTGTGGTCCTATGGAATATCCTCCAAGATGCAAGAGTTTCCAAACCGCTCAATAACCCAGCTTCTTTGCTGTTTATTTAATAAAGTCATCCCCCAGAGAAACTAAAGCTGAAAGCTAAGGCAAGAGGCAGATGGTGCTAAGCTTTCCTTTGAGACTGCTCCCTAACTTTAAAGCTATGAAATATTCAAGGATATTTTGAGAAATGACCTTTTAGAATTTTTTTTGTTTGTTTTAAAGACCATACTGTCTCTCTTCTTGATGCTTTTTAGATGAAAGGAAAACACTTAGGAATGCAGGCATGAGCATTAAATTTGCAGCTTATGGATGCTTTCAGAGAGTAGACTTTCAATTTTAATGTTCTTTTTGTTCTCCAAGAATTCTGAATTCTTCCTTGCACTTTTTAGTTTAGTAAAATCACCAGCTATCTACACACACATGCACACACCCACACACACTCAAAAGCCACACTTGCCTGTCACTGATTTAATCATCTGAGAGTGTGGTACCCCAGGCTACACTGAGGGTTAAATGTCATTACAGCTGTGAAAATCCCTAGTATTACGCAGCACATTATTCTCTATCCAACAAGAGCATTTATATCCCCAGTTGTCCAGAGGAGAAAAGGCTACTCTCTGGATTTTTCTTGATTTCTTTTGGACATATAGCATTCCACAGTAATGTTGACTGAGTCACTTGAGCCTTGAATATGTCAAATATTTCCCTGCTCTGAGTCACATTCTTGTTATTTGCTACATCAGCTTTTGGTGGAAATGCTCAGTATATATATATATTTTTCCTGTTCTTTGAATGTACCGAGCGTTATGGCTTAAATATGACATATCCCCTAAAGACTCATGTTTGGAAGACTTGATCGCCAATGCAGTAATGCTCAGACATTGGGCCTGGAGAGGTGATTAGGTTATTATGGTGCTAATCTCATCAATGGATTAATCTATTGATGAGTTCATAGTTGAATGGGCTATTAGGAGATGGAATAGACAATGGAGGAATAGCTCAGTGGGGGCATTCCTTTCAAGGGTATATTTGTTCCTGAAATCTCCCTCCCTTTCTCCTTCCCTCCCTCCTCTTACTAGCCACCATGAGGTGAACAGCTTTGCTCCATGACACGCTCTTACCACCATGCTGTTCTGCCTCATCACAAGCCCATTAAACAATGGAGCCAAGTGACCCTGAACTGAAATGTGAGCCAAAATAAACCTTTCCTCCTTTAAGTTGTTTATCTCAGATGTTCTATCACAGCCACAAAAAGGTGACTTGGACACACCAAGTGCATTCTTGTTTCCATAATTTACATGTGCTGTTCCTAATGACCAAATCACTTATATCAGACTTTTAGAGCTGAATCTTCATCCTCTGATCTCACTTGCTTCTAATGTTTAATTTCCTCACAGGTATCTTCCATGACTGCTTGGGTCAGTTTCAAACTCAAATAGACTTAAGTAAGATAGAAATCTACTGACTTGCTTGCCAGGTGGCCCAGAAGTGGTGAGGCTTTCAGGGTTGTTGGCTAAGCAGTTTGATTATGGTATCAAGGGTCCATGTTTTCTTTACCTCTCTGTATCCACAGTGTTGGCTTCTTCCCAAGGTTTATTTCTCCCATCAGTGTCAACTGTGCTATAAGCTTGTTAAGTCATATTGAGCAGAAGAGAGAATCTGGCTTCTTATTCTGCCTCAAGAACAACAACAACAAAAATATCCCCAAAGTCTTTGACAGCACTCTCCTCTATGTCATAGGCTCATTCCCAAACTAGTAATGGTCCAGGAAATGGCATGATCTTTAAAGCACTCAGGCCCACCCCCTGTGCTGAACTGGGCTCCCGACACTGCCTGATGTTGCTCTATGAGGCATGGTAGTACGGACGTGGAGATGCCAGTTGCAGTGTCCCTCCCCAAGGATTCTCAGACACTGCCCCTCAGAATCACCTGGGAGCCTTAAAACAACCAACTCTCACACTCTTCTGTAACCATTAGCATCTTGCAAGTGTGTCTAGGCCATTAGTTCCAAACTTCACTCTCTATTGGAAGCCTGGGAACCTTTAACACCCCCCAGCCATCACTATCATTTAATTTCTATAGAATATGACTTGGGCATTCCAAGGTGATTCGAATGTGCAGCTAAATTTAGGGACCATTGGCCTACACATTGATTTATACACTTCTAACTTGCATTTTATTTTCTAATTCTTTAATAACTTTACTAAGATATAATTTATACACCATAAAACTCATCCATTTAAAGTGTACAATTAGTGATTTTAGTATGTTGACTGGGTTGTATAAATTTCACCATAACCTAACATTAGACTATTTTCATCCTCTAAAGAGAAGTGTTGCCTATCAGCTCCCCATCCCCATCCCTTTCCATCATGACCTAGGTCAACGTTAATCTACTTTCTATCTTAATTTGTTTTTCTAGTTCTGGCATTTCATATCAGTGGAATTATACAATACAGCCAGCCCTCTGAATCTGTGGGTTCCACATCTATGGATGCAAACAACTGCAGATAGAAAATATTAGAAGAAATTGTGTCTGTACTGAACATGCATATCAGTACAGTGCAACCACTATTTTTATAATATTTAGATCATATTAAATATTATAAATATTTTAGAGAAGATTTAAAGTACACAAGAGGGTGTATATGAGTTACTTGCAAATACCATGCCATTTTATAAAAGAGACTTGGCCATACATAGATTTTGGTTTCTGTGGTTTGATATCAATTCCTTGTAGATACATAGGGCCACTGTATACAGTTCTTTGTGACTTTCTTCACTGAGCATAATGCTTTCTAGGATCCTCTGTGTTATAGCAAGTATCAACCCTTCAACACTTTTCCTTGCTAAATTGTATATGGATATTTGTTTATCTGTTCATCAGTTGATAGATATTTGGATTGTTTCCACTTTATGGCTCTTGTGAATAATGCTGCTATGAATATTCCTGCACATGTCTTTGTGTATACATGTACAAAAAGTTATAATTTCAATAAAGCTCAGTGTTCCAATATACAAGGGTTTTTTTATAACTATGTTTGGTGTTGTATCTAACAAAATCAGTAGGGATGAGTGTATCTTCTCAAAGCCTTCCCAAGAGTTCCTAATATAAAACGAGGTCTGAGAACTCCTTCCTGCCTTACATTATTGTGTCTATATTTTTTCCAACTCTGCCAAACCAAGAAACCTGATGCTCCGTGAAAACATCTTATTTATTTGTTCGTATCCCTGTTTATTTTCTGTTCCCTCCCAATAGAATGTTAACTCTATCAAGACCAATAGTGTGTGTGGCTTCCTGTTGTATTCCAAGCATAGGATCCAGCACAAGGAGGACATCAGCTGAATGAAAGAATGAACAGATCTATTGAGCTTTTGTTTTCCTGCCACCTTCCCACACCATTCTATCCAGTAGGCTCCATGCCCTTTATTCCTTACTTCCACTGTTGCTCCACCACTCTATTCTTCATCCAAGCCAGAGATGTGGTGGTGGTGGGGTGTCCTCCCTCCCCCTCCGCATCTAGGTGATAACCCAGTCTTACTGATTCCTCCCAGCGTAAGTTGTTATTCACACATATATTGTGTTGCATTACAATCATTCCTTTGCTTTTCTATTTGTTTCACTTTTGCTAGAGTTTCTTGCCAGCAGTTTCTCAGATAGAGCCTTCCCAGCCCTCTAGCCCTAGCACTTCATTAACCACAGGCACAGCAATTGTGAAATATGGCTGCTTAATGGAATTGAAGGCAGGAAACTGGAATTGGGCTCTGGTGGCTGGGGTCTGTAATCGAGAGCCTTTTTTTGTGGCATCTTCAGGACTGTTCTTTCACTCTGATGAAAGTTGAGTGAGTAACTCTTGATGAGATGTCAGTGGCCAGGAAAAGGTGGAGAATTGTGCAAAGGCTAGAATTTTGATATAAAGTGAAACCTTCTAGAAACTGACAGGACTGAGCATCATCTTTGTAAAGAAAATATCACATACTTATTGAGAACATCTGGAGAACTTCTTTGAAGTGACAGTGAGATGTAAAAATTAGCACATGAATGAAGGATGTTCCAATGATAAATGATCAAAATTAACCCCACCATAAGGCCTGGGCTTCCTGCCACAAAAGAAGAACCAAGTGGATGGGTATTCTGGGAAGGTTTTGGAGGAGGAGCTATTTGCCTTAGAAACCACGGTATTTCAACATATCAGATCTCAAGTGGACCCCGATAAAGATAAGAACAGCTGTCTTAGAGTTCCAGGCCCATTTCTCCCATTTTTAACATGTCTTCTTGAAGAAACTCCAGTCTGAAGTTCTTTGGGGGTTGAGTGGGGGAAATTCACATAGTCAGGCTTTTCTTTGGTGGTCTGTAAAATACAGAGAGGGAATTGGCTTCATTTTTTATCAGAATAAAGGTAATAACTGTACCAGGCATCAAACTGTTCTAGATGTACTTAATTTCCATGACATGATATTTGTCATATTCTTCTAACCACAACTATCTCCCTGAGTGTAGGAGTGATGTTCTGTCCCCTGAGGTAGAGGGATGGGAGGAAACAGGTGTAGCACTTGCTGAATATTATTATGGTTTGTGTCTGGAATGTCCCCCAAAAGCTCATGCTTCACAGGCTTAGTTGTCCCTAATGCAGCAATATTCAGAGGTGGGCCTTTTTGGAAGAGAATGAATCATGAGGGTGCTCACTTCTTCAATAGATTAATCCAGTGATGGGTTGGTTCATAAGTTGAAGGGCTATTGGGACTGATGGAAACATAAGGGTTAGGACCTAGTTGAAAGGATTGGGTCTTTAGGAGCATGCTCTTGGGTACTGTATCTCATACCTTCCCAGCACACATACTCTCCCTCTCCTAGTCTCTCTCCTGGTCATCATGAGGTGAGAAAATTTTCTCCACCATGCCCTATCACCATAGTACTGCCTCACCATAGGTTCAAAAGCAAAGTGACCATTGATTGAAACCTTTGAAAGCATGAGCCAAAATAAATCTTTCCTCATTTAAGTTGATTTTCTTAGATATTTTGTCATAGAGACAGAAAGCTGACTACCACACCAGCAGTGCCTATTTTTAAGCCCTTATGTCATTCTGCTGGCACCTACTGTGTCTGTGGAGGGATCAAAAGACTGGGACAGGCCAGAAGTGCTGGAAGCAAATGGCCCTAGAGCAGCCTTAGCTGATGAAGATGAGTTTAAAGGATAAATATCTGCATTTTCCTACCTCCAGAGGGTGGAGAAGATGACCCTGAAGCATGTTTCACAGTCTCCCGTGGTTTTCCAGAGGCTTTGAATTCATGTACCACAGTGGTCAATGCTTGGGGGTACTCTCTACTGGCTGCCTTCCCGTCTCTGTCTTACTTCCACACTCCCTTCTAGTAGTTGCTGGACTCATCTCCTAGGTGATTCTTGCTCTGAATTCCTTGTCTCTGGATTCAGGGAAACCCAGCCCAGTACAGCTGTGTATCAGGAGGTAGACTTCTGAGGACAAATGTTGTTCCATTGCTGTTGGTAAACTGACACCCTTTTCCTTTGTGTCTAGTGGGGTGTTCCCAGAGTGTGAGGACTGAGCCTCTCAGAAAGAAAGTCAAAGTCTCTGAGCAGTATGAGTGCCTGAGGAAGTGAGGGTCATGGCACAGAGCAGTGCAAAAATTTAATGAGCTTGCTTTTGACACCATCATTTGTCTTAGCAGTTTTCTTGAGTGAGCAAGGGCAAAAACCTTATGCAGATTAGCTTCCAGGATGACCCTCGTCAGCAGAAGTTGTAGCTTCAACTGTTGAAACTTGGCGAGATTTCTTAGGAGGGTGCTGGTAGAGTGCAGAGCTGAGTCTCTGTCACATAATTCTGCAGTGTCTATCTCTGGGGGGGTGCAGACTTTTTTGTTGGGACAGATAATGGAGGTGGGAGACACACACACACACACTCAAGAGACAGAGACAGAAATAGAATACTGAGCACTTTTTGGTTGTATTTATTTTCCTTTGGAACTTTCAGTATGAGATTTTGGTGCCTTCCCCAAATGAGAGAAAAGATTTTTTTCTTCATAGACCATCAAAGAGAAGATGTAAGAAAAGGGCTTTTATAGTTCAGGTAGAAATTTTAAGCTTCATGTGACACCTCTCTATTTAAAAATATTGGCTTCTTTCCTTTCTCTGTCTTTCCCTCCCCTCTTTCCTTCCTTCTTTGTTTTTACTCCTTCCTGAATTCCTTCATTTCTTTCAAAACTCTCCAGGCCCAAGCAGGGAATCTTTAGCTGTAGGTAGAGGAGGGCCAGGGAAAACCCTCCATGGAGCTGACATTTTCAGCTGAGACCTGACAGGGGAGCAGGAGGCAGGGAAACATGGGGAGATTTATGTTATAGACAAATGACTCTGGCAGTAGAGGAAAAAAGGATCTTTCTCTCCACAGAATCTCAAGAAACAAAGCTCACTAAATCAACTTGTTGACAAGGAAGGAGAGGTTTGTACCTTGGTCATATGCCAAGGTGACCTTGTCATCTTCAATCAGCCTGGACTGATTTGCATCTTGGAGCAATCAAAATCAGCTCTCACATTTATAGCATTTTAGAGGTTACTATGCACTTTTACCTTCAGTAATGTATTTATCCTCAAAGTACTTCTTTGAGGTGAATAGAGCAAGAACTACCGTTTCCATTTTCCAGAAGAGGCCACAGAGACCTAAAGAGACTGTTATTTACCCCAAATATCAGGTCTATAACTAGAGACTCTCCTCAGTGGACCATTTTATCAAGAGCATGAGGTCACAATACAAAGTAGGAAAGTGCCACATAGGTAATGAGTCATTGTTTCCCTATGTCTCTGTCTCCAGTGCAATCAGTACAAATGTGAGTCTGAATACTTTCTTTTTAATGTTATCTCAGAGCTTAGCAATAGGACCCCTAAACCTAACTTCCTGCTCTATTTTTGTCTAAACTAAAACAAAATCCTATTTTTAAAAAATATTTTTTCTCTTCAAGACAAAAGATTCTGGATGCTCACACTATCACTGCCATCTAATACCTGAAAGCCTAGGAACAGCTCCCACATCCACCTGTTTCTTTAATGTCCTGGTTGTGTGCAAAATGTCACTGATAAGTTTCTTCTTAACTAGAGCCATACTTTAGAATCCCCTAGGGAGCATCTTGAAAATTTGCTAACTTCGACCTCCACAGACCTGGTGATTGGAGTTGTCTGGGGAGGAGGGAGGCTGGAAGATGTGGGGTTCTTTATAGGGCTACTACTCTAGGCACTCAAGAATGTTCCCATTCACATTATAAACTATAAACCATTATATTTCAGAAAATTTCCACTAGGTGACAGCAAAGCTCCATCTCACTTCAGAGAGAAAGCTTATCCTAATAAAATCTGCATTATTACAATTTTTTTTCAACATGAAGGAAAATATGTCTTGAGGAAGGGGTACATTTTCTTCTTTTTTGCACCAAGGTGACTTACAGTGGTGATCACAGGCTTATGTCTTAGGATAAAGTGTTAGTGAAACGCTACAAACCTGCACTAGTGCCCCAAACCTGCATTTCTAATAGTATATTGTGAAGGACACAAGTTCTATGGCATGTGAATAAAGGGTATGTGGTCAAATATATTTAGCTCAGGAAAGTCTTGCAGGAGAAATAAAACCCTAGTAAGTCTTTAAAACCCAGTGATATTAGTGTGCCCAATTAGTCCATCAGAAGGTTCATACTTGCACCATTTCCAAATGTACCTGACCATAATGTGTGACTCTGGGAGCTGAGGGATTTGTGATGACTTTGCCCAGAATTCTCTTTGGGAAATGCTGTGAAGGAATTTGGCCCCTACTGAACTGCTGTGAGAAAGATATTATAAGTTATGTTGATAGGCTTTTTGCTATGGCAGAAATTATGAAAGATACAGTGTCATTTGCCACCCAAGACTTTTCAGCTCCCAGGTACAGAAAATGAGAATTTGGATCGTGAGTTCAGCAAAAGCTAGCCACTTATCTGAGCCCGTTTGACTCCTGAGCTTCCAGAGAGTGGGAGGCAAGAATTCAGCTAGATAGATTATTTATCTGGCACCTTTGTTCTGATGGTCAGGATCTAGAAAGTGAGGGATATTGGGATTCTGAAGGGAATGGGAACAATACTCGAAGAACCTAGTTTTTTGGATGTTCAAAACAGCAGTTTGTATGGATAGATTGGAAAATTTGCGAAGTGATAGTCTCCATCTTTTCAGAGGTCAGCTGGCTTTGTTACAATAGTGGATTCAGAGTAGAAGAATGGATTTTGCAGTGTTACGGCTTCCATTTAAAATATTACCCAAAGAGGAGACCTCCAGATCAGCACACCATGGCTCCCAGGCAGCAGGAGGCTTCCAGGTAGGCATGCTGTGGCTCCCAGTGTAGAGGAACCTTCTGTGTAGGTGTGCCATGGCTCCAAGCACAGAGGAGACCTCCAGATCAGTGCACCGCAGCTCCCAGGCAGCAGGAAGCTTCCAGGTAGGGGTGCCATGGCTCCGAGCCCAGAGGAGGTGAGCACAGGCACCAGGAACACAGACTCACCCTAACCCCCCCCCCACATGCATCAAAATGAGAAACAGGTAAACAAGCCACAGAACCAGACTTCCAGATCACCTGCAGGAACCCCAAAGGGAAACGAGATGGAACACTCTGATACTCAACCACCTGGACTCCCTGAACTAGCAACAAAAGAGGATCTGGAAAAAATGAAATCAGAAATAATTTCTCACATAACAGCACAGATCATGCCCATAGTGCAAGACATGATAAATAAATCTAGAGAAGATACAGATAAAAAAATAGAGGAGCTGAGGAACATGATGGAATGCCAACATAGGAAACAAATTGAATCCATAAAACAGATGCAAACAGATTTCCAGGAGATTAAAAACTCCATTGAAAGTCTAGGCAGCAGAATGAGCCAATGTAAAGACAGAATTTCAGATATAGAAGATAAGATTGCAATTAGTGACCAGAAAAAGGAAAATTGCTTTAAAATTGTAAGGGAACATGCAAAATCAATCCAGCAGCTGCTAGACAATGCAAAGAAAAATAACGTAACTGATTGGAGTCAATGAAGAAACAGGAGAGAGTGCAGATGACATAAAAAAACTGTTTACAGAAGTGATGGCAGAAAACTTCCCAAACGGGAAAAGAATTTGACATACAGATAAGTGAGGCATATAGGACTCCAACTAGCTTTGACCAAAAAAATTCTACACATAGGCATATAATTGTTAAGATTCCAGAAACCCAACAGAAGAACAAAATTCTACAAGTAGAGAAAAGAAACAAATCACATACAAACAAAAGCCCATGAGAGAATCACAGCGGACTTCTCAGTGCAAACCCTCAAGGCAAGAAGAGCTTGGAGTGATGTGTTACAAGCCCTAAAGGAAAACAGCCTCCAACCCAAATTGATGTACCCTACAAAACTATCTTTCAAAATGGATGGAGAAATAAGATACTTTCATGACAAAAAGCACCTTAGGAACTTCATGAATACCAAACCAGCACTCAAAAAATTTTAGACAAAATCCTAGGAAAAGACAATGAGGATCACAACCTAGGAAGCCCAGCAGAATGAATCCACTGGACACAACAAGAAATTAAAAGCAAAGGGGGAGGATCAAACAAAAAGAAAAAGTCATGACAATGATAACTCAATACATGTCAGTTATAACCATCAATGCTAATGGTCTCAACTCACCAATCAAAAGAAATAGACTGGCAGAATGGGTCAAAAAGCAAGATCCAACAATATGTTGCATACAAGAAACACAATTCAAAAGGAAACTCATAGACCAAAAGTTAAAGGGTGGAAAACAATAGTCCATGAGATGGGAACCTGAAAAGAAGCAGGAGTAGCTATCCTCTTTGCAGACCAAGTGGATTTCAAACCCACACTGATTAAGAGAGATGAAGAAGGACACTA
>NW_004624794.1:3566744-3583034 GCF_000247695.1 Heterocephalus glaber
AAAATAAGAACCAAGAGAGTATGTAAAGGTGCATATCTCCAATGATGAATGTCATTATGTTGTACACCTAAAATGTACCAATAAAAGGATATACATAAAAAAGTATTACCCAATGTCTCATGTGTTTGGAAGCTGATTGTATGGGAGTGCTATACTCATCCACGGATTCATCCATTAGTGAAGTCAGTGGCCAAGTGTGCTACAAGGTGATGGGGCCTGGTTAGATGTGGGGCATTGAGAGCTTGATCTGGAAAGATGTCTTCTTGTCCTTAGCTCCTCCCTTCTCTTGCTGCTTCCTGACTGCCATACAATAAACAGCTTTCCTCTACCATGACCTTCTAACATGGATTTTTGCTTGAGAGACAGGGAACTTTGGACTGAAACCATGGGTAACTGTGATCCAAATATATCTCTTCTCCTTTAACTTGTGGTTGTTGGGTATTGAGTCTTAGTGATGGGAAAGTGACTAACAAAGATTTTGGTACCGGAAAAGTGGAGTCATTGCTGTGATTGTACTTGGCCATGTCATTTAAAAGCCTTGGGAATTAAATTGTGGAAGGAGTTTGGGAAGGCTTGAATATACCAGGTAGAGAAGCCCTAGAATACTGCAACACAAGCTTGATGGGAAATTCTGGTCAGATCTCAGATCAGAAGGCTGATAGAAATACACATGGTATAAGTCCAGGCTCAGGAGGTTTCAGCTGGGAATAAAGACTCCTTTGACATTGGGCAAGAGGCCACATATGTTACACCCAGCAGAATATTTGTCATTATTTTGCCCATGTCCTGAGACTGCTGGAGATTGAGATTAAGAGTGGTGGACTAATTAATCTGACAGTAGAGATTTCAAAGCAGCCCAACATGCAGGCTGTTGGATGGCTACTGCTGGCTGCTTTTAGCCAGATCTACAGTGAGAATAAGAATCAAAAAGCACATATGAAAACTTTGCAGCTTCATCAGAAGGAAACACCTGTAAAGTTAGGGCAAAGAAGAGTATAGCTGTTGAAAATATTAACATTTAAAAAAAGTGAAGTATTTTACTGCAGGACAATAAGAAAGATGGCTTTAAACCATCTCTGAAATCTACAAGACTCTACTCTTCCAGGCTCAAAGTTGTAAAACTGTAAACCTGTCATTTGAGAAAAGAGTCCTTGAGATTGCTTAAGAAGGGCCACTTAGGGAATTGATTCTCTGGGATTCAGTTTACACTGCTCAGTCATCCAGGCACTCAAGGGCCTCTGCAGCCATGATCCGATGGAACCTGGCCACTGCTTGAGTAGGTGGCAGACATTGGTATAATCCACATGGTGCCAGTTTTACAGGCATGCAAAATGCAAGAGCTAGGAATCATAAAGTCTTCCACCAAGATTTCAGAGGAAAGCCTGAGAAGTCAGCCAGTGTGCCCTTAAGAAGGCTGTGAATGAAGCTGTGAGCACGAACCCCAAAATACAGTAGAGACCCCAGGAAGCTGTAGCTGTCAGGAACATGGATCTTCTGTTGAGGAGAGCTGCAAGGAAATGAGCAGAGCCACCTCAAGAGAAAGGCCATATGAGCTGCAAATAGTAAAGACATAGGGATGGGGTTGCCCAAGCCCTTTGGAGCTCAAATCTCACTATCATCACCACCCAGGTGCTGGACATGGAAACACAAGATTTTATGTTTGCACTGCTGGGTTTTTGTCTTACTTTAGTCTGATTCCTTTCTATCCCTCTACTCCTCCTTTTCTGAATGAGAATGTTTGCTCTGTGCCATTGTACGTTGGAAGCATGTATGTATGTATGTATGTATGTATGTATGTATGTATGTATGCATTTATTTTGCAGGGACTCTGTTAAGAATTTGTTTATATTTCCAGAGGAGATTTTGGATTTGGAATTTTTATCAATACTGGAACTGTTGAAGACTTAAACAACTCTTAGAGATAGACTAAATGCATTTTGCATGAGCCTTTTGGAAATGAGGGGCAGAATGTTATGGTTTAGATATCAAATATCCCTCTAAATTCTGTGTTTGGAAGGTGATTGGAAAGTGGGGATGCTATACTCATCAGTGGATTCACCCAATAGCTGGATATGCTGTTGGGAGGTGGAGCCTGATTGGAGGGAATGTGATATGGAGGGTATATACTTGTCCCCAGTTCTCTCTTCTACCTCCAATTCTTGGCTGCATGGGCTGAGCAGCTTTCTTCCATGTTCTTCCACCATGCATTTCTACCTTGGAGCCAGCCAAATTTGGACAGAACCCACTGGAAATTTTGAGCACAATAAACCTCTCTTTCTTTGAGTTATGGGTGTTCAGTGTCAAATATTGTATCCTGGCACCTGAAAAGAGACTAATACACACAGAAAGCTTTATTGATATATGAGAGAGGGAGGGGGGAGAGAGAGAAAGAGAAACAAAGTGACAGAAAGAGACAGAGATTGATTTCCTCTAAACTTTACAACCTGGAACTTGGAAGAAAAAATAAAAGATCAGAACTGAAGAGATATTTGAGACCCCAGTAGGGGAGCAGAAAGCCACCTCTAGACAGGTAATCAGACTTCACAGCCAGAGGCAGAATATTTCTCACTCTGAAAAACAAATAACAGAGAGTAGGGGGACTAAAGTCCCTAGGATAGACTTGGGAGTCAAGAGACTGAAAGAGAGTTGTCATAAACCCAGAATATCCCACAGAGAGAAATTACAGGCCCTTATCCAAGCAACATTCCTTAATTTAGTGGCCAGGAGTACATTTGAGCCCATGTGGGACAGCTCTTCCCAAAAGGATACTTCAACACAAGGAACATACAGTAAACCCTCTTCCTTTTGAAGCTTACAGTAGCCTCGGTCTCCCCAAACTTTAATCTCTGTTGAGTCTAAAAGAAATTAACTGATAATTATTAAAGTTATATATTAAATCCTACCTCAAAATTGTCATATATTTTTATGTCTAGAAAAGTTCAATGTATAGTTGTTTGTTTTTTAATTAAGGGAGAAATGAAAAAAGTTGGCCTGGCATCTTTCACCTTTTATGTTGTATTGCTCAAGTTCTACAGACAGTCTTTTGTGTCTCATGTTGTCTTTATTGTATAGCCTCTCAATTCCAAGGTTGTCTTCTTATATTAGGACTCTTATTTCTTTCCTTTATTTTAAGGTTTTTTTCTATATTAAGAAGTTAAAAAAATGAAAATACATGCACATTCAGGGGCCTCTCATTCCTAATTAAAGACATCAGATTTTGCAATAGCAGTTGACTTAAGACAGTGGTTGTTTTTTGTTGTTGTTGTTGTTGTTTGGGTTTTTTGGTACCAGGGATCGAACTCAGGACCTTGAGCTTGGGAGGCAGGCACTGGAACCACTGAGCTAAATCCCTGGCAGGTCCAAGTCACATTTAAAGCAATTAAATCTGGATTTCTAGGGGTGGGAGTCTGGCATCTTTACTTTATGAAGCTTTCCAGGTGATTACACTTTGCAGTCAATGCTGAAAACACTGTCCTAAGGTCATCCTGGGGGTGGGTCCCCGTCAGTTGAAAGGCCTCAGAGCCATGGGGGTGTGAGAAACCCATCAGCAGGTTACTTATCATTGATGGTAGAGTCGGGTTATGTTTTGGGGAAGCTGTAGCTTAGCTCTGCTCTGTGAGCAAATATCTTGTTTAGGTGTGTTTCTGTTTGCTGTTTTGTTGATGCCTTCATAGGGAGAGAAATTTATTCAACCCTTTTTCGTGGGATTGGGTTGCATTAGGCATTAAGAGGCTTTGCAGAATCTTAGTGCTGTTTACTTTAAGTCTTAAGAGCAGCTACATGAGGTAGAAATCAGGATGCATAGTGTTGAGAGCCGTGGTCAAGGTCCTGGCAGGTACCCAAAGTTGGTACCATTTCCTAGGTTCCTGTTATAATTTTCCTTTCTTTCTCCAGTGCTCTCTTTCCTCCATGGAGCATCATTTCTGAAAAGGCTAGGACCATGCTGTGGATCCTGGGGAGAAAATTTGGAATACTGAAGGGTAATTACACTACTCAGTGTAAGACTTTCATACATGGCCATTGGCCTGCCTTTTTCAGGGCCATTCCATGGGCACACCTGTGGCCATGATAGCCACAAGAGGTCCAATGGGATTTAAGGGAAAACATCAAGTAAGTTGGGAGGAAAAAGATGGCCCTATTGACGCCAATAGGAAGGGTAAGCATCCTCATGCACTGCTGAGAGAGGGTAAATCTGGGAACTATGGAGGAAAGTATGATAGTACATATTAAAATAAATATGTAAGCCCTGTAACCAGGGATTCCACTTGTAGGTCTCTACCCTAGAAAAACACTCACAAGTTCCATAGGTAGGAGCTATGAGCAGGCTGCTCAACACAGCCTTATTTGGGATAATGAAAAATTGGAAACAAGTTAAATGTTTATTAATAATGGAATTACTAAGCATTTAATGCTAAATAAGTAATGACATTTTTAATGCTACAGACAAGTTAACAAGCATAAATTTATGTATATTAATATGGAAAGACATCTAAGATATATTATGGAGAAAATAAAGCTATAGAAATGAAAGTACTATATGAAATCATTTATGTGAAAGGAAATAAAAACAAAATAACAAATATATGTAAATGTATAGAAAAAGTTTGGAGGGAGCATATGCCAATTTGATAAGAGTAGTTATTTCTGAAACATGGTGAAGGGACTGGGGTTGGGAGCCTATGGTCCAAGGGTACTTTAACTGGATGTTTACTATTACTTTGAAAATTAATATTTTAAGTACCTAAGTGACCATGAATTATAGTTTCCTACAGTAACAGGCAAACCATTGAACCAAGCCAGTGTTTTATTCTGTGCAGTCAGTACTGGCTGTGCCGTTACCTCTTAAGAAGTGAGATACTTCTGGGAACCCAGTGGAGCCTGTTTCATCCTCTCTCATCTCAGGCCCATCCTACATTTAATTTGGTTGAAGGGCCATCAAGCCATACTTAAGAGGATCAGGAACAATCTTGTAATTGTCTTGATTTTAGCAAAAAGTCAAGTGTAATTCAGCAGGCAGATGGCACTTGACTTTTCCAGAGTGCTATTCACAGGGGTCCTTAGTTCAATTTTTGTGTTCTCCAAGGGGTGGGTAGAAGTCATGCCACGTCACCCTGGCCAGGCTCCCCTGCATTCAAGTGTTGCCATGAGGTACTGAATTGTACTTTTTTTTTTTTTGTGGAAACCAAACTTCAGCCAGGCCTCTAGTGGGGTTCATGATAGGACCACCAGGCAAGGATCTCATTCTCATCCTGCCTTCTGGGGCCTCACCAGTGTATTTCCATCCACCTAATATGCTCTCTCAGCTTCTTTCCACTTTGTCACCCAATATCCGAGTCTCTGTTTAGTGCACTCATTTATTGATTTAACAAATATTTAACTTTTTTCAAGAGCAGAGAATCTTGGCTGTTTTGGTCACTGATGCATTTTTAAACATTTGTTATAGTGCTCAGTACAGTGAGTGCTCAGTAAATATTTGTTGACTGCATCCATGAAATATTTATCAAATTTCTACTGTGCACTAGAATAATGCAGTATAGATATAATAATGATCAATTCAGCCACTTTCCCTGCCCTGGAGAGCCTCAACATTGTGTGAGTGAGATGGGCAACCTACCTCACAGAGGGTGGGAGAAGAAAGGTCTTCCTAAGGAAATGTTTATTATGGAAATTGAAGAATGAACAGACTCAGTATTGAGATAAGCAAGGAGGTGTAGCAAGTACAAAAGGCCTGAGGTAAATGTAAGAAATAACAGAAATAGAAATAAACTCACTGATGGAGGACAAGGACAGATGGCAAGAGATGAAGGTGGGAGATAAGGCAGGAATGGGTCACATGGCCCTTGTAAGTATTGAACTTTGGGTTTTGATAAAGGTCTACTACATGTCTGCCAAATAGTAAGCCCAAAATGAAATTTATTCTTGTATTTTATTTTCCCATTGCCTTAATTCATTTGGGATACTGTAACAGAATACCCTGGACTGGGTATCATATTAAAAAAACCTTTCTCACAGTTCTGGAGGCTGAGAAATCCAACATCAAAGTTCTGGCAGAAATGGCGTCTGGTGAAGGCGCACTTTGGGGTTCACGGACAGTTGAGGTTTTGTTGTGTCCTCACATGTTAGAAGGGATGAGGGGGCTTTCTGAGGTCTTCCTCATAGGAGCACTAATTTCATTCACAAAAGGCTCTGCCTTGATGACCTAATCATCTCTCTAAGTGCTCATCTCTTAATACTACCACAATGTGGATTAGGTTTCAGCATATCAATTTTAAGGTGGGCTGAAACTGGCAATTTGTAGCCATAGGATTTTTTGTTTGTTTGTTTGTTTGTTTGTTTGTTTTTACAAACACTCTACCTTTGCCTAGTTTATTTCAGCCCACAGTGAAGTCTCCAGTTTTTAGTGTCACTATAGTCTCAATAACATCATGTTATGTATTTGTCTGCTCAGGAGATTTGTGAGTCTGTGTGTGTGTGTGTGTGTGTGTGTGTGTGTGTGTGTGTTTGTGTGTAAGTGGTACTGGAAATTGAACTCAGGGACTTTTCACAGAGCTACATCCCAAGCCCTTTTTCTATTTTGATACAGGGTCTCACTATGTCACTCCTGCCCCGGCTGAGCTCAAATTCACCATCCTCCTGCCTGAGCCTCCCAGAGTACTAGGATTACAAGTATGTGTCCCATATCCAGCAGCAGATTGTTCTTTAGTGAATCTCACACTACACCTCTCCATAGGACTTTGGTGGGGCTATCATTCCAGTAGCTCACTTTGCCCTCTTGGGTGTGGTTCCAGGGTTCAGACTGACCAATCAGAGGGACCATCATCCTGCCCTGTGATTCGCCATGGGGAGGGAGGGCAGGTGACGCATAGAAAACCAGAAAGAATTCATTTGGGGCTTTTTCTTTTCTTCAGAATTATAATATTGCAGAAGAGCAGATCCTAGACAGCATCTTCCAGAGTTTCTCTTTGCTTATTTTTTTTTTCTTAGCTCTAATGTCTCTGTGGGAGCTTTATTTATTTTATTTTTATGTTTTTGGTACTGGGGATCAAACTCGGGACCTTGAGCTTGCAAGGCAGGAGGTGGCACCACTGAGCTAAATCCCTGGCCCTTCTGTGGGAGCTTTATACTGAGGAAGCTTCTCCCTGTGGGGCAGAAGCACCTTAGTAACACCGTTCATATCTCCAGATCCAGCCCATGCCTGAAACATGAAGCATGAAGTTGGATCTCTGGATGTATGGAAATATAATTCCCTGCTTTAATTTATTTTGTTTACATGGGTGCTATCTTTCCAGATAGATGGTCAGTACCAGATAGACAAAGTCCAAGTCCAGTACCCGTTTTTTTGAAAATCACAGCGCCTGTACCTTGCCCAGAATAGAGCAGGTGCTCAATAAGTGCCTATGTGGTGATTAACACAGAACCTAGGTCACTGAGTTTGATAACATTATGATGGATCATTTCACTCCTGAATTAATCAGTGAGTTGTGAGCAATTCAAAATATAGGTCCGTATTTCAACTTCAGCGAGATTCCATGAACTTAAAAAATGGTTTCTAGGATTGAATGATGTCTGAAATACCGTTTTCCTACTCTCTGGGTAATAAGGCAAAAGCGGAAGAAATACAGGAGTGGAATGTAGTCTTTGAAGGAAGGCAGACCACAGGGCTCTCATTTAGCATCATGCTATATGTAGGGCATTTCATATTTTCAATTCTTCCTGTCTTGCTGTCACACTCAGTCTCTTTAATGCATTGGAAAGCTTTAGGGCAGGAGGAACTTCTCACAGTGTTGTGGTTCAGTGACAAGCTCCCTCACCCCCTGAGATGTACTGTGGGACTCCCTCCATTGTAGTTAGGTCAGCATTATCAGCTGATGGCCTTCAACCTCTTCTTTATTATAGTCTTCTGGAAAAGAGGATTTCATATATATGTTTATTAGTCTCCTTGATTACTGATTTGATTATTTTTTTGCATCGTATATGTGAATCAAACTGTTAGGACAAATGTAAGCAAATGGTTTTCTTATATCCTGGAAAGACAATAACTGCTGACATGTGGAAGCTGCAAGGGCAGTGGCTTTTGAATCTCACCACCCTCAGCTACTATACACATGTAACTCTATCACTCTTGGAGGCTGAGGCCAGAGATGACAAGTTTGAGCTCAGCCTAGGCAACTTAGGAACTTAGAGAGAACTTGTCTCAAAATTTTAAAAAATGAATAAATAAGAAGGGCCAGGGATATACCTCAGTGTGGAGGTACTGGGTTCAATTCCCAGTACTACACACACACACACACACACACACACACACACACACATACACACACACACCCCTCATCACATTCACTCAGTCATCTTTTTATATTTGAAACTTGGACCAACGTTTTAAATAGCCTTTAAGGAAGTGTGCAAAGATTGCCCAAACAAACCTGCCAAGCTAAGTAGACCAGGACACTAAAGGCCTAAAGATGGGCAGGAAACTCTGATTTTGTCTGTTTGGTTATATTTTTTTCTTGTGTTTTCTTGTTTTGTAATATTGGGGATTGAACCCAAGGCTTCATGTATGCTAAGCAACTCTTCTGCCACTGAGCTATGCCCCTAACCCCAGGAATGAATTTGGAGTATAAATTCAACTCCTAGCAGCTTCCTGCATTGAGACTCCACCTCAGGGAAGATCAATAGCTTTTTGAAGCTGTTGTTTGCACTTTTTTTTCTCTTTCTTCTCCTCCTCTACTCTCCCACAGCCCCTTCCTTGTATTTGATTAATTTGCTAGGATGGCTCAAGAAACTTAGGGAAACATATTTACTTGTTCATTATATTAATAAAAGATAAATGATATAGGTTAACATCCAGATAAGAGAAATGCATAGGGGAAGGTGTATGGGAAGAGTTGCAGAGCTTCCATGCCCTCTCAGGCCACACTACCCTCTAGGTGCCTCCAAAAAATCTGGAAGCTCTATGAATCTCAGTTTGATGATTTTTATGGAGGCTTTACTGTGGTGGCATGATTGATTAATTCATTGGCCATTGGTGAGCAACTCGACCTTCAGCTCTTCTCTCTTTCCAGGAGATCAGGGTGAAATTAGGAGTTCTAATCCTCTGATCATGTGGTTGGTTCCTGTGACAACCAGCCTTCACCTGGAGGCTGTGAAGAAGTCCCTCAAGAGTCATTTCATTAGACCAAATCTGGTTGGTGCCCAGAGGGGGACAGCTTTAAGCTCTGTCAGAAGACCCCATCCTGCTTGTACTAAAAAAAAAGCCCCGGGGGGATCTGAATGAAAGTGCCAACTTGTTTTCTGGGGACTTTCTCCAAGGTAAGCACCAGGGTCTGTATTTATCAGCTTTGCATCACTGGAACAAAATACAGTATCTGACCATCACAACTTAAAGGAGTCGAGGTTTATTTTTGTCTTGTGGTTTCAGAGGGTTCAGTTCATGGTGAGCTACCTTAAGGCAGAAACATCATGGCAGAAGGGAATTATAGAGAAAAGTTACTCAACTTATGCTGACCAGGAAGCAGAGAAGAGGGGAAGAACCAGAGACAGAGGCAGGGGCCAGAGGTCCAATATATTCCCTAGAGTTTTGCCCCATGAGCCACCCAGACACATCCAGAAGTTACTCTACTAATCTAGGAATCTCTGAAACCAATTAAATTGACAACCAAGGATAACCATCACAGGCATCATTTCCATTTTTTCTTCCTCCAACACATGGGCCTCTCTGAAGCCCTGTGATATCAGGAGGGAACTCAGGCCAGGCTCTGAGGATGAGGCATCCTTGGTCTGGAGTCACCTGAGTCCTGACTCTCTTTATTTGTGTGGACTCTTGAGGGGTAGCTTAACACCTTTATACCTCAGTTACTGCATTTATAAAATAATAATAGTCAAGCAACTTACTAGTCAGAGTTGATGTGACTTTCAAGTGAGGTAATATATGTAGAAGCACACTTCAACTGAAAAGCCAATGAAGACATGACTTCAGAAGATGTGGAGGTTCCACACCAGCCACCCACTAGCTCAGTGATCTTGAGCAAGATGCTAAAACTTCCTGAAGCTTAATTTCCTCATCTATGAAATGGAACTAATACTATTTAATACCACTGTTTAAAAAATCTAATGGGGGAGTCCACATGCAAAATTTAGTGTCTTGCACATGGACCATACTTAAGTGTGAGCTATGGTTATTATGTGTCAATGCAAAGACTGAGAAAGTGAAGTTTTTATATATTTGATATGCTCTTTTAAAACAACAGATGTTGCCAGGCCAGGGGCACAGGCTTATAATCCCAGAACTCTTGGAGGCTGAGGCAGGAAGATGGCAAGTTCAAGGCTAACTTGGACAACGTGATGCCTTAGCAAGACCTTGCATCAAAATTAAAAATGGACTAAGGATGTATTTCAAAGTGAGGGCTCTGAGTTTAATTCCTAGTACCAGAACAAAAAAATTGGAATAAAATGCATTATGTTCATCACAGATAGCTCATAAAATAATGAAAAACATAAAGAATAGAATAAAACAACTGACCTATAATCATTCCACTCAATGATAACCACTGTGACTACATTGAACTATTCACAGTTTCTCTCTGTTTTCTCTTTCTCTTCCTCTTTATTTCTCCCTCCTTCTCTTCTTCTCTTTCCTCTGCTCTTTTCCATCTCATTCTTCTCCTTTAACTGTCCTTGTCATTTAAACAAGTGGATTTAGGAAAATTGAGGCTAGGAAGAAATAACTTGAAAAGATATGGCTGAGAGGACTTGATATTTGTCTTGCTATAAAGAAGGAGCTTTCGTAATGAAGATGGTCAATAAAAAGGCAATAAGTTAAATAAGAAAATTTGAAAGAGAAGTTAGAAACATAAGAGAACTTCAAGATTGCCAGAAAGGTTCTGGCCTGGAGGGAATTTCCAGAGAAAGCCATGGAATCCCCACCAAGCAAAGGAAGCGTGGAGTTGTGGGAACAAGAACAATGCCCATGGCATTGAAAGTGCTCTGAGCAGCAGAGAACACAGTGAAAAAATTAAGTATTTGATGGGGAAAAAAAGGTGGAAGTGAGAGAAGGGGATAATAATGCAAACTATATTTATCTTTATCATGTTTTCAAAAACCTCATATATGATTAATTGTACACTGAATTTCCATAAGAAGTTGTTTGGGAACAGAGAATAGGAATTGTAAATAAATGTGTATATTATGTAAATACATTTACAATAAGACACCTGTGCCAAATGATGCCATAGGTCAGAGAACATAAAGAACTCTATAAGGTGTTATAGCAACATGGCCCAACATTAGGCTAAATACATCTTATTGGTATTATTTGCTAATTATTTCTGGAGGTGACTCAGGATACATGGCAATAAAAGTTTGGGACAATGTATTTTTGATTGACTCAAAAATTATTTTCTGCAAAATTCAAATGTGGTGAGCATAATGTGGAGTTTATACTCCTCAGGAGAACTCTATAGATTTTCATATCCCATTTACATCAATAGCAAGATAATTTATCTTGATTACAGGGAGTAGTGAAGGAAGTAATTGTCATGTGCTACTTATTACGGGTGCTTCCAAATAAATTTAAAACTCCAAAGATAGAGAGGTTTTAAAACCAGTCATAGGGCATGCATAATGGCGTTTGTTTCGATAATCAATAGTAAATGATCCATGAATTAGAGATGCTATCTTAGAATGATCTTGATGGCTTTTATTCCTTTCCTTTCCAGTTCATTAACAATCAGCTCTTAAAAACACGTTTGAACCTGGGTGGCACTTTCCTAAGACAGAGCTGCATTTGTGTATTTGACCCCCAATTGCTGACTGCTGGTCCCAGGGTCCCACACTAAGCTTCTTGCAGCCTCAGAAGTTAAAGAGCTGTGGTTGCTGAAATAGATCCAGTCCTCAGTGTAAACACACCTTTTACAGTGTTTTAAAAACATCTGAATTCATAGCCAACACTTGAAAATCAAGAGATTTCACAAGAAAAAAGACTTCTGGTTTGTCTTTAAAAAAAACCCCCAAACTGCCTACTCTAGGTCTGCATTTCACCATGATAGTCTGCTAAAGCTCAGTGTGACTGACTGTTCCTCTTCTAAGTAGGGGTGGGCTCTTCCCAACTAGCTTCTCTGCACAGTTTTTTTCTGTCTTCCTGGACTCTGTAGGCATTTGTACTTGGTACCCTTACTGCATCTCCAATAAGCTTTCCCCTTTGTTAGCTTTTATCCCTGTATCCTACTGCTGTGCGCTGAATCATATTCTCCCAAATTCCTATGTTGAAATTCTAACCTTCAGATTGTCACTTTATTTGAAGGTAGGCTCTTTAAAGATGTAACTCATGTACTGTGAAGTTGTATGTGTGAGCCCTAATCCAAAATGACTGGTGTCCACTTAACAAGAGCAGATAAAGCCAGGCATGGTGGCACATGCTTGTAATTCCAGCACTCTAGGAGGCTGAGTCAGAAGATAGTGAGTTTGAGCCAGTCCAGGCAACCTAGTGACTTAGTGAGACCCTATCTCAAAATTAAAAAAGGGCTATTAATGCAGCTAGGCCCTACCTCCTTTCAGACCGAAGTACTGCAAAACAAAGAAAGAAACAAACATAGAGGGAAGATAATGTAAAGACAAAGGGGTATTTTCTACAAGTGAAGGAATGAGGCCCCAGGAAAGATCAAGCCCGCCTGTACCTTGGTCTCAGAACCTCTGGACTCCAGAACTATAAAAAAATAAACTTTTGGTAGTTTAAGTCATCCAATTTGTGAAATTTTTTTCATGACAGCCTTAGCAAACTAATATACTCATCCATCACTATGCTCAGCAAAATGAATGGTCCTAGCTGAGCATGGTGGCACACATCTGTAATCCCAGCTACTTGGGAGGTTAAAGCAAGAGGATTGTAAGCTCAAGGTCAACTTGGGCAATTTAGTGACATTCTGTATTTAGCAGATTTTCATATCTCACAGGAGAGCTGTCTTTATTTAGCAGGGCTCTTTGTTGTCCCCTCCCATAATCTCTGCCTGTCTCAAAATTTTAAAAATGGGTTGGGAGTGTAACTCAATGGTAGAGTACTTATATAGCACGGAGAGGACCTGGCTTCAGAGAAAAAGAAGGAGAAGGAGAAGGAGAAGGGGAAGGGGAAGGGGAAAGGGAAGGGGAAGGAGAGGACGACGGTTCTCATCCTCTATCTTCTACAAATTGGAGAGTTGGAACAAGGTATCATTGTTCTTGTCATCTTTATGCTGCCATCACCACCTAAGCTATATTTAATCTTTTGGTCTTTCTGAAGCATTTTGACCTACATTTTGTCAGAATATCCATAGAACATGCCTGTAAGAATATTGGTAGATTTATATCTGTTTCATCAGATGTGGAAATTGGTATCTGCAGGGCCCATTCTGGAACATCTTCCTCTTACACCATGGCACCTTCCTTTAGCCCTGCCATCTCTCTTGCTTCTCCTTTGGTGGAGAGAAGATGCCAGAGTCAGATTCAGGCAGTTGCAAACAGCTGAAAGGGATTGTTCCAGGGTATGGAGGCTCTAGAACTGGGAACATGGGCAGGAGTAGCCACCCTCTGATATTGACTCATCTAAAAACCTGGGCTTTGCCCTCTGAGAGATAGGGAGACATTTGTGAATGAAGCAAAGTATTCCCTAAGTCTGCAACCAGATGGCCATGTTGTGTCTATCTATGGGAAATTGTTTCTGGAATGTGTCTGGGGGAAGAGTTTGTGAGTGGTGTTTGCAGATGTTATTTGGTGGCCCTGGTGGAATGGAATGGTCCTTAGTTTTGGTCCCTGAGTCTTCACCCAGTCTTGACCCAGAATGAAACCAGAGTCCTAGGTGGAAAGCTGGTTAGAGCAGCCTGCATATGCTCCTTTCCTCTCAACCATACCTGAGTCCTATGGGCTTTGGTCCCTCTTGAGTACCCTGTCTCATTCAAACTGTGAACAGTGGAAAGAGATGATGCAGAGAGCCAGGATAATGTCCCGTATGTTTTGACTTAGCTCATATTCAGCAGTGCCTGGCCACCTTTTGGACCTGCCCAACTTCATCTCCGGCCCACCCGAACTCTGGCCACAACTGAGGCAAACATTTCTATGGCTTCTAACAGCTTCCCATGGACAGTGCCTCATTTCAGGCATGTGTTCTTTTTCTGAAGGCTTTGGAGAGTCAAGGATTCTATCATAAGGGGTGCTGGCAGAGTTGCCAGTGATCCTGCACAGTTGCCCATTGCTCCCCACTACTCCTTGCTCCCCATTTTCAGGGCCTCTTCTCTTTGGGCTCCTATCCAAACCTTTATCTCATTTTAATTAGCAGGGTTCTTTGTTGCCCCCCAGAACACTTGCCTGGCCAACACTGACCCGTATGATCTCATGAAGATGGACCCACCCTTCTCAGCCCATCTTTTGGTAGCCAAGAACAGGAAGACAACTGGACATTTCCATTCTTTCATTTTATTCCTCCTTTCCCATCTTGGGGAAGGGGAGAAAGCAATTTAGAAATTTGCTTTGGTCTGTGACATGAATTATACCACTGTATTTCTTCACCCCCAAACTTAGGAATATTTAAACATTGAGTTATAGTTGTGTTAAAGTTCACTCAATTTCACTTACTCTCAATTAAAATAATCCAACTGCCTACTCTTTACCAGCTTCGTGCTCAAGCAAGTCATAGTTAGGTAAACTGGAAATTACTGGATACTCCTGTGATGCTAACAACACTGGCATGTGCAAAGTGTTTAGGAAGCAGAGAGATGGGAGGAAGGTGGGACCTGGGGAAACTTCACCTTCCTCCTGGGAATGCACCTAATGTCTTGCTGGCACCATCCCCAACAGATTCAACAGGAATTTGTGTTATCTCACTGTCTCCTCCTCCCATTGTTACTTTCTTTTCTGGATGCAGGGAGGACGTGAGTCTTGCTGTGTGCTCTGCAGCTGGCTTTGGACTCCATCATTTCTTTTCTATCACTCCCCTGATGTAGGGTGCCACTCCCTGGGGCTAGAGCTTAGAAGCTAAGTGGAGCAGAGAGAAATGTACATTTTCACTGTTTGGGAAAAGGATGTTTCCCATCCTTTGAGAGGTTAACTACTTTTGAATCTAGTTTCTGGTTGGGAAATAGCTTTTCTGCAGCCAAGGCAGGAAGTCTGCTGAATGAAGAAGAGTGTCTCATTTACTTTTCTCATTGCTGAGACAAAACACCCAACACCTAAAGGTAAAGGAGGAAAAGTTTGTGTAGCTCACAGTTTATAGAGGTTTCAGTTCATAGTTGGCTGGCTCCAAGGCAGTGTGGCATGGCGGAGGGGCATTGCAGAGGAGAAACAGTTCATGGCAGGCAGAAGGCAACAAGACAGGAAACAGCGAAGTAGTGAAACAACAACCAGCAAGTGATGGCAGCAGCCCTCTTTCTGTCCATTATACTCTATGCAGGGTACTCCCCCTTGGAGGTGGGAGTCACTCCTAAGGTGGGGCACCTTTAATCCTAGCATCACACACCCTAGATCCAGCCACCTCTGAAAAGCCCCACCTATGACCACATGAGGCTTTGAGGGTACATCTAGATATAAGCCTATAACAAAGAGGATGCCCCTCCACCTTGGACATTGCTGAGGTCATCTAGCAGGAGACAAGGGGAGGCCTTTGAGGGCTTGGCTATGCTGCAAGATCCTCTTGTCTGTCCCTTGGGCAGGTACACAGGACTGGAAGTAGCAGTATGCTAAGTGCATCTTGTGACTCTGGGTGTGGTCCCTCAATTATCTGACCTTGTTTTTCTACCTTAAAATAGAGCAGAGGGAAGTTTGCTTTTGTGTGTGTGTGTGTGTGTGTGTGTGTGTGTGTGTGTAGTACTATGGATGGAACCCAGGGTCTCTTGCATGCTAAGCAAGTTCTCTACCATGGAGCTACATCCCCAGCCCAGAGAGAAGGCTTAACCCTAACCTTTCCTGTTGATACCTTAATAAACCTTATCTCTCACAAACTGACTCTGGCTATGTTTTTCAGTCTCTTGGCAACCTACAACACTGTCTCAGCACATCTGGGATGTGGGTGAGATACCTGTCTAGTTCCTAATTTCTGAGGAGGTATGAAGTCAAAGATTATAGAGCAAATGCAGAAGAATTAATGTAGAAGTGAAATGAGAAGGAAGGAAGTTGGTGAGGAAAAACAGAGAAAAAGAAAGGCAGATAAGAAAAATTAAAAAGCAGAGACAGATGGAGTAGGGGCTGAGTAGTACTCCATTTTATAAAAAACCCACATTTTCTTTATCCAGTCTCCCGTTGATGGGTATTTGGGCTGTTTCCAAGTTTTAG
>NW_004624794.1:3586369-3599137 GCF_000247695.1 Heterocephalus glaber
AAACAGTAGTGGCAGTAGTTCCTCTCTAAATGTCTTGTAGAATTCAGCAGTGAAGCCATCAGGACCTGGGATTTTCTTAGTTGGTAAGTTTTTAATTATGTTTTCAATTTCATTGATATTGGATTGTTTAGTATTTTTAGGTCTTCTTTATTCAACTTTGGTAATTCATACATGTCTAGGAATCTGTCCATTTCTTCTGTGTTTTCCATCTTATTGGTGTATAGGTTCTAGAAGTAGGTATTGATGATCCTCTGGATTTCTGCTGGGTATGTTGTAGTGCCTTGTTTTTGTGTTACTTAGTATTACAATTTTAACTGATTACCAAATGTGTAAAAACACAAATGATAGCCACTTATGAAAACTCTAAGGTCCACAAGGATAGGGATCACATGTGATTTGCTCTTTGCTAAAAACCCAGCTTTGTGACTATTAGTTACCTAGTTGAGACCAGTTAATGCTTGTGGAGTGGATGAATGAACAAATAAAAGGTTGGGACAACATCTAATTTGGCATTGTAGGGGCTGGGGATTTAGCTCAGTGGTTCCGCCGCCTGCCTTGCAAGCGCAAGGACCCGAGTTCAATCCCTGGTACCAAAAAAAAAAAGTTATTTCTATACTCCTCACAGTTTCCCTGTCATATTAATTTGGCATTGTATTTTAAACACTTGGTCCCATCCCTTGCACATGGTAGATGTTCATGTAGTGATAGCTGAATCAATTAAAAGCTTGCTGCCTGGACAGAAGGTTAAAGGTTAGGGGTGAGCCCTCACAGATGACCAGGACACTGCCCAGTCTGCAAAAGTGCTAAGACTCTGCCCAGCTCTTGGATTGCCCTTTGGGGTCCAGCTGTTTGATTCACTTAACGTTCCTTTATTTTTGATTTGATCTCTTTTCTGGTTTGTGGTTGAAAGTGTCTGGTTTTAAGCACTCTTCAGTTGCTCTAGGACCCCTGGAATGTCTGGCCAGGAGTCACCTTTCATTGGATCTGGTGCCTTGAGAGCTAGGGCTGGACCAGAATGTGTGGTTGAATCTTCTAATCTGAAAGCAGGAGCAGGAAGATCTGTGTCCATTCTGGGATCTCAGTGCAAGACTCATCTCCCTCCTAACAACCTACTCATAATTTATTTCTGAGTTTGTTTCTTTTAAATGTAATTGTGTCTTTGACACACCTCCTTGCTATTCTGGGACTGAGTCATATGACTTTCTGTAGGCAATGAGACAGAGAGGCTGGGTGGATGGTGGCAGAGTATCCTGAGAACTAAAGAGAGAGCAAATAATTAATAATAATAATAATAATAATAATAATAATAATAATAATAATAAATGTGGCTTTGAAAGCCCAGTCCTCTTCTTGCGAGGATGGGGGTGTATCCTATTTCTTTTTAGCATCAGTCACCTTATTAAGTTCTGACCTTTCCCTGCTAAGAAAAAAGTCATGCTGGTGAAATTAAGGCAGAAATGTAATATTCATGAAGTACTGATTACCCACAAATAGAATAGTGTCTTAAAGTATATGGTGTCAGAATTGCAAAGACTTTTGATAAATATGCATGTTTATAGGCCCAAATAGAAGTGTAATAAGTCTAGTTGCTGAATAATTCTACATGAAGATGTGAAACAGAGCCTTCCATAGCCCATTCATCATCAGGTACAGGGTTTGGGTGAGTTGTGATTATCTAACATAATTACACGTGGCGTGCAACATTCATGATGATCAGCCATCATCCTTGCTTTACTTTGGATGGACTTTCTGGCACATCTGTGCGGGCTCACTTTGGAAGGGCTTTACTTGAAAGCTTGAAGAATTCTAAAATTATTATTTAGCTTTTTGTAGTTCAAGTTTGAACTACATTTCATAGGTGCTAATTAAGGTATTCTGAGAGCCTGCTGAGACCTGATTAGGCACCTATTGGGATTAATAGTTTTTCTCAAAAACGGCAAATAAGCTATATATTGTTAAGTAAAATATTATAAATTAGAAATTGGCTATCTCTCACTATTGGCTTGTATGTAGTTTCTCTTCTTATTCAAGGTCTTTTGGAGGAAGCACCAGGAAAACACATTTGAATAAATCTCCCTTCCCCCAGTATTTTCCCTTGTAAAGCCAAAGACATTCTGCCAAAAATTTTTCCCATTAATTAAAAATCTATCTTCTATGACTGAAGGAGAATTTAATCCACCTACTCTGGCTTAATTTCCTCTTCAGATATCTGTGTGTAATGTTTTTGAAAGTAACTATCTCATCTTCTCTTAAATACTTTTCTTTAAATGCTTTTTGGCCAGAGGCAAGAGGGTAGCCAGCTCCCATTGTGGGACCAGCAAACAGATCTGAGAATTGGAGCTACTTAGATTCTTTCACTCTTGCTGCAAAGGTACATGTTGACTTTGAAGAGAATGAGGGAGGGGAGGACTCCAAGCTCTCCACAGAGGCATAAAGTGGTCTCTGGGTATTACAATGCACCTCCTCATGGCCTCCTAACTGGGATTTTTGACTACAGAGTTTATCACTTCTTTCAATGAATTCTACACAAAAATACTAAACTTTTTTTTTAAGTGAATCTTTTGCCATGTATTTTTGTTGCTGCTGTTGTTGCTTTAAATAAAACCCTTTCAGGAGTACAATCAGAACTCTCCAAGGTCCTTCATCCTCTTTTTCTTCTTATTCTTTTTTTTAATGGTGCTTTTGCCAGCCCTTCTGCTTCCTGTGTAGGTTCTTCACTCTCAGTGGCTTTGCTTGTATCCTCCACTATTCAGAAGTGGAGAGCTGTGATCATTAATGGTAATATCTCAATTTGACTTGAGAAAGAGCCATCTAGTAGATTAGAAAAGTTTGTAGATGTGTCTGGATGATTGACACATGGGTCAGCAAACAGAGGGGGAAGACTCACCCCAGATATGAGTGGCACCAACTAATAGGCTTGTAGTCTGGACAGAATAAAAAGGAAAAGAAGGAAGTGTTCCTGTTTTTTCAGGAGAGTCTGAAACCTGTTCCACGAACTTGAGACCTAAGTTAGTGATGCATCTCTAGCCCACTGTAGTAACATTCACTGTGACCCTCTGAAAGGTAAGTGTGTCCCAAACACCTGGGATTAGAGAACTCTCTTAATCTAAAGAGCACACAAGGGCTCCACTGTTTGAGATCTGCACTTTGGGAAATACTCCCTTTGGGAAAGGTGAGGTGGAGAGGAAAGCCAGAGCCAGACTTGGGTGACACTGTGCTTCTGAGAAGGAGGGGCAGGGGCAGGAGTAGAGTCCACTGCCTGGGGGACCCCAGCCACAAAGCAAGTTTGATATGCACTGAGGCTTGTAGACTCAGAATCTCATGTAATTCTCAGGGTTGTAATCACCCAGTTTTCCCTAGCACAAGATAGTAGTTGGGTACTTGCATCAGATCTGTGGACTGAACAAATGGCCAAGGAAGCAAGAGACTGTTAGAGAAAGACAGTGGGCTTTGAAATCAGAGCCAGGTACTAGTTTGTAAGTTTGAAATATGCTATTTAATCTCTCTGAGCTGTAGTTGCTTCACAGCAAAATTCAGATGGTAATATTTTTCCTAGCATTGCTGTGGGTATTAAATGAAGTAACATAATGTCCAAGCAAAATGACCAGTAATTAATGACTTAGCAATAGTATTTTTCTTCCTTTCCTTAACTTCTTCTCTTGCTTAAACTTCTTTTAGAGTTTAATCACCTGTTTATCCATGTTATTTGCTGCATGCCTACAGGAATAAGGAGATCACTACCTTGTATATCAATTCTTTCTAGTCCTTGTCTTTTTGTAGTCTGTATTTATTTTTTCCCAGTTTTATTTATCTAGGCGTATGTTACCGCTCTTTAAGGAGGCTAAATATTGTGAAAGGGTGAAGAACACTGGGGAGTGAAGAGTTTTTGAAAAATCTTTTCCCAGACCCTTGCCTTCAGATCAGCCTGAATTGATGGTATCTGCTTGTGTTTCTTCCTGCATATTTGTCAGCCACCTCCATTCCTCAGTGATAGTATTCACCAGAAAGCTGGCACCATCTTAACACAGACTCCTCATTGGAACTTTGCCAGCATTACATGGTCCATTTGTGGTAATAATGTGAAATTTATCTTTCTGGGAAACGTGGGCTTTATTTGAGGACAATAGTTAACAGTGACAATCTTTATGTCCATTTATTTTTCCCTGAGAGAGTGGGAAAAATCATTAAATGTTTAGTGAGCATTAAGGGGGCATCAGACCCATAAAGGAATTTGAGGCAATATAGGAATAATTTATGGAAATGAGTGAATGACTGAATCGAACCAAAGCAGGGAAGAGGCGTTAGCTTGGATAAATAGGCTGAGTGCTCCTGCTATCTCTGGACTCCTTCACCTCCTATCACTCATCCCTTAGTGATTCTCAGGACTCACAGTTAAGACCAAGCCTAGAGCCCTCCACCATGGGGCCAGAATAAGACATAGAGCCTAAGGCAGGACATGTTTGCTGCTTACTCCAGAGGTAGTCTGCAGATGTAACTCTGGCCCAGGGCCTGGGGACTCTCCTTTAAAACAGCAAAGGTGTGTCCAGCTGCAAAGTTCCACTGCTCATCTCTGCAGCATACACAGGAATCTTGAAAACCTCCCTCCCCATATGAACCCACCCATTAGAGTTGGTCATTCTCTAAGGTGCAAACTCTGGTCTTAGATATTGATCTCACTCTGTGTCTGCTGAGAAGCAATGGCTGAGTAAATAGTTCTTAAAGGACTGAATTAGTGAACAAATGAGTGAGCAGGAAGGAAACAGGTCTCCAAGCTCCAGATTGGGAGTGTGCATCTTTCTGGATTCCATGGTCCCCATGATGACCATCCTGGGCTGTGCTGTTTTCTGGAGGGCCGAGTCTCTGGTTTTAGCTTAGCCCCTCTCAGAACACATCAAGTGAACTTCTGAACAATGTGTTGTGCAAAAGCTCCCTTCCATGCATTTAAGAGACAACAGGGATATCATCGCTGTAATGAAATGACCCAAGGATTCAAGAAAAACCTTTGGGAAAATGCTTGGTCTGTACTGAGCAGAGGTAACTTCTTCCCGCTGACCCTACCAAAGCTTTTCCTTCACATATGGGTCAGTAGATATGGTGGTGATTGCCCACACTGGGCCTTGGGAGTATTCTTGTTCTCCCTGTGAATTCTTTTCTAACTTGCTGTGCTCCATACTCTGGTCTCTCCCAGGCAGATGTAAGCCCTTCACTAGCAGGGGCCATTTCAACATCTCCCACTGGACTGGATGTGTCTCTTACATGATTGGCATCTCCTCCACTTTTGCCAAATAAGCATTTAAAGGCAAGCAGATTTTTAAGCATGTTGTCTTTCTAGAAGAGGCAGAGCTGGAAATCTTAGCCTTTTCATGTGGATCTTCCAGGAATAAGAAGAGAATGAACACACAGTAGTATCTTCTCACAGCAAATCAAATGTCATTATGTGTGTGCTGATGGCAGGCTGTTTCTCATTTGCCTAAATTACCAATCCCATCATGCTGTGCCCATGTTACATTGTTTAGGGAAACCGATGACATATGTTATAATGCTAAATAAGCTGACACTGTACCAGGATGGAGACAGAAGGTGTTTGTTTATTTTTAAGTGAAGCATGGCACTCCTGGATAACTTATTGTGGTGGAGAAAGAGGACACAGAAGGGAATGAGGCATGGTTGTCACAGTGGGCTATGAACTGAGGCAAATAAATGTTCCCCAAACTGAGATGCATGCAGTCTGACCCATCAGTCACCTGAAAAGAGATTCTCCTTGTTTGGTCAAACAAGGCTTAGCTTCTGAGTAGCATGAGCTCCTCTCTTCTCCTCTCCTCTCCTCTCCTCTCCTCTCCTCTCCTCTCCCCTCTCCCATTTCCACTGGGAATTAGACTGAGAGCCTTTACATTAAGCTACATTCCCAGGTCTTTTAAAATTTATTTTCTTTGTTTTAGGGTCTTGCTATTGTATTGCTAGGTTGCCCAGGCTGGTCTTGACCTTGTGATCCTCCTGCTGTACCTAGGCCAGTGAAATCAGACTCTATGTGGCTAGGACAAGTGAAGACAAGCCTGAGATATCCTCCACGTATTATAGTGCAGGTGGACCAAAGCCCCTAAGTGACTTCTTGATCCGTAAGGAGACAGAATGCAGAGGGAGAACGAGGAGGCATAAAATCATCCCCATCTCCACACCCATCCTTGCTCTGTGAGGAACCCTCCTTACCCAGCCACTTGTCTGCCCTGCATGTGGCTAGGTTTTTATGCCATGCATTCTGTTGATCAGAAAAGAGGCATAGCTTACAATAGAAACTGAGGTCTCCGAGTAGAAACTAGAAAAAATCGTCTTTTGTCAATTCTCCTTTTTTAAGAAAGCAGGAAAAGCAGATGTAGTCATGTGAGGCTTTGGAATTTTCGAGTGGGACTGTGGCAGAGCAGGAGGCAGCACCAGGAACACAGATTGGTTGGAAATGCCATCATGGGCAGAACATGCACCTCTAATTTCATTTCAGACTCACTCAAGTGTTCACTGCTTTTTTATGAAAACCCCACTTCTCATTAAAATTGCCAGTTTAAAATTACAATCTTCTGTGGAGCACATCTAAGAAATGACCTTTCTTCATTTTAAATGCTATAAAAATTAAGTTTTCCTAGGCTGTGGGCTTCACTCGTGGGACAGGTTTCAAAAAAAAAGTACTGGATATTGCTTTCAAAGTTCTCTAATTGCCTAAATTAATAATGTCTTTTTTTCTTTGCCTCCTGCAAGGGACAAATGAATTTGAATCTCTCTCCAAAGAATTGAATCTCCAGCAATCTCATTCTGATTACTTTTTGCATTCATTATGGAATTTGAAATGATCTACAAGGTCACCTCTTTTATCTCTCCTTACACCGCCCCCCCAACTCTAGCCTTTCCTTCCAGTCTCCAGCTCCAAAGGTTTCTTTAAAAAAGAGGAAACAACCAGAGTCCCTGGGCTTTTCCATACTCAGATTGGCCACAAACCCCCATAGACTAGATTTTTTTTAATCATATTAGACTTTGCGTTTCATTACAGAAAGATATAGTTCTCCTTAGGGAAATTACAAATGTACAAACAGAAACATGAGCCCTTTATATGTTATTGTTAAATAAGGTACTCAGCCTCATCATTCTTGTAAAGATATACTTTTCAAAAATATCTGGCTCTTTTTTGTCATGACCAAAAAGACCTTAGCTAAAACAAAATTGCCTTAAAAAAACCCTAAACCACAAAATATATAACAAAAACACTATCTTCAGTCTTCTCAAGGAAAGGCATAGAAAAAAGGTTGACAACATCTTTAGGTGTCTAAGATGATCATATTAAAGGAAATAGAATATAGTTATCAACTTTGAAATGTATAGCCATTTACTTAATTCAGAGATTGAATTTTTGCTAAAATGGGCAGTTAGGCTGATGAAAGAAATTGACTTGTACCACTTAATGAGCAATTCCATTTTTAAACATAGAAATAACTGAAGCCATGGACAGCCTTTTTATTCTTGTGAGAATACCATACCAAGAAATTTTTCAAATGATCATTATACAGTGAATGCCCTAAGGCTTTGAAAAGTATTTATTTTGAAATTATCATAAGTCAAAATGATTCATCAATGTGAAAAAAAGAAAAAGAAAAGCAATTAAATGCTAATCTGTGAACTCTAAGAAAATTTTTCCTGCTGAAAATAACCGGACAGATATTTTTCCTTTTTTAAGTAATAATGCCCAAAGAGATTTAATGATCCTATTGCTTAAGGACATGTAGCTTAAATATGTTTCTTATCTTAGATTTGATGTTAGAGTAACAAGATTATAGAAATTGACATATTGTAATTAGGAAAAGTATAGTTTCATTAAATTATAACATCAAATTATCATCTAAAATTCTCTAAATGTCAGCATTAATTTCTTTTTGTGAATTTTAATTTGTATTAGTGCGTGTTTGTGTAAGTAATGATTACGTTCCTTGTGTGGAGTTGGTGCCTCTACATAACACATCTTGATTCTTTTCTCATCTACTCTGTTCTCTTCCTTCCTCCCTCATTCCATCTCTTGGCCCCTGTCTCTTTTATAAAAGATCTATCTCCTTGTTTCCTGTAGCATTAATTTCTGAATGTGAATTCTGAGTTGGTGGGAAGGACTCTTTGGAGCAGGTCACATGTGGTGGAGATGTTTCCTGTGTGCTCTGCATTTCTCAGGCTCTTCGCAATTAAGGGTGTGCTTTGTGATCAGTCCAGACCAAGGGACTATAAGCAGAAACACCAGAGCACGTAGGAACTGATGTACAACTCCCAGGACTGTACTTTCTCACTTTGTAACTTAGAAGCCAGCTTTGGATATAGTGGCACCACAAGGATGAAGGTACCTGGATTATTGAGTCACAAGGAGCACTGCTACCCTGCAGAGTTGTCTGGCCAGCATCATAATTTGCATTCACAAGAAATCAGTTTTGGATTTTTCAGCCACTGGGATTTTAGGGTTAATTTGTTACCGTGGAACAGTCTAAGGCAGTGGTGTTGAACTTATATCACACATGCTGCAGTGGGCTGTTTGTATCATTGAAAGCTCTAAAAGGTTCGCCATCACTGGCTAAGCTATCCTGACTTCTTATCTAATTGTGAGTTTGCTGAAAGAAGCTGATGGAGCCCAAAGTCCTTTTTGTACAGTGCCTGGTGTTTTCTTTATTGTAAGAAAATTTAGTAAATAATATGAGGAGTAAAGCCCTAGAGAATGAATGATGTGAGTTCAAATCTAATCTCTGCCACTTACTGTGTGATCTTGTTCAAGTCACCTAACTTTTTTGAAGTTTTTCTTCCTATGAATGAAAGCTTATAGGAGAAACTTCCTCAGAGAGATATCATTTAGAAGGTGTCTTTATTATATTTGCAGAACTGTGCATTAAATATGTGCATTGACAACTGCCTTTATCATTATTGTTGTGATACTAGAAATTAAACTGCAGCTATCTCTCCAGTCCTTTGTTTTATTTTGAGACAGAGTCTTGGTAAGTCACTAAGTTGCCCAGGTGTGTCTCAAACTTGCGATCTTCCTGCCTCAGCCACCCAGAGTGCTGGAAGTACAGGCGTACACCATGACATCTGGCTATATTTATTATTTTGGAAAAAAAAGAAAAATCTACATAAATGGATTGTGATTAGTTGTTATGGGTAAAATCAGAAAATAAAGGTTCCCGTTTCCATTCATCTTGCATAATCCCTCACACTCTAATTAGAATAAATGTGCAGAAGCCTGGGGATCTATGGTATATGTGTGACACATGCACGTGCACACAGAAGGGTGCTCTGCAGAGCAGGCAGCAGCAGGGGAGGGGCCCAGCTCTCTCAGCAGTGTCTGAAGGCTGCGCCAGGTGTAATGAGCAGTGATTGATTATTTGTTCAGTAGCTCCTTCGAGGAAGTGAAGGGGAAGCAAATACAATAGAGCTATTTCCCCTCCGAGAGATGAGGAGATGGAGGGGGATGGAGGAAAAGCAAGCACATCAGTAATTCTAACAAGGGGAAAGGGGATCTGGCTAAGTACCATCTGCTCTACTTGACAGGGACACTGTGCCTGCAGGAACCGGAATGTGTTCCTTCCATGTCATCTGCAGTGCTTTGCCACTCTGAGAAGGAAGGAAAGCTGAGCTCACACTTGACAAGACACGTCACAAGTCTTGTTTGCAGTCATTCCTCCTTGGGCTGGAGAGGTTGATTGCCTCCACGGTGGGCTCTGCCTGGACCTGCAGCTGGGATGTTTCTCTAGAGCCCATGAGCTCTCGCTATGTGGCAGCTCTGGAATGCAATTTTCAGAGACTTGAAGGAAAGTGAGGTGTTGACCCTGGATACCCTTGGAATGGCAGGAAATGGTGAAAATCAGATTGGGGACTCTTGTTTGCTGAATAGTGTCAGGAAGGAGACAGGCATGCCTTGTCTTGTGTGCTAAATTTTATTACTCCACAGGCATAAATGATGTGATGTGGATGCATTTGCAGGCTAGCATCTGTCAGAGAGAAGGGAAAACACAGCCAGGCACCTTATTAATCACGTGGGGGATTAGATGAGAGGTGGGATAAAGCAGGCCTGGCCCTTTCCAGTGCTGCTCCTGCTGTGTAGGAAACCTTCCCATTTCATACAGAGGTGCTGTTACCTGAAGCCTCAGATGTAGTTACTGGAAAATCAACTGACCCAATAGAAGATCTATTTCAAAATATTTTAAAAGCCTGGGTAATAAACTCTTACGTTTGTGTAGCATGCTACATTTTTGAAAGGGATTTTACTTTTCATGTCTTACGTGGTTCTCATACAAACCTATGAGGAAACCATGAGGAGGCTTCCAAGCAGGTGTTGCTGCCAGTTTTGTAGAAGTCAAGAGATTTTGTGTCTAATCTTACAGTTGGGGCCTGCAACCCACAGGCCAATTACTGTTATGTGCCTTGATTTCTGTATCTGAAAATGCTGGGGGGTAGATTATTGATATTTCGGGTAGGATAATTCTGTGTTTTGGAGCAGCTGTCCTGGTGCATTGTGGGATCTGTAGTAGCCTCCCTACCCACTAGATGCCAGAAACACCCCTTCCCCTAGCAGTGAAAACCCATAATATTTCTAGACATTGCCAGATGTCTGCAGGGAATAATGGATAATGCCACATTAATGCACTAGGTGATCCAGATCTTATTTTTTTAATACTATATGTGAGAATCTGCCACTGGGAGCTAATGGGGACAGGCAGTTTGCTCTATCAAAGACTGTCAAGCATTCAGTTTTACTGAGCATGTTTGTAATGAAAGCTGAGATTTATTAAGTTCTTATCATGCCCTTGGCATCTGCTGGGCATTTCTTATACAGATGTGGGCATTAGTACATTAGTGGTTTTTTAAAACACCTTACTTTTTTCTTTATTGTGGTAATGGGGATTAAAACCAGGGCTTTCACACTGAGGTACATCCACAGACTTTTTTTTGCTTGTGACAGGATCTCAGTAACTCACTAAGTTGCCCAGGCTGGGCTTGAATTTGTGATCCTCCTGCCTCAGCCTCCCAGAATGCTAGGATTACAGGTCTGTGCCACTATACCCAATTAAAAAAACCCATTTGCAAGATAGGAAATCAAAGCTTAGAGGTGATAAGCAGTTTTACTGAGTGAAATAGAACTCGGATGTGGATTTGTCAAGTTCTACAAGCCCTCACCCATTTTAATGGTAGCATATGATTAGGATTTAAACTGCCTGGGTTCAAATCCTGGCAGATCAACTCTGTACCCTTAAGTGGGATATTTAGCTACCTATCAAGCCTATGAAATAGCTATTATCATTAGCTTGATTTTACTTATCAGGAAATTGAGGCAATGAGTGGTTAAGTGATTTAATGTTTGTAAAATGCTTAGAAGTTTGCCTGGGATAGAGTAAGTACTTATATAAGTGTCAATTTAAAAACACATAACAATGTGCTTCTCTATTCCTGGTTCTATTCATGCCTGATGAAGTCACAAGGAGGATAAAAGACTGGTTTCTGCTTGCTTGGAGCATCCAGTGTAGCTGGCAGGAGATGGTGGTGGTGAATGTGGCCTTGCCGTGGCTGGGTGCTCCATGTCCATGCCTTTGGCCCCTTGACCATGCCTGAGCATCTGTGTTTTGCTTCTGTTGGCCATGCTGTGCCTCTCTTTAGTGACCTGCCTTTGGGCTTTGCTCACAGATGCAAAGTGCCAGGGTTATGTTCCTGCGGGTTGATAGCCCCGGCCATGCCCCATAGCAATGCCTCACTTGCATTCAGGTGCTTACTTAGCATAAACTTTAGGGAATAGCTCACATCCACATTAGAGGGGCTGGGTCTGGACACTGTGTAGGTTTTCATGCCAGGTTGAACCCACTTAAACTGTCAGCTGCCTGCTGAGCTGAGGGGGTCTCAGGGAGTATGTGAACTTTCGCGATGCACAAAACCAAAATGTATGTGTCTGACTTTAGCCCTCCTTTGGCATTTGTGTAAAACACATGGAGTGTGAAGTGAAATCACTGTGGCTCTCTCAGAAAGCAGTAGCCACAGTAGCCCAGCTCTCTGCTTCCTCTTTGAGCATACCGGGCCTCTTGTTCCTGCCCTGCCTCCCCTGGTCACTGCCATGGCTGACACAGTCATTCCTAAGAATAAGCATGATTTCGTTCTCCTCCACAGTGTGACTGATGTGGACAGCCTGTGGGTACTTGGGGTTTAAGTTCTCAGCCTTCCTGCCAAGCTGGTAAACAAACACCAACAAACTCTCTATTTAAAGGAGTCCTCTCTGCAATGACAAGAATAATTTCCTCATGCGAGCAGTGACCTCACAGTGCCTCTGCTCTGTCATAGTCAAGCTCACAGAAGGTCTGAGAATGACCTTGAGGGTATACCTGGATTTGTCTCAGGATTGAGTCTCAAGTCTCCCAATTTTCAAACTATTGCTTTCATTGCCAAAGTCTGTCTCTATTTATTAAATTCTTAGCATTAAGCTTTCTTTTTTTAAATTCGTTTATTGGCACATTTTAGGTATACAATACATTTACATTTCTCACTGGGAACTTGTACCTTTACATGATGCATCTTGGTTCTTATTTTTTCCCCATTCCCTTCACCCCCTTCATCCCTCCACCCTTCCCTGTTCACAAAGACTTTGTTAACATTTTTTCCATTTCTCATAATTTTTCCTTTCCCTTCTTTCCTTTTCCCTGCCCCTCCCACTACCCCTACCCCTTTGGACCTTTTCTTCCTATTTCACATTATCAACTATTCATTTTAATCATTGGT
>NW_004624794.1:3613985-3656201 GCF_000247695.1 Heterocephalus glaber
AAGATACTCATGTAATGGTACAAGATCCCAATGATGAATGTAACTGTATTTTATACCAAAAATGTACCAATAAACTTAATGGGAAAAAAATAAATTAATTAAAAAAAAAAAAAGAAAATATGTGCTTCCCAGAGGAAAGCTCAAGAAGAGAATTTGCTTGGCTGGAAAATACAGGAAGGCTTACTGTAGGTGAAGGACATAAGAAGAGAGGGTGGCAAGTACCCTGTTTTCAGCTCTGAAAGGCCTTGTGGCCAGTTTGTTTATGTGATGGGGGGGTGGGTACCACTGGGCCAACTGGGCCATTTGCTTGCAAATGAGCTGTTCACACCAGGTTTCCAGAGATGTCTTTAAAAGCCCTGGGCTTTGAGATCTCACTGTCTGTGGTGAGCATACAGAAGGTGGAAGCAGCTCAGGGAATATGACCAGATATTCATGAAGGGGGTGAAGGAAAGGAGCTAGGTTTCGTCTGAGCACCAGCTATATTTCTGTGTCTGCAAGGTGCTCAGAAGGCCTTGGTTGTGCTTTTTAAAGGATCAGAGAGCAGGATTGGTTTTTGCCTTAGGCTTTGTTCATTAAGGGCCTCAGGCTGGCCAGTTGTGTGTTTGCTGAGGCTTCCTGCCAATTTTCCCTTGAATTTTCCCCCTCCCATCAAGTGGACTCAGTGAAACCTTAGCTTCAGGCAGCAGAACTGCAGACCAGCAGGTAGAGGGCAGGATAGTGCAGTGCTGAGGTCTGTGCAGAGGACCAGGCTACCTGCTGCCCTGCAGAGTGACACTGCAGTCCCCCTGCCGCCTTCCCCTAGGGCTCTAAGCCCTTGTTTAGAAGTGAACCGGTGTGCTGGGGATGTAGCTCAGTGGTAGAGAGCTTGCTTAGCATGCTTGAGGCTCTCGGTGCAATCCCTACCATCACCACCACATACACACACACACACACACACACACACACACACACACACACGAAGTAACTGTCCTGGACAGAAGACTGACAGGAGCCAGCAACAGTTGCTACCAGTTGAAATTTTGCTTAATATGTCTTCTCTCCTTATTCTTCTGAGGGTCAAGAAAATAATGACTACTAGCTGGGCTGAAAGGTGAGGGCATGGGGTCAAAGCACCAGCTGCAAACACTGCCATGGATGTGGCTCTGTTATTAACCAGCTGACTAGGCCCTGTACCTCCTTGTCTACAAAGTGGGACTCTTCCATTGTCCAGCTGGCTGATGTCACCAAGTTGTTAGGAAGGGTCAGCAAGAGAATACTTTGAGCAGCTTTTTGAATGGCTAGGGCATTATAGACATGAAATGGTGATGATGATCTTGCAGACAGTGATGATGTCACATTTTCCCTCTAAAAAGGAAAAAGGATGGCTTTCTATTAAATATTAAAATAAGGTGATAAGGTGTCCAACATGGTGTTCGTTCTCTCTCTCTCTCTCTCTCTCTCCCCCTCCCTCTCCCTCCCTCCCTCCCTCCCTCCCTCCCTTCCTCCCTCCCTACTGAGGATTGAACCCAGGGCTTTGGCACCAAACTGTATCCCCCATCCTTTTAATTTTTTAGACACCAAAGTTGTTCAATTTGAGCTTGAACTTGTATTCTTTCTGCCTCAGCCTCCCAGAGTGGATCTTTGTTATTTATGATATTCATCTTGTCACTTCCCCTCTGCTAAATAAAAAATATAAGACACCACTGCTTTGGGCTAAACTGTGCTGACCAGGTTGAAAATCAACATGTAGTCACTCATGCTAAAAGTCCACTCACCAAGGAGTAACAAAACTGTTTATCTCAACTTCCTAGAAATCAGGATTAAGAGGTTTCAAATGGTGAAAATGAGGTTCCTTCTACTTTAATTCTTCCACAAAAGAAGTAACCTGAAGGCCGGGACAGGTAGCATACTCCTGTCATCTCAGCTACTTGGGGAGGCTGGGGCAAGTAGGAAGTCAGCCTGATCCTGGGAACTTAGCAAGATTCTGTCTCAAAGTAAGACTTATTAAAGAGTTGGTTAGTGGTAGAGCACTTTTAGAATGCATGAGGGTTCAATCCTGAAACCCCCATACATGCACACAAAAGGTAACCTGATGTTAACCAATCAGTTATTTCTCTATTATTCTTTCAGCCTTCAAGGAGAGTAATTTTGAAACGACAAATCTGCCATTTGTTTTTATTTCTTCTTTTTTCAAGCCCTTCTCTGCCTATAAAAGCAATCTTTGCTCAGACCATCAGAACACATTCTGTTTTATGTAATGATGTATTGCTTTATTTCAAAATTGAAAATAAAGCCAATTTAGACCATTAAACTAAGTTGTTGTAATTTTGACCTTTGACACCTTATATCCACCCAAATGTATTTTTCCTTTCTATGCCCAACAGCACTCATCTTTAGTATTGGCTGAAAGCCAGAGCCTTTGGAAACTACATGGCTACAGGAACAAAAGACAGTAGACAGCAAGTCATTTTTTATCTTAGTCTTGTGGGAAAGGCTACTTTTCCCTATCTACATGCAGATCATGCTGTGTGAGCTATCTCTGAAGTGGCCACATATGCCCTGGAGGGCAACTTGTCTCAGGTTCATTGTTGGGTCACATGGCAGTGGAGGGACAGAGAGATGATGCATTGGTGCATTGGTCAACTTTCCATTTTTGTGACAAAATATTTAAGAAAGTCAACTTAAAGGAGGAAAGATTTATTTTGGCTCCATTTCAAACGTTCTAGTCCATGATTAGCTGGCAACATTGCTTTTAACCAGTTGGTTCCATTGTGGTGAGGCAGAAACTTCATGGCAGCAGAGTGTGGTAGAAGAAAGCTGCTCACCACATGGCAGCCTGGAAGCACAGAGAGACCAAGACAACCAGGTGGAAAGGGAGGGGCTGAGGACAAGATATACCCTTCAAATGCATGACCCCAGTGACCTGTTTCCTCCAACTAAGCCTCACTTTATACATACACACACACACACACACACACACACACACACACATATATAATGACATTCATCATTGGAAATTTGCACCTTTACATACTCTCTTGGCTTTTATTTTTCCCCCTTCCCCTGCCCTAGCTTCAAGCCCTCTATCCCTCCCTATTTACAGAGACTTTGTTTCCTTTTTTTCATTCTCTCATATTAATTCCATTCCCCTCTTTCCCTTCCCCTACCCCTTCCCCTTTGCCCCTTTTCTTCCCACTTCACATTATCTATTATATTTTTCAGTCCTTATTTACACTTTCAGTTTCTCACACTAGGGAAACTATTCGGTATTTACACATGTGTGTCTTATTTATTTCACTTGAGAGTATTGCCTCAATGTGCATCCATTTAGCAATAAATGTCTAATTTCTCATTTTTTATGGCTAAGTAGTACTTCATTTTATTTTTAAAAAACACATTTTCTTTATCCATTTTCCAGTTGATGGGCATTTGGGCTGTTTCCAAGTTTTAGCTGTTGCAAACTATGCTGCTATGAACATGGGTGCACATATATCACTGTGGTATGATTCTTTTAATTCTTTGGGGAAGACACCCAGCAGGGGAATAGCTGGGTCAAATGGGACTTCCAGTCCTAGTACTTTGAGGTTTCTCCATACTGATTTCCACAGTGGTTGCACCAGTCTACACTCCCACCAGCAGTAGAGCAGTGTTCCTCTTTCCCCCCAGCCCCACCACCATTTGTTACTGTTTGATTTCTTGAGAGCAGCCATTCTTTCTGGGGTGAGGTGGAATCTCAGCGCTGTTTTCATTTGAATCTCTCTAATGACCAGTGATGTTAAATATTTTTTCATATGTTTATTTGCCATTTCTACTTCTTAGTGTGAGAAATGTGTGTTCATTTCAGATGCCCACTTTTGGTTTGGGTCTTTAAATTTGAGAGGTCTGATTTTTTAAAGTTCTTTATAGATTCAAAATAGTAGACCTTTGTCTGAGGGACTCCTGGTGAAAATTTTTTCCCACATTGTGTGTTGTCTCTTCTCACTGCTGGTGGTTTCTCTTGCTGTGCAGAAGCTTTTTAGTAAGAAGATATCCCACTTGTTGATTGTTCGTTCTGGTTCACAGGCAACTGAGGTTTTGTTCATAAAATCTTTTCCTACGCCAATGTCTTCAAGAGTTCTACCTAACTCTCTTCCAGCCAGTTCAGTGTTTCTGTTTTAATATTTAGATCTTTAATCCATTTCAATTTTAGTTTAGTGCGTGGTGTGAGATATAGGTCTAGTTTTAGTGTTTGGCAAGTTGAAAACCAATTTCTCCATCACCATTTATTAAAGAGGCTATCTTTCCACCAGTGAGGGTGTTTGGCTCCTTTGTCAAAGATGAGGTGGCACAATCTCTGCTGTTATCTAAGAAATTATTTCTGATTTCATTTTTTCCAGATCCTCTTTCGTTGCTAGTTCAGGGAATCCAGGTGGTTGAGTATCAGAGTATTCCATCTCGTTTCCCTTTGGGGTTGCTGTAGGTGATCTGGAAGTCTGGTTCTGAGAGTTGTTAATGTCTTCTCATTTCGATGGGGGTGGGGGTGGGGGTGGGGGGGAGCGTGTGCTGCTGGTGCGCACACAGCTCACCTCCTCTGTGCTGGGAGCAGTGGTGGGTTGGCCTAGAAGCCTCCTACTCTGCACTGGGAGCTGTAGCACACTGACCTGGAAGTCTCCTCTGCACTGGGAGCTGTGGCACATTGACCCGGAAGGCTCTTCTGTGCTGGGATCTGTGGCACGCCTACCCGGAAGCCTCCTCTGTGCTCAAGCCTCACTTTTTAATATCCCATTCAGTTATGAACTAACTTATCAATGGTTATTCCATAAATCAGATTAGTGCCCAGGCATCCTCTAGATGCAATCATCTTTCTAGGCCCCACCCCTGAGCGTTGCTGTACTGGGGATCAGGCCATCAATGCTTGTTTTTGGTGGGAGACACTTCATATGTAAATTATAACAATCAAAAAGTAATAGTGAGCAATTTAGGTTTCCACCATATTGCTAAAGGTTAGTTCTGTGTGTTTGTGTGTGTGTGTGTGAGTGTGAGTGTGTGTGTGTGTGCGTGTGAGTGGTACTGGGGATGGAACTCAAGGCCTTCATACTAAGCTACATCCCCAACCCTTTAAAATTTTTCTTTAAATGTAAATTTTTCAGTAGTACTGGGGATTAAACTCAGGCCTTCACACTGAGTAACATTTCCCAGTTTTGTTTTTTTTTAATCTTGTGACAGAGTCTTGTCAAGTTGGTAAGCTATGCAGGCTGGGCTCAAATATGTGACCCTCTTGCCTCAGTTTCCAGAGTGCTGGGATTACACATGAATACCTCCATCCCCTATGAAAGGACAGCACTTATGCCAAATCATGACCCAATCTCTGATTAGACAGTGTTTGTATGACTTTTATACTAGCCTAGGCAGGGGGCATTTCTACCACCATCAACCCTGTTTCCTGGCTTTCGATCCACACTACCCATTTCTCACTTACTCTCACTGTGTTCTCAGCTGGTCTGGCCCACTAAGTCAGTTCTCTCCCCTGGGAATCTATCCCACTTTCTTTCATATCCACTGGTTCTATTGGGTTCATACTGCTGGGCCAGTTGGCAAGAACTTGATAAAACTCTTTAAGAATTCAAATCCCGGATCTACTTCTTAGAGAGCTGGGTCAGTTTGAGCACAGTGCTTAAACTTTCTGGGTCACAGTCATGGATAACATAGATAACAAAGAACCTTCAAATCTTATTCTTCAAGCGTGTCACAAGTTCAACTAAGTTCTAGCATGGGGCTATGGGACTCTGCTCCTGAGATCATCAATCAGGGAACCAGTCTGACTGAAGCTCTGCCATCTCAGCACAATGCTCAAGGATCTGCCGTAGCACAGGAAGAGAGGGAGAAGGCTGACAACTTATACACCTGCAGTTAAATGCTTTGGCTTGGATGTGACACAAGTCACTTCGCCTCATCTTTCATTGATTACTACCAGCCATGTAGTGGCACTTAAATTCAAGTTACTCCTTCAGGGGCCAGGAAGTAGAGGAGAGTTGAATATTAGTGAGTGTAAATGATGTTTACTGCACTCATTTTCATCTTTAAAACAAGAATATCAATAATAGTAAGTACCTCATAGGGCTGTTGTGAAGCTTACATGAGTATTTTCTATTAGTGCTATTGTTTTTATTATTCTAGTCTTAATGACTTTTGAGAATGTAAACTCAAGCTGGAGGATCCCTGAGAGTTCATGCAGTTCACCTTTGCTCACTCTGACCTGAAATCTCTTGTGACTGCCAGGGGAGGTCTGAACCCTTTGTCACAGTTGTTTCTTTAGATCTCTAGCTGTGGTACATGTTACTCCTTTACCCAACAGCGTACTTTTAGGTTGAGAAAAACTGTTTTAGGTTCTGTTTACTATGAAATTTCTCCTCTCTGTTAAAAGAAAAAAATATGCCCAAGACTTTTTAAAGAACTCTAAGGTGACTTTATTTAGGGGGTCTATGATACTAGGTTTTGTAGTAGGAGAGAGAGATTGGGCTCAACTCAGAATACAATAAAAACAAGTAGAGATGTATTTATGTCCAAAGAGCAGGGTGAGGATGAGTGGATGACAAGTTAAGAGGGAACCTCATAGATGGGAGTGAAGTTCTCACTAAATTGACTTGATTTTGCTGAAGTCAGGCTAGGGTGGTAAGATATCCAGGGTTGGGGAATTTGCTCGGATATCAAGAGTGGAGGATTTTCACAGAACCAATCCATCAAGATTCTCACTCAAACTGGACTAATTAGGGCAAAGACAGAACCGAAGGTCAGGGAGTAGTCAGAGAGAGAGCTCAGAGGAGCTGGGCTCAAATTTGGTCTTCATCATCCCCAGCTTCTTTAACCACCCCTAAAATGGTAGGGTATGGCCCCTTGACCACTCTATCTCCAGCATGAATTTGTACTCCCTCAGAAAGGTACTGCCCAGGACTGTGGGCTTCTCAGCAACATTTACATTTAAAGAAGAATGTCTGGAAAAATAGTGTCCAGAAGAAACAGTAGCCCAATGAATGAGTCTGGGGGAGTAGGAGAACCAAGTCCTCTTGCTATTTCTCAAGTTATGTAAGCAAGTGACACTCACAAGAGAGCGGGGAGAGAGACCATCAGGCCTGTCATTTAAGCCTTTTAGGAATGCTGCAATTACTTCTGCTCCAGCAGTCTATGAATTTGGACTAGGACTGATATATTTTATTCAGAGCCTTAGGCAAGAGCTACTTGACTCCTTTGGATGTTCCCCTGGCTTCTTGGGAAGAGTTCTTCCTTATAACATGGATGTGTACATTTATAAGTTGCAGGGAACTGAGGTCTGTGAGTAGGGCAAGGAAGGAGCCCTCACATCATCTTCAAGTGATCTTATAAAAGCTGGTGGTTCACTGTGTACAGCGGGATAGTGTGTGTGTGTTTGAACACATGTTTGTATTTGTTATCTCTGAGAGAAAACACATTCATTCTCTCTCTGTCTCTCTGTGCTGGGAATTGAATCCAGGGCCTTGAGCATGCTAGGCAAGCACTCTATCACTGAGCAACAGCCCAGGCCCCGAGAAAAATTCTCTTATCTTTCACTGATGCCAGCAGTTACACCATTAAAAATTGTGCCTTTGACTGACAATGGGTGACCTTGAACTGACCTCTTATTTCCTAGTCTCATTTTACTTGTTAAAGAAGGAAGCCAGACTAGATGAGCTCTATGATGCCTCTGTATTCTTTCAACTTTTGTCTGGAGAATCCCATAAACATTGCCACAATTTTTACTTATTTAATATATAATTATTTTCAATCCTTCCTTCTGTGTATACTATGTGTGTGTGCATTGTGTGTCAGTCTGTGCATATATATGTAATGTTCCCGGCAGTCCAGGGTGTATAAACATGTGTGCTTATCTTGTTTTTTTTTTTTTTTTGTACCGGGGATCGAACTCGGGTCCTTGTGTTTGCGCAGCAGGTGGCGAAACCACTGAGGTAAATCTCCGGCCCTAATGTGTGCTTATCTTTAGTTAAGAGTGTGAGTGTGTGTGTGTGTGTGTGTGTGTGTATGTTATTTTTCTGGAGCTGATTTTCCTTTCACGCCAGCCCAACAATAACCCCAGATCCTTAGGGAAGGATTGTGGCTGTTGACATGGAGAGGTTGCTCCAGCTCAGACCACACCCGCTGACAGGTGAGGCATCCAACCTGCAGAATTCCTTTATCCTAATCCTGTATTGTCTCCTCTCCTCCCCTTCCTATTGACCCTCTTCCTTTCCCTTCCTCTCTTCCCTGCAAGGGCCACTTCCCTCTGTGGCAGCCAAATGACAGAGGGTGAGATCAAAGGGTTTGATTCCAAGCTGCTTTTTTCTTAGAGAGGGGCTGGAAGCAGAACTCGGGGGCTGGGTAGGGAGTGCACAAACAAGCACCTGACTTCACCTTATGAAGTGCAGAAGAACAGTGATTCCCCCCATTCTCCAGACACCAGGCAAAGCCGTCTGTCCTAAGAACCAGCCACATATCGGGGTGGGGGCACATTCTCCATTCTTGGGGTGGGACTGTTATGACCTTTGTGGGCCTGAGACACTTTCGCTTTAACAATCTCCTTCCTCAATAAGAAATACTTACTGGAAGTTATATTTTGAGACAGAGTTGGTAAAAGTTGAATATAATTCACGCTGGATTCACTTCTGTATCCCATTATTATATTCATTTTTTCTTTCTTATTTTTATTTTTGCTGTGTTGGAGATCAAACCCAGGGCCTTGTGCATACTACACAAGGCCTATACCACTTTGCAATACTCTCAGTCCATGTTTTCTTTGTTTTTTTAAAAGAAAGAATATTCTTGTGGGCCTCAAAAAGTACCCCATGTTCTAGGCACTGTGCCTGCTGTGCCCTTTGAAGTTGGCTCTGCCTAGGAAGGACTTCATACCAGCTGGGACACTGATAGTCCAAGTTGAAGCTTTCTCTTTTCCTCCTGTCCCCACCTATGGCTCTGAGCCCTGTTGATTTACTGCTTTCTTAGCCCTTTCTCCTGCTCTGAATCCAGTGGGTTTCCTGCCCAACTCCCTTCCCACTACATCACATGCGAGCCCGCTTGTACCAGTACCCCTGATGGGCCACTCCAGATGAAGTGCCTGAAGAGGAGACCAGCACAAATCCTGAGGAGCCAAGAGAAATGGCCCTCGCTTTTTACGTGTTTTTAATGTTCCCACCTTTCGTTGCCCTTGGACTGAGCATGATTCTGACACCTGACCTCAGTATTTTCTTTGGTCTTGGCCAAGTTGTTTTCTCATTGGTAAAATGAGAATAGTTGCAAACTTCTCACAGTTTCCTATGACAATTACAGGAGATGAGCGCGAGACCTCCTGTATAGCAACTGCTCAGTCAGTGTCAGCTGTGTTACGTATGAGGGCCTGTTTTAGCCAAGGCAGGCGGAGTAAATGTCCAAATTCGAGTATTGGTGTATTGGGGGCATCTTGACAAAGTCACTACAATATGCAGGACAAAATCATAAAATAAAATCATTAAACATAGGACACTGCTGTATATACAGAAAACTTGGAAGCCCTATAGATTCAATAAAAGGTATCCAATGAAGATTATTTGCTAAAGAGACCCAGGAACCCAGCTACACAGACTATGAGGAAACCTATTCATGACATCCAATAACCTATGTTTTCTGCTAAGGCTGAAACTCACGTAGCAGAAAGAGCACTGGACAGAGAGTCAAGAACAGTGGATTTTACTTTGGTTGTAGCATAGTTCCATCCCATCTTTTCTGTTTTTCAGTCACAATACAAAATATTCCTGTGCATCCAGGTGTCTCTATTTAATTAGCCATTTTCCTATCATCAGTTATGTAGGTTGTTTCCCTGAAAAAAATGCAGAGTTTTAAATAAGACCTACCCTGGGAGATATAGTTCATTGCCCTCACTTGGTGAAGAAACTGAGGCCCAGTAGTACTAAACAGCTGCAGGAGTCCAGGCAGCTCACAGTGGCTAAGCCCTGGCTGACCACCTTTGTCCCATGCTGGTCCCTGTGGGATAGGCCTCAGTAGTAACATCTCACTTTCCTGCTAATATACCACTGCATTGTGTATTGCTTATTGCTGCTCAGAACTCTGAGGAGAAGTTTTTCTTTCCTGCCAAGTGACTGACATGCTTTCACCCTGAATCCTGTAAATTGGATATTTGAACTAGTATGGGCCTCAGGAAAGAGCAGGAATCTCTATGGTTTTGGCCTGTTTTTTTTTTGTTGTTGTTGTTGTTTTTTTTTTTTTTTATGAGGGAGGCCTAGTGTATTTTGGCAAGGAAAGGCTCCTCTTTGCTTAAAGAAAGTTAAATGATAGTGAAATAAATGTTTTGTTTGCTTTGTTTGAATAAAAGGATTGGAAATAAGGAGAAGAATGATAAATGAATTCCAATTCTATTCATCATTCTTGCTGCAAAATTGAGAAAACCTAAACTCGTCCCATGGCTGCCTATCTCTTAAATATATCTTGCCTCACTGCTGAAACCTATGGTAGAAATACATGCTCAAGGGCCCTTTTCTTTTTATGTGAAAAATATTTTTCAGACACAGTGTCAAGAATATATGATTTGTTTAGAAACTTGAATTATTCAAGGCCTATTTACAGGCAATTCAAGGTTATTTTTTGCCTTTCTCTGACTTTTTTCCCTCTTCTTTCTTCTTTTGTTTGTTTGATTAATTAGTTAATTATTTATTTACTGGAGATTGAATCCAGGGCCTTCATGTTGAGCTACATCCCTGGCCTTTTTGATTATTTATTTTAAGACACAGTACCACTAAGTTGCTAAGTGGCCCGGGCTTGGCTCAAATCTCTGATCCTCGTGTTTCACCCACCCAGAGTGCTGGGGATACAAGCTTGTACTCCCCCCACCCAAGTGTTTTCTTAAAAATAAGAAAGTGTGAAAAGCTGAGTTTTGGGATATATATATATATATATATATATATATATATATACACACACACACACACATATAGATAGATAGATATATACACACACACATATATATATACACACATATATATATATACACACATGTACACACACACATATTTGTGCTTCTTCATGTAGTAGGACACAGGGGGCATGGTCTGCAGCCACAAGGGTCATAACTAGCAATGCAAACCTATTAGGTGATTTCTATGGTGTCCACTTTCAAAGATCTTGAAGAAATATACCATAAATTGGCTTCATTTGACAAAACAAATAAGACAAATAGAGTGGGTTTCCTTGTCCCGGGAAAACTAACAGGTCAAAAAACAGAGGTTTTTTTCTGTTGTTTTTTTTTTGCTGTACCGGGGATCAAACTCAGGACCTTGTGCTTGTGAGGCAGGTGTGGCATCACTGAGCCAAACTCTGGCCCAAAAAATAAGTTTTCTGAGCATGTGCTTTTTGAGTTTTATGTGCAGGACTGGCAAGGTGCCCCAGGTACAGAGGAACTCTCTTCAGCTTCCTGGCTGAGGAGACAATGTGTGCAATTCTCAGAAGATAGCTAAGAGTTCTGTCTAAAGCAGTTTTCCTTTCCTGGCTATTGGATTCTTGGTAGTTTTGATTTTGAAGGAGCCTGGTCTTCCGAGGATGGAGAGATGCCTGTGCACAGGGCAGTAAGGATGTGCCAAGCAGTCTGCATTAGCTTGTCAGAGATCCAGTGACAAAAGGAAATTCATGGACTCATAACCTAGAAAGCTCAGATCCTGCTTCATTCAAGATCTCACCAGGAATCTGTCCTTTCCCACATTTGGTTCTGTTTTCCTCTGTGTTGGTGTCTTTCTCAGGCAAACTTCCCCATCAAATGTGGCCAACAGGAGCTCCAAACTGCTTTCCAGACAAGAGGGGACTTTTCTTTCCCAACAGCAAAAGTCCTAGGCTCTTATTTCTCTGATTGAGTCATATGTCGATTTATGGGAACCAACTGCTGGCCAGAAAGGTAGAATTCCCTTCCAGATTGGCCAGGCTTTGGTCATAGCCCATTTAGAGCTGAGATAATGGATTGAGTCCAATTCAGACTCAAGGATAGAGGCTGGAGGAGAAACAGATTGCCAAGGAAAATCACATGCAAAATAAGAAGGAGGAAGAATAGTGCAGATGGAGAAAAGCAAGTGCTCCTGTACATTTCAGAGAGAAGCTTCCTGAGGGAGAGAAGCTTGGAGTATGTCTAAGATTCATCTAGAATGGAGAAGGTATTCCAGGTAAGGGGTCGAGGAGGAGCAAAGGTGTGATATGGGAATGTGAGTGGTATATTTAGATCACAGAAAGAATTATTTGACTGGAGTGATGTGTTTATGAGAGACATTGACAGATTGGTTGGATCAAATGATTGGATCCAGGCCATACAAAGCCCTAGAGGTCATAGCCCATTGGATTTCTAAGGAATTTTGAACAGGAAAGTAGCACAGTTGGAATTGGTCTAGAGGAAGACCAACTTAACAGCACATGGGCCTGGTGTGACAATCAGATGTAAGGGTGGAACCAGTGACAGCACTGGCCAAGGTGAAAAGGAAGGGGTAGCAGTTAGCTACTGTCACAGTGATTCTATGTAACAACTGCTTCATAACTCAGTGATTTAAAGCAGCAATCACTTCTTTCATTCATCTGGGACTTGGCTATCAAGGTCAAGGTCAGGCTGGATCCAGGGCATATCCACTTCCTTGAACAGTGAGCTAGCTGGGGACTTCTCTTCTTATGTTGATATTAGAGACCTAAGAGTAAAAGCTCAATAATGCAACATATTTAAATCCCTGCTTATGTCATATCTACTAATGTTCAACTGGCAAGTCAGTGGCCAAGCTCAAAGTCAAGGGGAAAGGAAGTATATTTTGCTTCTAGTGAGAAGAAAGGCACAGTCACAGTTTCCTTAGATATAAGGCAAGATAGTATATTGGGAACCATGCAGTCTATCTCTGAAGTAGTGAAAAATTATAGGCTATTTGTTTTCCAGAGTAATTTTCTGTTTCTAAGGATCTTTTAGTGAGAATAACTAGAATTCTCAACCTTTTAAAATAGTAATATTTTTGTCTTGAATTTTTTGTCTTGAAATATTAAATATATATCCCTAGCCTTCTGGTTTCACAGATGTTAGTATTTGCTTCATGTTTTCTATTTTCCCACTCCCCTCCAATAAAATTATTATTGATTTGACCAAGGGTTCATGGTCCATGTCAGTATTCCTTACCTTATTTCATCATTCATATTTTTATACTTTTATCTGTCTTAGTGACTTTAAACTTGCCTTTATTTAAAAAACTAATTGGTGATTTTAATCTGTATCTCAGGATAGAGTTTGAAATGCCTCTGACAATTGAAAGACAATGTGTTTTAGTGACAGTATGTGAAGATCCACAAGATGGCAGTGTGACTTCAGGAAAGCAATACTAGGGTGGGGGAGGGACAGTCTTTACTCTATTTCCCTTCTCCACCCTCTGTTGTGTCAACTTCTCTGGTTCTCTGTTGCTCTGTATTTCACACCCTCTTTTTGTGCAGTCTGTGAGGGTGTGTGCGTGGGCCTGTTTCTATCCTGTGGGTGACTGTGTGTTGCAGCTTTCCCATGCATCCTGTGTCTGCCTTAAGTACCAGTTGTTACATCCAAAGTGTCTCTGACCTTGCTCCCTTGGGTCAGTCCTCCTCCCTCTGTCTTGGCTCACTCCTCTCTCCACTTCTACTTCCCAGACTCCTCTCTACTCCTGTCTTTAGGATTTGTTGTAATAGGGGTTTGGCTTTTTGCTCCAAGATTTTAAGTTTTTAATGAGCAATGGGTCACTAGGTGCCATAAGATTCAGAGGATGGCAGAATAGGGTCCTTCATGACCTTGCAGAAAAGGACATGGCCCATAGGCCTTCCTAGAAGAGCAGACACTTGTGGAAAATGAACTACATTGCCTGGCATTGTGAATCTATGTGAAAGTGTGTGGCTGTCTGTGTTGCAGAGCCTGGTGTCAGCATGTGTAGAAATGTTTGCGGCTCTCTGTGTGTCTGGGGGTGAGTGTGTAGATAAGTGTCCACATTTGTTGGGGAGCACACCCCAGGGGGGTGGGTTGTTTTTGTTTTCGAAGTGTGAGTGTATTAGCCTGTGCTGTAAGTGTGCCAGGTCATCTCCTAGAGCACTCAGACTGTGGGACAGATGGTGACAACAGATGATGGATAAATCAACATGGAATTGAATTCTGACCTCCCAGAATTTAGAATTGCCATCACCCTAGAGGCTCCTAGTCTTTCAGTGCTTCTGCAGGAACATAAAGGCACAGAATCCTGTCAGTTGGTAGAATTGCAGATTCTCAGGAAGGATGAGCTTTTGGGCTTTCCTCTCACACCTAATGTAGGAGGCTCCAGCTGAGTCTTTGCTGCTCCAGGACCCCTTAATCTTTATGGTGCTTAGGTGGCCTCCTTGACTGCTTCTTGGGCACTTGATGAGGAATCCTTTGTTATTGGGATCTCCAATTCTTATTCTGAGCCAAAGGCAGTCTTAAAATTCCAGTCCCCTGTCAGGCTCTGCCAGCTTTTCTGAGTAGTGCTTGCAATTCAATGGCAACAGCAAGGGTGGAGGATTTTTTGGGCTGCCCTCCTGCTGCCCAGACCATATTTCTGGCCTGGAGGTGAGGTTCTGGTTAGGCTCATCAGTATCCTCTCCTGAGAGGCTTCTTGATGGGAAGTAGGATGATTGGCTAACTCTACCTCACACAGCCTTTCTTACATCCTTTTTGGTCACCCACTTTGGTGAGGATGGTAAATGGGGTGGGAGTGTGTAGGTACAGCCTGGGAGGTGGATTTGGGAGTTCATCAGTGGTGAAAAGATAACCTCATTACATCAGTTTGCTAAGGCTGTTATAGAGAACCATATGAACCTTTAAAAACAGCACAAATTTGTATCTCACAGTCTAGAGATTAGAAATCTGAAATCAAGGCATTGGCAGGGCAATGCTCCCTCTAGAATCTTGAGGAGAATCCTTCCTTGCCTCTTCTTAGCTTCTGGTGGTTCACAGAACAGAATGTGGTTGACATTCTTAGATTGCTGCTGCATAATTCCAGTTTTTGCCTTCATGATCGCATGGGATTCTCCATGTGTGTGACTACATATGGCCCTCTTCTTGTAAGGACACCAGTCATACTAAATTAGGGGCCCACCTTATTCCAGGATAACCTCATCTTAACTATTTACATGTGCAATGACCCTATTTCCAACTAAGGTCACATTCTGAGGTACTAGGATTTAGGACTTCAACATATTTTTTACGATGACATAATTCAACTCATAACATGCATTACCTCCCTATCATTCCATTATTCTTTAGTCCATCCTCTATGTTTTCAGATAAATCTAGAAGCATTTCAAAGTAATGGGTCCCCTCCTTTGTTCCTCCTCCAGTTCTGCTGCCTCTCCACTCTATTATTATAATTAATCATCAGCAACAGGACTTCAACTTAGATGACTTCTCCACATGAAAAAAAAGGTATTAAGTAACAGCAAAGGATTGTGATTGTGGCAGCAATCCAAATTTGCCTTGATTATCCATGCTTGCAAGATGCATGCTGAAAACCAATTGAAAGAAATTGATGAGGAGAAAATAAGAACAGCAAAATGACTAAAAGTTGCTTGAGAAAAATTCCTGCCCTATTAAGACAAATTCGAGTCCCCTTTTTCTTTTTTGGAAGTGAACTGTCTTAAATCTTAAAGGTGCTGTTAATCTATTGTTTTACATTTTATTTCCTGTCTCTCCCTTCTAGATTAATGGTTCCTGCTTCAGATTCTGGAAGCTGTACTGCACTACTTTAAATTCTGAATGATGAAATATTTGTGTTTCTCTCTTTTTTTTAAGAAGCTTAAATTTGTATATAAAACATAAAAAAAAAACAGTTTCCCAGTATTTGTGCCATGGGTGATGTGTGTGTGTGTGCTGTGGGCATGTGTTGTGACTGAATGGATGTTACCCTCAACATTCTCTCTCGGTGTCCAGATGGAAAACCTAGGACTCACTGAGGAACCTGAGCTATCCAGACCTTGTCCTCTGGATGCTGAATTCTGGAACTCTTGGTAACCTGGGCTCCAGAATGAGGTAGAGGGGTTGTGGCAGCAGAACATGAAAATGCTAGTCTTTCCACCACCATTATGAAGAGAAATGAAAGAACATCTCTTGACCTTGGTTGTTGCTCCACTGTTTCTGAAATTCACTGAGACTGGATGGCGTGGCTTCCACGCCCTTTCCTGAGCTGTCTCTAGAGTTATGGGGGGTTTCAACATGCAGGTGGCTCATTTTTTTTAATGTGGGGTAGGAGTCTTCTGAATAGTATAGGTGAGACATAGTGAGGAGGTATTTCCTCCTAGGAATTTTCTTCCTTAAAGAAAGTCAAACAGATGCTGAGTGGCAAAAAATCAGCAAATGTATACTAGGGGATATGGCAGAATCCCTCTATGCCTAACTTGTGTTGCCTGAGAGGCTGACCCTGCATGGACGAAGGATGTGAGCTTTCCATTCAACCATATCTAGCCTTTTTTTTTTTGCTTTGGTCTGGGAACATGGTACTTTGTGCCTGAGTTGAGGTGAAGAGGCATCATGTGTATATGGCATAGCTTCAGCAGCCCTTTCTGACAGCCAGGGGAGATTCACTCAGTAATCCATTGGAAAAGAATGGGGAAAAGTTAGCCCCCATTCTTGTCTCAACAAAAAGCTTCACAAGATGACTGAAGAGACTTTAGTGTCTTCCCCAGTCTTCTTGCCTGGATAGTCTCCACAATATGGTGGAGGCTCCTGCCTGTGGCAGCAGTGACCAAATCAGTATTGAAGATGTTGCTTTTAAAAGAAGATTCCCATGGAGAACACTGTCAGAAGTAGAAAGCTTCGAAGCCAGGGATGATAAACTGGTGGCTGCCAGCTAAATCTCACCCACAGAAACATTTTATTTGGCTGCACAAACTGAAAGTAGGATTCAAGTGCCTTTAGGTGGGTTCACATTCTTCATTTAGCCAGCTACAAAGGTCAGCTTCACTATTTATATCACTTGTCCATCCCTGAAGGCATTTAATTTTGCAGACTTTTATGACCATGTCCTCCTTTGCTTATAGATGAGGAATTGAAGGTCCAAAGAGGGTCAGGTCAGTTTGCTAGGGAGAGGACCATGAATGGAAGCCAGATCTCTGGGCTCCCATTCCAGTCTTCTTCCCTTTACCTCCAGGCTATAAGATGCTCACAGTGTTCCTGTGTTGCACCCTCTACAGTGATGCCAGTAGCTCCACAGGGAAGGTTGGGAACACTTGGTTAAGAGGAATCAATCTTGGTTGGCATGGAGAAGCTTAAACCCCTCCCCACATGGGGTGCTTGCCAGGACTGGCCCTGCTATAATCTTAGTCTCTGTCCTCACATTTTCCATTATTTAATCTGAGGCTCTTCTGGCTTGCAGAGTGTGCTAGGGAGCTATGAATAATCTTCATGTTAATGAACCGTGGGTTTTTCTCAGACCTGGAGGGCATGATGGTGGCAGGGAGATGGATGACTGGTCAGGAGACCTTCAAGGCCCTGCAGAATAGCACGTCTTTTGAACTTTTCTCAGGAACCAAAGTGGGGGACTCCTGACAGCTGTTCCATTTTGAATCAGAGTGGTTGCCTAGCCTTGTCTGATTCAAGTTGCAGTGACACATAGGTGGAAGGCTATGGCACAGAGTGGTGGTGGTGGCGGGGGGAGAAGAGAGAGAGAGAATATAGCAGTTCAGTTAGTCGGGGAACCTGAGCAGAGTAATCCTGTCCTTGCCATTCTGCCTAGTCAATTTCTTTTCTGCTGCTGGCAGAAGAAAAGGTGGGTAAAACTGCCCACCTTCCTTTTACTTCATCAGTTCTGCTTATTGTAGTCATTTCCACATTGATCTCAAAGTTTGTGAGACAAAGCCACTGCCTCAGTGCTTCTGTTCTGTTGTCCACACCTTATCTGATTCCTGTGTCTGTAAAGTGCCTGGCACACTGCAGATGCTCATGTTATACTTATACCTCAAAGAATAAATGCTTTTTTCCCTCAAATCTATATTCTGTCTGAGACTAGGGCCAAGTGTCAGACATTCTTATTGTATGCATGGTTAAGAAAGTGCTTTCCTGAAGATGATTTTAAAGATCATTTATAAATGGAGAAACTGCAGGCAGAAGCAGTGCTCTCTTTGGAGGGCACTGAGGAAGCAACTCACTGGAATGTAAACGAGGTTGACTAGAAACTCTGTTTGGCAATCAAAACCAGGAGAAAAGTTAATGGAGTTTGTCTTCCCAGGTCCCAAGAATGCTGACCTTAGGCAATGGAGCTGACGTTTTTTGTGTTTTGAGAGGTACCTTCCTATTCTAAGAAAGGCCACTCAGACCACATCAAGTGAGCTGCTCTGTGTCTCTTAGGCTCCTTCGCTGGTGTTTTCATGATGAAAGTGATCTATTTCAGTGAACTCTCTGGTATTTGGGAACATGAAGAAAATATTTACCATGTTTTCTGAATTCCCCATCCTTTCTGCCTTTTTGCTGTAGTTTCCGCACACTGCTACCAGACCCTGAAAGAAGTTTTGGAATAGACAAAATTTCTGAGCCTCTATAGCTCTTTAGTCTGATTCCTGTGCTGAGCAATCAAGCTGACTTTCTGAGGGTGCCTACAATGAACCAGTTGCTGGGCCTCAAGGGGCAGGGGCCAGAGGGCATGTGGCCGATGTTTTTGTTTTTTCTCTAAAAAAACTATTTTAGTTTTAAACTACTTTAAACTATTATTTTAAACTATTTTAAACTATTTATTTTTAAACTATTTTATTTTAAACTATTTTAGTTTTAAACTATTTTTTAAAAGCTTTATTGTAAAACAATAATAGAAAGACAACAGGAAAATAAAGCAAACTTATCCTCTATTCCCATTAACTGGTCGAATGAATGCTCCCCCTCATCCTTGGGACCTTCTCCTTATGCCCGTATAATCCACATGGCTCACTCTGATTACTCCCTTCCCTTTATGGGTTCTTCCCCACTTTGTGAAACGGAGCCTGTGTGTCACTGTAGAAACAGAATAAGTCAGCATCTGCCTTTGTCTGCCACATTTACAAGGTAGGCCACAGCCTTGGCTCAGTTGCCTAGAAGATCCCATCCACAATCAGGGTGGATCTAGGGCACCTCCTCTTGGTCCCATCATTGTCAGATCCATCAAGAAGGATTTCCAGAGGCAGTGGTGGCAGCAGCTATGGAGGTAAGGTTCAGTGTCAGCAGACAGGCCAAACCATTCTGTGCAGTTTCAAGCAGCCTCTAGGCTGCCTCTATTCTTGGTTCTTCACAATCTTGAACATGTCAGCGAATTGTCCAGTATTCTCTTATTAAATTGTTTTTCTGTTTAAATTAGCTTGGCTGTGCCATGTCTGGCTGATAATTTATTCATGAGTTTCACTATTTGTAGTATTGAAGTTGAGAGGTTTTATTATACACTTTAATAATACATGTATTATTAATATTATATGTAATATTATTATGTATTTTTAGTTTTGTATAATCGTTATCTTTCTTTGTAATAATAATTATTGTTCTTTGGGTCTTCGTCCTCCCCTTAGATAAACAGTGTGACCAGCCTGGTGTGACATGATGATGTAGTAGATTGGGCTTATTTGACAATTCCTTTGTGGCAGATCAGCAATGCTGAGTGTAGCAGAGAGAGGGAGGACCATAGACATTAGAGGTAAAAGAGCTAGTATTAGTTAACTTTTCTATTGCTGGAACAGAATATCTGACATACTCATCTTAAAAACCAAAGTACTAGAGTTTTATGAGGGCCCTGCCCATGAGGTCTCCTTCCTCCAGTGCCTCTCTTGCCTGCCCACCCACCCTGTGTGTACCCCAGGGCCAGCTTGCTGAACATCTAATACACCCTTCCCTCTAGCCTCCTCTTCCATTACTCTCTTCCTTGTGATGCTCCAGCCCCAAATAGGACTTCCAGGAAGATGGTGGAGTGGTAAGAAGCAGTGGGTCCATCTCTCTGAGATTCAGAATCCAGACACTGAAAAATAACAACTTGGGGAAGAAAAGAAGGGAAGTGGATCCCTGGGACCAGGAAGGGTGTGAAAGGAGAATTGGAGCCCACAGGGAAAGTGAAGAGACAGACCTCAAGGCAGGAAATGGAGGTGGCAAGCTGCACTTTGTCCTTGCCTCTCAGCTTGAGGTAGGAGAGAGGAGGCTCCAGTCTGCAGAGACACAGTGAAGGCAAGTGACTCCAGAGGCCTCCATGGAGAAATGCACCAGTGGAGCAGAACAGTGAATGCTGTGAGCTTCAACAGCTAGGCTCCCAGCGACTGGGTGAGACACAATGATGGGAGACATCCGCGGTCAGGGAGCCGACATCAGGCTGGCAAGAGACACCCCGAGTGTTGTAGGCCGAAATTCTCAGGCCCCGACCCCATAACCAGAGGTCAGGATCAGCCAGAACTTCTGTGGAGTTAAAGGATTATTTTGGCTCATGGTTTTGGAGGGCAGACTCCAGAGCAGAAACTTCACAGTGGAAGGTTATGGCAGAACACGAAGGGCAGGGGAAGAGCCAGAGAGAGAGAGGAAGGTGCCCAAGATAAGACATGCCCTTCCAGGTTATGTTCCCAGTGACCTACTTCCTCTAACCAGAGGCAGTGGTGGCAGCAGCTATGGAGGTAAGGTTCAGGGTCAGCAGACAGGCCAAACCATTCTGTGCATTTTCCACCACCTAATAGTACATTCAGCCATGAACTCATCAGTGGATTATTACACTGACCAATTTGGAGTCCTTATGATGTAATCTTCTTCTAAAAGCACCACCTCTCAATACATGAAACTTTAGGGGAATGTTTTTGATCCAAACTATAATAGAATCTAAGAGAAAGTCCCATTTCTTCACTATTGGCTTAGGAATCTAAAAACCAGGAAAGAGAAAGTGACTTTAGAAGTAACTCACTTAGCCAGCCAGTTTTGGAAGCAGGACTACACCCAAGCCTGTGGTCTCCAGTGCTACATCTTCCTCCATTATAGCTGTGTGTCTACAACAGGGCAATGTTAAGCAGAGCCCTCATCAGTGAGGCTGGGTTGGAAGATGTATGGAATGAGATATGTACTATAGAGTTCAGACTGTAGTCCAAAACTCTAAGAATAAAGTTTAGTCATTCTTTTTATAAATATTGTTCAAGGATCAACATCTTGCCTGCTACATGGTATGCATTCTGTGTAATGCATGAATGAAAGAAGGAATATGCTAGCCTATTCATATTTAATGTTGATTCTAAGATAACCAAAATTCTATATGGCAGTATATAAAAGTAAGATGTTTTAGATGTAAATAGTATCTTTAACCTAATCTGAAAGCATGAATTTGATTCTCCCACTGGTTTAGTCTTAAATCAATAGAGTGAGTCAGTCCTCTTTATGGCTCTGTGCTGTATGGAATACTTGGACAGAAAGGCAATAGTTTAGATTGTCTCTGGCTTTACAACCCTCTTCTTTATGTGTAGATGGTCCATCTTCTATAGCATAATATCCCTGAAAATTCTCTCCTCCATAAGGCAGACAATCAACATTCCAATATTTATTGAGTGCCATTTGTGTGACAAGATTTATGTTAAGGAATTGTGTGAGTAAAAGACACAAACTCTGTTCATGAGGTTTACATTCTGATGGAAGCGACAGATATTAAACAAGTCAAATGAATCTCTAATCCAAATTTTGACCATACAATATATTTTTTAATGGCTAAGGAAGATAAAGAATAATTGCTATGAAAGAGAAGCAGAAGAAACCCATTTAAGGTTAAGGGATCAGGGAAGACCTCTCTGAGGATATTGCTGTTTGTCTGGTACTGTCAATTGAATCCAGGACCTTCATAGGGAGCTACAACCCCAGCCTTTTTTAAAAAATTATTTCGAGGGCCAGGGATTTAGCTCAGTGGTTCCACTGCCTGCCTTGCAAACGCAAGGTCCTGAGTTTGATCCTCAGTAGCAAAAAAAGAAAAAAATTATTTTGAGACAAGGTCTTGTTAAGTCCCTGATTGCTGAGGCTGCATTCAAACTTCGGATCCTCTTGCCTCAGCCTCCCAGAGATGATAGGCAAGCACCACACACACCCTGCTAGGGTTTCTTAAAACAAATTTGTCTCTAAGATTTGAACCATAGTGAATGAAAGTTTTTGATCATGTTGATTGCACTATAGAGAAATCATCCCAAGGATGTTTTGCATGTGGAAAATGCTTAATACATATTCACAATTGCTATGATAAAGACTTTCATATCTGTTATCTCATGGGCATATCATGATGTTGTTGGCCCATAAGTAGACTTGGTTGGCAATATTATTCCCACTATATAGCTGAAGATTCATCTGAAGCTCAGAGCAGTTAAGTGATTAAGTGAATTGAGTCATTTCGCTAGTCAAAGGCGCATCTGAGATTGAAACTCATTTTCCTGACTGGTACATCAGTGCTCATTTCTCCAAAGCTGCTTTAGAATGGAGCATGCAGTGATTAGGGTCTATCCATCATCTTCATGAGCATGTGCATTGCTTGAGGGAGCCTCTCCCCACAGTTCCATTAGAGCAATCAAATTACTGTGCCAAGCTCTGGGACACTTCATGTGCACCTTGCTAAATTCAAGGACAGTTGGGTCATTTGGGAAGCATATGGAGTTGGGCACAACATGCCTCTTCCTTCTCCCCTCTGACTCTGTCATTTCTTAAAGATTCTCATAAAACTAATGAGAAGATAAGGCAAGAAATCACATTACACATTATAATGGGCTAATTAGGTAAATATGTTAAAAAGTGTTCCCCATAGTACCATTTCATGGTTGCACTGTTGGTAATCAGCACTTGTCTTCAAAGTGTCAGAATATCAAAAGCAAAGCTGCTTGCTTTTCTTGGTTATGTCATACTAATGAAGTGAGCTAAGTGGAGCACTGGGAATGCTCTGCCTCTATTACATTGCTCAAGTTCTTTAAAGGGATACTTTGTCTACTAATATAAATGCTTCATTCCTAGATCATCCTTTGACCACTCAAGCAGATGTAAAAGCTTTTTAAGAGATTCCGCTAGCCCCCAGTGTCATTTCTTGGCCTAGATAAGGTGTTTATGGGCCAGTTCTAGAGTCCAAGTGGCAAGCTTTTAGGAGTCCTTGCAGGCTTCTCTGACTGGTTCTGGATTAACACATCCATTCATGGGCAGAAAGCCCTTAAACAGATCCTGCATGAGTTAAGATTCAAGATTGGCTGCCCTGCTTTCCAGAAAGGGAGAAAAACCTGTGATACTGTTTGCCTTTGATGTGAGTAATGCTGAAAACATAAATAGCCATGATATTAGTTTCTGGATCACCAAATCATAAAAGAAGAGTGGAAATGAGGCTGAGGAGTACTTGGAGCATAGCCTGGGCTCAGGAATATGCAGGGAAGACTGTCAGACCCACTCCTAGCCCATTGTATGACCTTTTGAGGTGTGTTACAACAACCATATTGGTCTAATTTATGTACAAAGGGATTCATGGGAAATTTGACAGAAGAATGAGCAAAACTGGGGAAGTTCCAAGTGCCCAAGGGTAGGAAATTATAGACCCTGGCATGTGACCAGCAACATCTGATCAGCTGCTGCCACTACAATGAAAAACTCAAGTCATTCTGGATTCTAAATCCAGGATCATCTAATTAGGTGGACTTGGACCATATACCCATTCCTTAGTTGAGAGCTTTTATTTTCTGTGGTGGGAAACAAGATGCTAGGTTTTTTGTCTCTTGGAGAGTGCATGAAAAAATTAGATGACCAGAGGAAGTCAGAGTGCTTTTAGAAAAGGAAATGGATACTAGGCAGCCAAAAATTACAAAGGACCAGTATCTCTAATTGAAGACAGAATCTTGGGCCTCAAGGGTCTTGTCCCACTGAGTAGGAGGTAGGACAATGCTAGAATTGCTATTAAATTTCAGCCATCTTCCAGCTCAGCCCAAGTATTCTTAGTAGCCACTAGCCACATGTAGTTCTTTAAATATAAATTAATTAAAATTAAACAGAAGAAAATGTTCAGCTTCTCCATTGCACTGGCCACATTTCAAATACCTAGAGTCATTTATGACTAGTGGCTACCACATTTGCTGGTATGGATTTAGAATTCTCCTTATCTCAGAATGTTTCTTAGCAAACACTAGATGCTTGATAGGTTACCCAGACCTTTATTTTTCAATCTTCATCTTAAGTGACATCAACTCCAAGGCCATTTTATTCTCTGTTTACCTATGGAAAGAGATTAGGCAGAGGATGTAAAAAAGGAGAAATGACTATTTACATATTTTGCCCATTTTTGTTTTTCTTTGGTGGATGATATAATCCCATAGATAAATGTACTAGTCACAATATAATATATGGTGTGATTACAGTTGTATTAAGTCAGCTTAGATTTTTTACAAAGATTGAAGTAGGACACACAAAGAACATAATGGATTTGTGGAGACTAATACTTTTGTTTTAAATTTGAATTTCATTACTGCTGTTGAAATTATTGGGCCTGAGTTACACTTTTGGTTAAGAAGTGTTGGTTATCTTTGCCATAAATGAGGCTTTGAGGGCCATTTGTATATGAAAATCTTTAATTTTTTTTTTCAATGTCAAAATTTCGAAGGTTTTTTAGGAGCTCATTTGCTTCTCAAACACTCTTCTATGAGTCAAAGCAGGGAAAAATTTTATCCTCAGGCCTTTTGTAGGAACTAAGATATGCATTTCAAAGAAATTATTTTAAATCTTAAGTGCAAGGAAACAGGCTCAGGTTGGTTAGATGACTTACTTTTTAAAGTTACACAGTTGGTAAGGAGTAACCTTGGATTCCTCTGACATACTGGCTACTAATTCAGGCTGAATTCCAGTGTCCCATTGCTTACTGTAGATAGAATTCTCTGAATTTGGGTCCTCTTTGCCCCTTTTGAAGGGTGTTGGATCACCGAACTCCTTATGGGGCTGGGCTATGGAGATGAGGAGACATGAGCCGATCTTGGAGAGAGTCTATTGTCCTGAAGGTGGAGTTTTTAGAGAAGGGAGGAGCTGGTTCTGCTGGACAGAACTTTTTTTCCTTTGCCTGTTTGATGGGGCTGGTAACTCCTGCTGTAAACTCTCAAAAGGTTGTTGTGAAGTGAAAACTGATAAAGGTATGAAAGCCCTTTACCAAAGTGGAAATCACAGGATACAAATGTCAAGCATGATTACAAAGCGGTGATAAACGGAGATGGAGAGTATCCTTGCACAATTATTTCTCATTCCTGGAAATATAATATAAAATACTTTCCTGGGAATGGTGATTGAAAAATGATGTTGTGTGGAAAATATCTTCATATGACAATTTGTTCAATGTAACATGTAGCTCTGGTCATTTTAGCCTGTGTATTTATGATATGTTGCTGGAAGGCAAGGGATCTGCCCTTTTCAGGGCTATTTATAGGAAGTTGCATGGCCATATGTCTGTATGTCTGCCTGTCTCTCTCTCTCTCTACACATACACACACACATGCACACACACACACACATGCACACACACACACACACACAGTCACACGTGATCAAACTAGGGGCACTGGGAAAAGTCCTTTAAAAGGAATCCATTTAAAATGGAGAGGAACATTTCATAGTAAATATAGCAAACAATTTTATTAAAACTTATTTATCATATATTTAGTATGGTCTGTTTTAGTTGTAGTCATGTATTAATGAACAAATCAATTTTTCTGAAAAATCTAATTACTATCTAACTTACTACAGTCTTAAAAAGTCAACACTGCCAAAATATTTGAAGAGATTTCAATTTTTCCAAGGATTTCTGAAGGCATTTTTCTCCTCTGAAGCTTCTATCTGTTTAAATCATCACTGTTTTTTTCTCTTCTGCATTAACTGTCCTAACCCTGCCTTATCCCGATTCATCAATGATTTAAGTGGGATTCAAGACATTCTCCCTTGTTACTTTTATTGACTTTACAAATTTTGCAGAAGATGCAAGGTTTCCTAGTTTCATCTGGCAATTGATTTGCATTGCATTTGGATTGTATTGGCAAGTGGTTGCCACATCTGATAATCCACCAGCTTCTCCAGGAAGTTCTTGAGTGAAGTAGCTTGCTTGAGATATGAGCTTTTAAGTGAAAGCAGAAGATTTCAGTTGGCCCTCTTTGAAAAGCAGGCAAGTCATTAAAGGATGGTTTATTTCCATCTGGAATCTTATAGCAATACAGACTCAGACAAAAAGCTCTTGGAAACATAGACCCTGGGTACTTAGTTCCTGGTTACCTGGGATGGAGAGAGTGCTGCCTGCATGTCATCAAGGATGATGTCAGGGTCAAGAGCTTCTGAGTGCGAATTAGAATAATGTAGTTTCTCTTCTGTGACCTTGGACAAATGCCTCTTTCTTTCTGGCCTTATGCGTGCATTTGAACTTCAGTCCTGCTCTGGCAGCTCATTGCTCTGGCATCCCAAATAAAACCCCCGGGGCTCCCAGCTCTGACCCAGGCCACAGTACCTGTCATCCCAGGTTGGGAATATAAACCAAAGGAAGAGACCACTACAGTGGACATGATTCCTGAGGCTCTATCACATGCCAGTATCTCCAGATGCTGTAGGGGATGTGTTAGAAAATATGAGCACTGTAAGATGAACATTCTGGGTATTTGTCCCACAAAGACCAAAGGGGATCATCATAAATTGTGCAGTATCATCTGATAGATTACAATCAATTCAGAAAACTTGATTGAGGGGGCAAGAGATTTCCAGAAGGTTATCCATGGGCTTATTTTGTTGTTATTGTTGGTAGGGTGGTGATAGTAAAACATATATAAAATAAAATTTACCATCTTAAATATTTTTCCAGACTTGTGGCATTAAGTTCACTCATAGTCATGCAACTATTATAACCACTCATCATCCCAAGTGGGAAGTCTGTACCCATCCCCTTACCAGCAACCACCATTCTACTTTATATCTATGACTTTGACTATTTTAGAGATTTCATATAAATAGAATCAAATAATATTTGTATTTTTGTGTTTGACTTATTTCATTGTCTTCAAACTTCATCTATGCAGTACCAAAATGTAGGAAATATTTCATTCTTTTTGAAATTTGAATAATATAGTCCATGGTATTTATGTACCACATTTTGCTCATCTATTCATCAGTCAATAAACATTTGAATTGTTTCTACTTTTTACCTTTATGAATAATGCCATTATGAACATTATACGAACATAGCTATGAATATAAAAATATTGCTTTAAATCTCTGCTTTCAGTTCTTTTGAGTTGGGTTAGGTTTTGTCAAGCTTAAACCAAAATTACTTTTGGCTTCTTTTCGAAAACAATTTTATATTAATATATGTTTGCCATACATAATGATCACATTCAACCTAGGGAATTTGTATCTGTAAATAATACTTCTTAATTCTTTTTTTTCCCAATCTCCTGCCCTCCCTTCAGCCCTTCATCCCCTCCCCATTTACAAAAGCTTTGTTTCCATTTTTCCTTCCATTTTCTTTTTTTGAATCCTTTTTCCCTTTCTCCCCATCTTCCTCCCCCCCTCCCTTGTACTCCTTCCCATTTGAACATGTTTTTCCTACTTCCCAATACCTATCCTCCATTTTGTCCCTTATTTACCTTTTGGGTTTCTCACACATAAGAAACAATGTGATATTTAAACATGTGTGTCTGATTTATTTCATTTAAAATTATGGTCTTGAGCTGCATCCATTTACCTAAAAATATCTTAAATTTATCCTTCTTTGTGGAAGAGTAGTTCTCCATTGTATATAACATTTTCTTTTATGCACATTTCTTTCTGTATGTACATTTTCTTTATCCATTCTTCTGTTGAAAGGTATGTGGGCTTTTTCCAAGATTTAGCTGTTATAAATTGTGCTGCTATAAACATGGATATGAATATATCATTGTGATATGATGCTTTCAATTCTTTTGGGAAGATACCTAGAAAGAGAATATCTAGGTCAAATGGGACCTCTAGTCTTAGATTTTTGAGGAATCTCCATGGTGATTTCCATAGTGGTTGAACCAACTTACACTCTCACCAGCAATGTACGAGAATACCTTTTCCCCACACCTTCTGGGTTCTTTTAGTTGAAAATGCCTTTAAAAATTTGGATGTAGAGATTCATTCACTCATTTTTAAAAATCTAAGGCAAGTGTGGTGGCCCAGTCCTGTGATCCCAGCACTCTGGGAGACTGAAGCAGAAGAATTGCATGTTCAAGCTCAACCTACGCCACTTATCAACTTAGTGAGGGCTGGGGGTATAGCTAAATGTAAAAGGCTTTAGATTCAATCCTCACTACCAGAAAGAAAAAAAAATCTTTCTATATTGTCAGGAAATTAGAGCTTCACGAACAACAACAACAACAAAAAAGACTTGAGAGTTCATGGAAACTCTTCATACATCTTGAGAGAGAGAGAAACAAACAACATTCAGGGTTTCAGAAGGAAGGGGAAACTGTGCTGCTGGGGGCAAGTTTTCAGCTCAACATAAGGAGGAGCTTTCCAAGAATGAACATTACCTGACAAAGTCTGGAGGGGTCATGAACAGTCTGTAACATGCTGCCTGGGTTGGGAGCAAACTCCAAGGACTGCCATGACTAGTGTTACCATGTCCCAGCTCCTTCATCTTTCCCCTTTCATAAATCCTTCCTGCTCCTGATAGTTCATTTTTCACTTGACTATGTATCCTACTCTGTGGTGCTCCAATTGATTAATGTGCTTGAATCCTGACTCCCTACCAACATTTGGCAGGGCATATATGCTTGATTACTTGTCGACCCAAGAGCCCAGTGAGTTTATTGCAATGTCATATTAGAGAGAGACTAGAAATAGTCTGAGAGAAAGATAAAGGTAGAAAGATAAGGTGAAGATGAAAGTGGGGGAAGAGAGAGAAAAAGAGAGAGAGAGAGAATTTTAAGTTAAAACTCAATATCAAATTCTAACCTAGTGGTCTTCGAATAGAATGGAACCCCTGTTTCTTCCTCCAGATACATGCACCCTTTACCACCTTCTCTCATCCCTCTTTCTTCAGAGAAGAAGAGCTGATATTGAAGGATACTTGTTAATCCAAGTAGCTACTCTCCAATTTTGGGGAGTGCTTGTGTTAGGGGAGATTGCCCATTTAAAGCTCTCTAAATGATGTGGCTACAACTACCCCCTATGCATCTTGTTAGCAAGGAGAGGGCTTGTTTTGGAGAGTTGCCAGTGAAGCATTTCAAAAGTAATTGGCAAATGATGTCTTAGAGACAATGCAAAAAATGCGTTGAATTTTCCTAGCTGAGATTGGAAACAGTCCCGTCTCTGTAAGGCAACCCAATGGTTTATAATAATCACCTATGGAAAATTGTATTTTCAAGGCCCCAATTAATTTCATACCCACTGGAGATTATAAAAAGACTGTCAGATAGGAAATAAAAATAGCTTAGTGGAGTGCCTTTTATTTATTTATTTATTTTTTTGCAACAGAAAATTCATGTTGTTATTTCTGCTGTTTTCAAAACAAAACAAAGCCCTGGATTTGGGCCAGGGATTACAGGCAGGAGTATAGCAGTGGCAGTAATAATAAGGGAGGAGTGGGCTGCTCATTTGTACATTAGATGTATTGACTGAGCTGGAGAATAACTAAAAGGCTTCCTTCAGGTTTTCTGTTGGAGCATTGCTGAGGCAGGAGATGGATGACTGTGGTGAAAGGCTGCCGAGATGCTTACCCTCCTCAGGGGCGAGTCTGAGGGCACAGGCATCTCTTGGGAGCAGAAAGTCTTGACCTCTGGTCTCAGTTTTCTGCCTCTTTCATGAATTTTTTATTGCTATTTTAAAAAAATGTTTGGTGTCTCTGTCTGCACAGTCCTTGAAACTTTTCTCATGTTACCCGTCCTATTCCTCACGAAGCAGACCCCAAAACAGTAATTTGGATGGAAGTTTCCAAAGAGGATGATGAAGGGTGGGAGAGTGAGACAGTAAAGGAGAAAAAGACAAGGGAAGGGTGTGTTAATGATCAGGTTAGCACTGTGGGCAGCTGGAACTCATCCACTGGGCACTCTGAAGAGTCTGTGGAATGTACCTCTGCATTGGTCCCCAAAAGGGGTGGAAAAGCCATTGTCTTAGTTACTTTTCTCGTTTCTGAGACAAAATACCCAACACCCACAAGTTAGGGGAGAAAAAGTTTAGCTCACAGTTTGTAGAGGTTTCAGTCCATAATTGGCTGGCTCCAAGGCAGAATGGCACATGGCACCTGGCAGAGGGGCATGGCAGAGCAAAAGCTGTTCATGGTGGGCAGAAGGTAGCAAAGCAAGAAGGGACTACCATAGCTCTTTCTATCCCTTATATCTTATCAAGACTACCTAGGGTGGTGGCACTCATACCTTAATCCTAGTGCCCTTGATCCTAGCATTGCACCGTGAATCAATCCCAGCATCACACACTCCATGTCCAACCACCTCTGAAAAAGCCCTATCTGTGACTGCATGAAGCTTTGAGGGGACATCTAGACACAAGCCCTAACAGCGAAGGTTTATTTATCTGACATCCTCATTGGTCAGCTCTCTGGGACTGATGCTTCTCCCTGTGTGAGGGCAGCATACACTCCAGTATCAAGAGAACACCCTAGGCATAAAAGTTCAGAAAGCCACCATCATGGACCAGAGGTATCAGTAAACATTCTCTGGGATAGATTGAGAGGGTAGAAGTGAGGCCCCAACAGGATGCACACAGGCTCCTTCTCTAGCTTCTCTTCTTTCCACTAATTCATACACACACAACCTGAACAGGACTTCACTTGTTCCCTTTCTATTCTTGGTGTACTAACTAACTCCTTGGGACATCTCATTTACTTTTGTAGCTTCTATAGTTGCCATCTTTAAAGTGGATTGTTGACTGTTCCTTATGGGAGACACCTTTTGATTTGTTGAATGTCTTTTCTGAGAACTATACCATCCCCACACCCTTTAACCTAGTAAATGCTGCTTTATCATCCCTTCAACCACATGATTTCTCTGTGTTCTTGCCCTCCTGTGTTGGTGATTGGTTTGAGGTAGGCACAATGCTGAGATGGACCAAATGAGTCACTTTCCTGAGAGTTTGCCCTTGGGGAAGCCCCCACAGGCATTCAAGCAAGTTTGATGGATTCATCATAAACATTTCTCAAGTTTATCCATTTATTTACACCCATACAAGTACCATCTGGATCCACCCCTTATTATGTCTTTCAAGTTACAAGAAGTATTTCTAAAGTCTTCTGATGAGATTTGTTCTTCTCAATCTGGTGATTTTTCAAACTTTCTATTAAGGCAGTGGAACAAATTTGTACAAACAAAATCTTACATGGAACCTCAATATGTAAAAACACAATAAAATGAAATTACTATGGTTTAGAAAATGGAAATGAAGTTGACTTGGACCTTTTCAGCACCCCACCCATTCTCTGGTCCCTAGCCATCCTACAAGGTGACACATAAACAAGATAAAGGAGGAGGTGTATCAGTCAACACTTCCTAGAGAAACATATATTTACAAGGTAGGCTCCCATGGCTGCCTGCAGAGTCAAGTGTGGAAGAGTATAAAAGGGCTGTCTGCACATTGGAGATCTGAAGGATCCAGTAAAAGGTTGAAGGCTTGGAGCTCACTGTAGAGTCCTCCACAAGTCTGTATCAGAAAGCTGAAGGGTCTGTGCTGGAAGCCAGGAGGTAATGTCCAAGGTGAAGGTGAAGACTGGAGCTCCTCCAAAGTAAGAGAAGGGAGCCCTCCTTCTTCTTTCCTTTCTTTTATTCCATTCAGCAAGCCTATTATAGCAAGCCTATTGGTTGGTGCCATTCACACCCAAGGTAAGTCTTTCATCTTCAGTAAATTCATTCAGTCACACAGAACTATGCTAAGGCAATCAGTTGGGAGATTCTTACTCAAGTTGACACAACAGTTAAGTATCACAGGAGGGGGCCGCCAAAGTACTCAAGAAAAGAACCCTCTAGGCAGAAGTAACAAAGCCCCCAGGAAACAACCAGAGGCCAGTGAGAAGGGAGAGGGCTGTGGGAAGAACAATCAGAAGGGCAACATGGGCCAGGTCATATATGGTCTTGTGGCCACTGGGAGAACTTTGGGTTTCACTCTGAGTGAGATGGGAGGCTTTGGAAGAGCTGACCATAGCAGTGACCTGGTTGGACTTGAATCCAAAAAGGATCACTCAAGTTGCTGTATGGATAATAGATGGCAGGGAGATGTGAAAGAAGCAGAGAGATCAGTGAGGAGGCTGTTGAACCATAATTTAGGCAAGAGATGAGGGTGGCTTGGACCAGGATGGTGGCAAGAAGGTGAGGAGAAGGAAACAGATTCTGGGCATATTTTGAAAGTAGAATTAACAGTATTTGTCAGAGGATTGAATATGGGGGTGAGGGAAAAAGAGTTGTTAAGAATGACACATGTATTTTTTGCCTAAATATCCTGAAAGGATGATTTGCCATCAGCTGAAAATGAGAGGGCTGCAAATAGAGTAGGCTTTACAGAGCATGATATTGTACAGAGCATGATAGTGACTTTATTATCACAAGTGAATTTTGTGCAATATTTTATTGACATTATCTCAGATTTCTTTAGCATACAATTTTGATACCCAATAACATGGCTTCAAAAACCAGACAGATTAAGGGGAAATTATTCATTTTACAGGAAAGTGTAGACTCGGTATTGATTTAGTAGTAAAAATTGTGCACCCTTGTAGTATTTACATATTTATTACAAGTGAGGACAAGTGACACATGGAGAGACCTGTGGCCCATGCTGTTTCCTTATGTGCTGACTTCGTAGGCAGCTTCAGGATGCTCTTCTACCATGGAATGTTCTGCCTTTATGTTCAACATGATGTTGTACACAAGTGACAAGAACTTTCTCAGTGACTTACACAGAGAAGTCTTACCTGGGCCAGAAGTAGAACATTGGATGTTTTGGGAATATTGAATCTATAAATAGTCATGTTTTAAAGTAATTATGGAGTAGATATATTTATAGTATCACACAGTGTCTAACACATAGGATGGAAAGTGTTCCTTACGTGCTACAAAAAGTGCACACAGAGTGTTGACTTGGCCCATGTCTATTTCATCTGCCTTCAGCCCTAAGTTGTCTGTAGGTGGGACTGCCAACCACACTATTTCACCTTACAGGCTCAATCTGTTCTGGTTATTTCTCCAAATATGCCTATTGGGAACACTTTTAGCTGTAAGTAACAAGACCTCATTACAACACCCTAACTTGGAGGTGGGAAGTAAAGGGATTGTCCAACACCTCACGTGTCTTCAAGGAACCAGGCTCTTCATGTGGTTCTCTTCTATCATTCTTAGCAGGTTGTATTTTTTCCTTTTATGTATAACCTCATGTTTGCACATGACTTCTGTACCTCAGCAATTGCATGCTTACTCCAAACAGGAGGAAGGGAGAAGAGACAAAACAGGAACCACATGAATCGTTTTTTGAAAAGGAAAACTTTCCCAGAAACCTTGAAGCAAATTTCCTTTTAGGTTTCATTAGTGTTGCAGCTACAGCTCAGCTGTGCTAGAGTGGTGGTAGGAAGGACTGCTCAGAGACCAAAGAAAGCACCTGAAGATGGCTTGTGAGACACAAGTTTTATTAAGACCTACTAATAGGTGCTATCAGGGGAGGATCGGATTAAATGGTACTTATTAACAGGGGAGGGTCCATGAGAAGAACTTATGGGTCCAACAGAATTATGGAGAAAGTCCACAAGGGACACATGTACTCACCACTTGGTAAAAAGTCCCATGAAGGGGTATGTACTCAACAACAGCACTGCTTGGGAAGTTCAGTGGTGACAGGCTAGAGAAGTGTTTTCCAGAAAATACTGAGTGGTAGCTGGCTGGACTATTGTCTCTTATCCTCTCCATAGTGCTTTCTTCTACCAGCAATGTCCAGTGGTAGCCAGATGGACTATGATACTCCTAGATACTTTGGTCTGTGCCTGGTTACCTTGGGGACTGGGGAGGTTTAAGCTACATAGGTAGTGACATCATGAGTTTGCTTTGTTCTACTGACCAGAATTCCAAGGAATAGCTGTCTTACCCTATAGCCAGGAAGGCAGTTCCTATAGTTCCCCAGTTCCTAGCATCATAAATAACACTTACCTGGACAATCTGGTTCAGGCACACTAAGAATGTCTCTTTGACTTAACAAGAGTCTTGGGAGCACAAAAGACATGTTTCAGGGCCATGGTGCTGAATGTCTTAGTTTTTCTCAGGGACAATACAATGTGTCACATGTCTGCCTTTCACTAGGAAAAACTGGGCAAAGGATTATTTTCATCTGCTCACAACAAATCCCAGGCTCTCTTACCCAGGAAAAGGAGGGAAATAATTGTTGGGTAGGTAACAAATAGATTTGTCATAGCAACTAAACTATAAAATCCCTGGCTACTAGGTTCATATTTGCTAATTTGGCCTTAATTGTGGGACTCTTCAATCTGCCATATAAGAGAAATCTTATTGACCATTGGTTCATCTGGCAATTTCAGGGATCCAGGGGTATTTTCCAAAGTTACAAATCCAGAGAAGTTGTTCCTTTGATTCCTGGCACTTTCACTAACAGCCAGACCTTCACCTTGAGATGAAACCACTGTGCTTCTGCCAGAGTGCTGGATGACTCGTTAAGGACTCCTTTTAGCTGCCAAGACTCATCATCAAACTACCCTTGACAAATTTTAATTTTAGTAAAAGTAATTGGCCTAATATGAATCAGATTGATGGCCAGCTTTCAGAACAGCCTCTAATAGTCCATAATATCCATGCCACCCGAGGGACTCAAGATGACATCGCCAAAGATAATTATTACAGGATGTAGGAGCTAGCAGTGAAGGCTAATTAAAGGTCTTGTTTCAAATATATGTTTCCTGCTTAAAGAAAGAAGATAGAAACTCCCTGGAGACTTTATAGGCTTCTGGGAAAGGTGTCTTCCCTTAGCAATTTAGGACAACTTCGGGATTTTAACTTAATTCAGCCAGTTTCCACTAAGCACAGGGATAACCTCATGACCAAGAGAGGTGTAAATATCCAAACAGCATGGGAGAAACCTACCAATTAATTAGAGGAAAAAGGCTACCATCAGGAGTAGTACATCATATAATTAAAAGCATAGCTTTGGTGCAAGATCAGTCTGAATTCAGAAGGTCTCAAAAAAAAAAGTCAGATACTAGTTTGAAACCTTAAGCATCTTATTTAATTCCTTGAAGTTGGTTCTCTAATCTGGAAATGGGAGACAAAAATAAGTATCTTTACAGAATTGAGGAAACAATTAACATGAGATAATGAAGGTAAAGCACATAACCCAGAACTTGGCAAGTATAAATGAACCTATTAAATATGCTTGGTTCACAGATTGGCAGGTAGGGAGAGTATGGCCACTAAGGTTGCCCACACTGTCCCTACTTCCCAACCTCTGGGATCCACTGCATGGTTGAATTAAGTAAAATATTTTGCTTCATAAGTAGGAGGCTCATAATATTTTGTTGCTGGGTGAGAACAGGCTGGCAAAGATAAATGAAGAACAGCATCTTCCACACCCAGCCCATCCTCTGGGCCAAGTGTGAGTCCCATGGCTACCGAGGTGGAGATCTGAACCCCGCCCCCCAAAATTTTTGTGACTTGAGCTGCAGTGCTACTCTGCTACAGTTCACAGACCATAGACAGTGGCATGGGATGGAAGCAGGATCTCTTCATCTGGCATAGATCCCATTATGTCTGGTGGCTTTAAGTTGTTGGGAGGTACTTTGCATAGGCATTGGTGAGGCCACCAGACTATGGGCAGGAAGAGAATCAGGCTAGTATGCTTTGTGATGTAGCTGGACCAGATTTGTGGCTCATGAGATTATTCTTAGAAATACCTAGAAGTGATATGAGAAGGCTTAGGTTCCTAGAAACCCCATTTTTCACTTTCAGCAAGTGTACAGCATAAATGTAATGGGGACCTCTGTTCTAATCCACAGGCTGGTACAGTTATGTGAGAATAGAGTTCTACCTCACATGACTGCAATATGATTAAGTATCAGAATGAGAGAGTTTTATACCTTCCAAGGAGAGAACATGTATAAATTATATACTACAGTATTAGGCAGAGAATAGTTGCTTACAAAGTACTCCAGGACTAGGTTTCATGTTTTACTGAAAGTAAGGATTATTGAGTTGGAGAAAATGCAGGGAAATGTTTATTAGCTTATGTGTAAATTCAGCAAGAATGTATTGAGTGCCTGCATACAGGAGTGTGTACATATTCTTGTACATCACCAATGGTTACACACAAACATGAAATGTTGGTCAAGGAGGAAGCACAATTGGCCAGCCCCAGCCTTGCATCTGAGAGTGCAGATCCAAATGGGAGAGACCTACATGCCCATCAGTAGGGGTAAACCAAGGTAGAAGCTGCTAACTTTGCACCAGAGAGACAGAGTTTGTGGAGAGGAAGCAATTGAGCTAAGTATTGAAGCTCTCCATTTCCACCAGTGGGGAACTGGGGAATAAATTATGTCAGTTACAGTAGAAGGCAAGAATCTGTAGGGTAATTTCATGGGTCTGAAAAGAATTGGTTTTGCTTTAGCTTGGCAGAAAGGAAGGGAGAACAGGTGGGATCATTGACAGAGGGCAGGCTGAGATTCACTGATGGAAGGTGTAACATACCATCATAGGAAGAACAAGAGGCAGGCTCTGGAGGCAGGTTGTAGAGTGGCAGGTGGCATGCTGTGGGGAATTACCTAGGGCTCTTGGGCTTTACAGTAACACAGGTCTCAAGAAGAGGTGTGTTCATTTGCCTTTTGAAAGGACCTGAACAAAGTCCTCTAACTCTCTGTCCCTAGAACTGGTGATAGGATGTGCTCTGGCACTTGAGATTAGCAGACTTTGTACTCCTGTGAAGAGTAAAGTTTTCCATTTCCTTGGTTTTTTTTTCATTTTCAGTCATCTCCCAGTGACCTTCTGTGCATTGTGAAAATATCACTGGGTGGGGAATGGGAGGGTTCAGCAGTTCTATAAATACCAGAATCTGCCTATCCTGGCTTCTCTTGCTCCCTGACTCCTGACTAATGTTTTATGAGATGTACCAGGCATAGACAGCAGGCAAAAATGTGCAGGAGTTTGAAGCACAGATTTGCTGCTGCCTGAGGAGTCCATAAATTACATGCTTATGTCCTCCTCTCCTCCAAGATTTTCTTTCAAATGAAGTGATGACCAGTGTCCAAAAGGGAGCCTCTCAATGCAGAATGACTTAATGGGAGACGGATAATCAGTCAGCCAAGGGCTTTCACCCCTAGTGGCTCTGTAACCAGAATTGCACACCTACCAATTCAGAGAAATAACAAACATCCATTAGCATTCCTTTCCCTTCATCTCCTTTACTTAGACCAAAGCTGGCATCATAAGGAGAGTTATGAACCAGTAATTTGGTTCATGAATTTTTTATTTCCTCCTTGCTCTTAACTTGGAACTGTCAGTTCCTCCTCCCCTTCCTCCAGGGCCCCATTTTCCCATGACAGCTCTTACAGACCAAGCCTCAGAGACACCAGGAGGTGGAAGCTCCACCTTGAGAGATGAAATTGTCTGCAACTGCCCCATAACTAAGTGATAGAGCCTCTTGTCACAGTGTACAATGGGGGTAGAGAGGGATGGGAGAGCTCAGAAGTGGTGCCATGACCCGCTTTGTGAAGCCAGTTTGTGCTAGGTACACATTCTCGCAGAAAGCCACAGATGGTCTTTTTCATGGAGCATGCCCAGAGAGTCCCCTGGTGATAATTAGGTTCCTGCCTTAGCTGCTAGAGCCCATTTACCCACCATTAGTGAGGAACTGCTCTGCTTCAATTACCTCTTCCCAGTACCAATAAAATGCACATGGCAGCTCTGAGCTCAGGCACACTCTCTCATGGAGTAGCTCCAATTTCTATCCACAGAGATTTTATTCTGGAAAAATATTTTACTTCTGATTAACCTGTAACCATTTTTAAGTCTCTCTCTGTGTTGAGAGACCAGGGAAAGTCAGTGAATGGGCAGGTGTGCAGTTCTGGAAAACAAATACAATCTTGGGGTTGGGACTTGAGCTAAAATTCTTTAAAGCCATATCCTAAGAAGTGAATCCTTCTCTTTCAGTCTCTTTTTTGTTGAAAATTAACTGTTCCTTTACTGACAATACATGTAAAACATCATGACTGTGCCTCACCTATACCCTTTTGGTTGTTATCATTGTAGTGCAGACTTCCAACGGCTTCCTTACTTTTTCTGGAGGTCAGGTTTCACACTTTTTGCTTTTCAGAAAGTCTGATGAACAATGTAATGCCCCTATAAGCAGCCCACAATGGAAGGCTGGCTTGAGTCAGTGTATGAATGCCCTGTGCTAGCCCTTTTTTTCTTAGAGTTACATAACATAGGATTATATTCTACTCTGGTCCTCAGAATTCCCCAGTGGGATCAGGATCCAGTTACCTCAGTGTTACTCCCCACCCTATGTCACTTTTCCATTCCTCTATTTGTGTTTTCTGGATTCATCTTCCAAGTAATTTTTTTTAGTCTTGAATCCCTCTTTCAAGTTCTGTTTCTGGGAGAAACAGAGAAAAATGCCATCAGAGGAAACATGTCAGGGATAGGGGTGGTGGGAGGAGATTGGGAAAGGAAAGAATGGAAAGAAAAAATTATGAGAAATGGAAATGAAGTCTATGTAAATAGGGAAGGGTGGAGGGGTGAAGGGCGCACAGGTAATGGGGAAAAAATAAGAACCAAGATACATCATGTACAGGTACAAGCAACCAATGATAAATGTAAACATATTGTATACTTAAAATGTACCAGTAATAGAATTTAAGAAAAAAAAAAAAGAGAACTGAAGACTACATTATCTCTGATCATTCTCCAACTCTGATTCCCCCATCCCTGTATCTCTCAGCAATATTTTATATATTCTGGTGGTCAGAAGTGATGTCTTGGCATAAAATTAATAAGGTGGTAAAAACTATTTTCATGTTTGTGTTTTACAACATAACTGTTGTGACTAACATATTTAAGGCTTTCATATTTTTAAATGTAGATAAAATAGTATTAAATATCATCCATCACAGATGATTTGATCAAAATCTTTGGATGAACACTTAGATTCTTCAAATTTTCACTATTACTTCACAATGAACAGCCTATTGGATATATTTGGTGCACTTGTAAAGTGCTGTATACAGGTAAAACACTGTATGTGGAAAAACTGGGCCAAAGGATATGAAGTTTAAAAATATTAGTAGATGTCCCCACATTGCTGTCCAGTGCTGCCCTTGGTTGCCATGTCTTTGTCTATGTTGACATAGATTTAATGAAGATGAAACATAATCTGATATGTAAAAGTAACATTGCATTATAATTTAATATTATGTCTTTAGATGTTCTATTCACCATTATTTTATTTAATTGTCTGCTTTATTTCTTCTGTCTTCTGTGACTGAATTTTCTTTTTTGATTTGTCAACATATTTATATATTAAACCTTCTATATGCTTTGTGGTTTTCACATACTTTACAGCTATCTAATACAGTAAAATATATAATAAATAATATTTAATAATAAACAATAATTTAATACTCTTCACTTGTTTTCCATATGGCTGTAATAAGTTACATCCCCACCAACAGAATAAAATAGTTCCCTTTTCTTCACATCTTTGCCAACACTTGTTATCTTTAATTTCTTTTAGTTTTGTGGGTGTTTTTATACTAGCCATTCTAGCAGGTATGATTAGGAGGTAGTATCTCATGGTTTTAATTTGTATTTCTCTGGTAATTAGTGACATTGAGCTTTTGTAAATTTACCTGTTAGCCATTTGTATGTCTGCTTAGGTCTTCTGCCCATTTTTGAATTAGTTTTTATTTTTGTTTGTTTTCTTACTATTAAGTTGCCTGAGTTCCATATATATTTTGGATATCAACTCTTTATCATATGTATCAATGTAATATTTTCTCTTCTTCTGTAGATGTCTACTCTGTTGATTGTTTTCTTGATGGCATATAAACTTTTCAGTTTGTTGTAATCCCACTTGTCTATTTCTTGCGTTTGTTGCCTGAAAATTTGGGTTCATGTCCAAAGAAATTATTGGGCAGACCAGTATCTTGGAGCTTTCCCCATTTTCTTCTGGTAGTTTTATTTTAGTTACATCCAAGTTCATGTGTTGAAAATCTGATCTTCAGTGCAATAGTTTTGGGAGGAACGGCCCTTAAGAGGTGATGAGGCCATGAGGGCTCTGTGTTTGAAAATGCATCGATGTCATTATCGTGGGTGTGGGTTAATCATAAATGTGAGGAGCTTGGGCTCCTTTTGTTCTATCTCTGTCTCTCTCATGCTCTCTAACTGCATGGTACTTTTCTCTGTGTCATAATGGAGAAGGAAAGCTCTCAACAGATGTAGTCCCTTGATCTTGGACTTCCCAGCCTCCAGAATCATGAGCTAAATAAAATTCAACTGTTTATGATTTACTTGTTATGATTAATCTTGGAGGGGACTAAGAGTTGGAGGGAACATGGAGGGAGGGGAAGTGTAGGAGATGAAAAAATAAAAGAAGAATTAAGATGATTTACGTACATGTACTGACTTCTCACAATAAATGTAATCATTATGTACGGAAAATATACTAATAAAAATTTAAAAATAAAACTAAAAAGAAAAATTTACCCAGTTTGTAGTATTCTGTTGTAGTGGCAAAAAATGGACTCACATAATATCTTACATTTAAATCCTTAATCCATTTTGGTTGTTTTGGAACATGATGTGAGGTAAGGGTCCACTTTCATTCTGCATGAAAATATCCAGTTGTCTCACCATCATTTGCTGAACAGTCTTATCTTTCTCCATTATACGTTCTCTACATCTTTGTTGCAAATAAATTGATTATTAATGGATGGATTTGTATTCAGGATCTCTATTCTATTCCTTACATTTTTTATGCTTGTATCATAATTTTTTTGAGAGAGAATCTTGCTGTGTAGTTCAGACTGGCCTTGAACCTACTATGTAGCCCAAGCTGGCCTCAAACTCACAGTGATCCTCCTGCTTCAGCTTCCTGAGTGCTAGAATTACAGGCATGTGCCACTATACCCAGGGCCTTTATCATGATTTTTTATTACTCTATATTTGTAATTTATTTTGAAGTCGGATAGTGTGACAGTTCCAGCTTTGTTTTTGTTATTCAAGGTTACTTTGGTAATTTGAGGGTATTTTGGGATTACACACATTTTAGTATGTTTTCTGTTTCTATGAAAAATGTTATTTAAATTTTGATAGAGATTATGTTTAATCTGTGGATTGCTTTGGGGATTATCAACTTTTAACAATTTTGATTCCTCCAATCCATGAACATAGGCTACCTTTCCATTTATTTGTGTCTTGTTCATTGTATCATTTTACATTTTTTGATTTGAAATCTATTTTATATTATTTAAATACAGCTCCTTGCACTCTCTTTTACTTTGCATTTGCATGGGAATATCTTTTTCATCTGTATACTTTCAAACTGTCATGTATGTCTAAAAGAGTATAGGCAACTTCTACTTGGGCTGTGTGTGTGTGTGTGTGTGTGTGTGCATGTGCATGCACAAGTTTTACTCACTCAGCCACACTAATGCTTCTTTTTTCAAGGCTAGGAATCAAACAAAATCAGTCTTGCATACCCTAGGCAAAACAATCTACCACTGTTCAGCTACTTTATGTCTTTTGATAGGATAATTTAATCCACTTCCATGTTTGGTAATTATTGATAAGCAAGGGCTTATATTTGCCATTTTGTTAACTTTTGAATGGTTATTTTGTTGATCTTTTGTACTATTCTTCTTTTATACCATCTTTCTTTGTAATTAGATGATTTTTCTCTGATGGTAAAATTGCATTTCCTTATGATCTTTTTGCATTTACTACAAGGTTTTCTCTCTGCTGTTTCCATGATGATCATGTAAAACTTAAAAATGTTAAACTACTTTAAGCCAATAACTTTCTCACATAAAATAATTCTTCACTATGAAGCCCCACAGTTCCTGATGTCACACTCTACTATTTTATACTATATATCCTTGAGCTTGAACTTCCTTTTATAATAACACACTCTAATTATAACTTGCCCACGTGATCTATTCACAAGGGCAGCGCCTCATAATTTTTTTTGTTAAATTCTTTTATTGGTACATTTTAGGTATACAACACAATTACATTTCTCATTGGGAATTGTACCTTTACATAATGCATCTTGGTTCTTATTTTTTC